>OY796663.1:48027904-48381929 GCA_963680705.1 Rhagium mordax
CTATGTCATTTTAACAGCTGAAGTATATTTTGACAGGCTACTGTCGGTATCATTGTGACAGCTGAAGTATAGTTTCAATGCCACTTTATCACCTACGACAGTTTTGACAATAATTGTCAGTGACAGCTGAAATATGATTTGACAGCGACAACTGCCGGTCATTTAAACAACTAAAGTATGTTCGAAGAATGTTTTGACAACTACAACTATCAGTGCCATATTGATATTTGAAAGTTTTGAGAGCGGCAACTGCCTGTGTCATTTTAACAGCTGAAGTATATTTTGACAGGCTACTGTCGGTATCATTGTGACAGCTGAAGTATAGTTTCAATGCCACTTTATCACCTACGACAGTTTTGACAACGACAATTGTCAGTGACAGTAACAAAAGTATTTTTGACACGGACTACTGCCGATATCATTGTGACAGTTGAAATATATTTTGACAGCCCCAACTGTTACTGTCATTTTATCTCCTGAGGCAGTTTTTTAACAGCTGAAGTATACTTTGAAACGGACTACTGCCGGCGTCATGTGTTAGCTAAAGTTTGGTTCGACAGCGACAACTGCCTGTATCATTTAAACAGCTGTTTTGACAGCGACAACTGTCAGTGCCATTTTAACAACTGAAGTATTTTTTGACACATACTATTACCGATATCATTGTGACAGCTCAACTATATTTTTACAGCGACAACTACCTGTGTCACTTAAACAGCTGAACTATATTTTGACAGTTACAACCGCCAGTGTCACATTAATATTTGAGACAGTTTTGAGATCATCAACTGCCAGTGTCATTGTAGTAGCTAAAGTATTTTTTGAAAAGGACTACTGCCGGTATCATTGTGACAGCTGAAGTATGGCCTGACAGCAACAACTGTCACTGTCATTATAACAACTGACGTATTTTTCGACACGGACTACTGCCGATATCATTGTGACAGCTGAACTATATTCTGACAGCAACAACTGCCTGTGCTATTTAAACAGCAGAAATATATTTTGACAGCTGCAACTGTCAGTGCCATTTTAACAGCTGAAGTATGTTTAGACAACGACAGCTGCCTGTGACATTTTAACAACTGAAACATTTTTTGACAGAGACTACTGCCGGTATCGTTGTGACAGCTGAAGTGTGGTTTGACAGCGACAACTGCCTGTGTGATTTTGACAGCTGAAGTATGATTTGACAGTGTCAACTTCCCGTGACATTTTGATAGTTGAACAATTTTTTGGCACGGACCACTGTCGGTATCATTGTGACAGCTGAAGTATGGTTTGACAGCGACAACTGTCAGTGCCCTTTTAACAGTTGAAGTATTTCTGGGACGCAGTTTCCGGTTGTTTTTGATGTAGGAAGAGGAAATTGCATCTCTACCCGTCAAGTAGCTGTCGTCAATTGATTCGTTGACAAGTGTATTGTAGATCGTGTGCCATTATTATACAGATAAGTCCAGGATGCTTCGAACACGACAGGGATTGGGACGAATATACGAGTGGCCGACAACTCGCCTCAGTTCGAAATTTGTACATTAGGAGAAGGGAGCGGCAGTGCGCTGTGGCCACTCACTGCTCAGCAGTTAGCAGACTATTGTTAGTATCTCATTAACCGTGTTGGGATGTAGAACTCATGTCTGAAAGAAATTTGATTTACGTATTCTTGACCAATGTTTCGAAATGTTTCTAACTTCAATAATTCATCCTAGATAGGATTAATTATTGTAATTTTAAAAAATCTCAAAACACATTTAAATATTTCCATTGTTTGTTTTTTCGCAACAAAAATGTGATTCTACAATATAAAATTAATTGTCGCTAATAAATAAATTTATATAAATAATCGATATAAGCCAGCATTAATCGAACCTATCATACTATTGTGTATACTTCATTAATTTAAGGTTTAATTTCCAAAAGTAGAACAAGGATAAATTTGTCAAACTATTTTGCTTCAATTAAAATCAACAATCGATTTATCAGGTTTAGTGTGATTTAAATAAATATTAAATAAACGTCGCTGTTGTGGAGCTTTTCGTTAACACGTTTTTGTTTTCTCATGCAAATTTATTTAAAGCGCCTTTTTAAAGAAAATGGGGTTTTTTCTACCAGGATATTGAGTCTGTATGCGTTGATTTAAAATACACTTGCAATAGGTATCTACTAGATTTGTCTATGTCCACTAATTAACATAACGTTTTTCTAAATCCAATAATCATTTTAATGAAGTTATCAAAACAGAACAGCCGCTCGATTTGCTGTATCATGCATTTTTTTAACACCTGCATCGTGTAGATATTAAAGTAGTAGACTTGATATGTTTTGTTAAATTCATAGTGATCGATTATTGAGAGTATTAAGTATGTCATGACATATCAATGTTTCTTGACACACTTGATTTGTATCTTCAGTAGAATGAAAGCGTATAAATAATTTAGTAGAATATGTATTTTGTATCTAAATATGTATATAAGGTAACCCAGCTTGTGATCGGATCGGGCATCGTACTGCGCTGTTGCTCATTTTTTTGAAAACATTATTTTTCTTGGCTCGTGAGGTATTCACATCATTCGCATTTAAACACCCTGTACTAAATTTTTTGTTAATACAACACGTGCAAAAAATATTGCGGTGCGAAAGAGAAACTACCGTAAAATATCGATCATTATAAATAGCTTTTTCACCATTAACCGCAGAATGTAAAACAAAGCAACTGAAGCTTCGAACGCAGGGATTTAGACTGGTCGTAGGCACCGACTATTTTTTTTATGAATATTTGTAAACAAACTCAAGTTAATTAATTACGTGGTGGCATAAATAAATTGCGCTAAACTTTGATGGCATTTTAAACGTTTATTGGAATTGGGTTAACGGAATGCACATGAAAGAAAAACGTGGTACGTTTTTTGGTGAGATTGCATCGATTTTTGGATCAACGTCAGGAGGTTATATCTCGACGTCTATTTATCGTAGAGAGATGGTGCAGTGCTCATTTTGTTTGTCAAAGTGTCTTAAATAATGTTAGCTATATGCACTTTTCCCGTCAGAGTTATAGAAATTAAGTTATTGTAAAAAATTAGACAAGAACAAAAAACGTTGGATTTGTGGGTTGCTCTGTATCTCTGAAGCTATTTAAAGTAGAATCTTGAATCTAGGTTTATTTTTTTCGTTATATAGTCTGTATCGATTTATTATTTACGCATTCTTGCCACTAAATGTGAAAAAAAGTTATAGGAAAAATCGAGAAAAGAACGTTTTTTGGTGAGATTGCATCGATTTTTGGATCAACTTCAGGAGGTTATATCTCGACGTCTATTCGTCGTAGAAAGATGGTGCAGTGCTCATTTTGTTTGTCAAAGTGTCTTAAGTAATGTTAGCTATATGCACTTCTCCAGTCAGAGTTATAGAAATTAAGTTATTGTAAAAAATTGGACAAGAACAAAAAACGTCGGATTTGTGGGTTGCTCTGTATCTCGGAAGCTATTTAAAGTAGAATCTTGAATCTAGGTTTATTTTTTTCGTTATATAGTCTGTATCGATTTATTATTTACGCATTCTTGCCACTAAATGTGAAAAAAAGTAATAGGAAAAATCGAGAAAAGAACGTTTTTTGGTGAGATTGCATCGATTTTTGGATCAACTTCAGGAGGTTATATCTTGACGTCTATTCGTCGTAGAGAGATGGTGCAGTGCTCATTTTGTTTGTCAAAGTGTCTTAAATAATGTTAGCTATATGCACTTCTCCAGTCAGAGTTATAGAAATTAAGTTATTGTAAAAAATTGGACAAGAACAAAAAACGTCGGATTTGTGGGTTGCTTTGTATCTCTGAAGCTATTTAAAGTAGAATCTTGAATCTAGGTTTATTTTTTTCGTTATATAGTCTGTATCGATTCATTATTTGCGCATTCTTGCCACTAAATGTGAAAAAAAAGTTATAGGAAAAATCGAGAAAAGAACGTTTTTTGGTGAGATTGCATCGATTTTTGGATCAACTTCAGGAGGTTATATCTCGACGTCTATTCGTCGTAGAGAGATGGTGCAGTGCTCAGTTTGTTTGTCAAAGTGTCTTAAATAATGTTACCTATATGCACATTTCCCACCAGAGTGATAGAAATTAAGTTATTGTAAAAAATTGGACAAGAACAAAAAACGTCGGATTTGTGGGTTGCTCTGTATCTCGGAAGCTATTTAAAGTAGAATCTTGAATCTAGGTTTATTTTTCTCGTTATATAGTCTGTATCGATTTATTATTTACGCATTCTTGCCACTAAATGTGAAAAAAAAGTTATAGGAAAAATCGAGAAAAGAACGTTTTTTGGTGAGATTGCATCGATTTTTGGATCAACTTCAGGAGGTTATATCTTGACGTCTATTCGTCGTAGAGAGATGGTGCAGTGCTCAGTTTGTTTGTCAAAGTGTCTTAAATAATGTTACCTATATGCACTTCTCCCGTCAGAGTTATAGAAATTAAGTTATTCTAAAAAATTGGACAAGAACAAAAACGTCGGATTTGTGGGTTGCTCTGTATCTCTGAAGCTATTTAAAGTAGAATCTTGAATCTAGGTTTATTTTTCTCGTTATATAGTCTGTATCGATTTATTATTTACGCATTCTTGCCACTAAATGTGAAAAAAAAGTTATAGAAAAAATCGCGAAAAGAACGTTTTTTGGTGAGATTGCATCGATTTTTGGATCAACTTCAGGAGGTTATATCTTGACGTGTATTCGTCGTAGAGAGATGGTGCAGTGCTCATTTTGTTTGTCAAAGTGTCTTAAATAATGTTAGCTATATGCACTTCTCCCGTCAGAGTTATAGAAATTAAGTTATTGTAAAAAATTGGACAAGAACAAAAAACGTCGGATTTGTGGGTTGCTCTTTATCTCTGAAGCTATTTAAAGTAGAATCTTGAATCTAGGTTTATTTTTTTCGTTATATAGTCTGTATCGATTCATTATTTGCGCATTCTTGCCACTAAATGTGAAAAAAAAGTTATAGGAAAAATCGAGAAAAGAACGTTTTTTGGTGAGATTGCATCGATTTTTGGATCAACTTCAGGAGGTTATATCTTGACGTCTATTCGTCGTAGAGAGATGGTGCAGTGCTCAGTTTGTTTGTCAAAGTGTCTTAAATAATGTTACCTATATGCACTTCTCCCGTCAGAGTTATAGAAATTAAGTTATTGTAAAAAATTGGACAAGAACAAAAAACGTTGGATTTGTGGGTTGCTCTTTATCTCTTCTGAAGCTATTTAAAGTAGAATCTTGAATCTAGGTTTATTTTTTTCGTTATATAGTCTGCATCGATTCATTATTTACGCATTCTTGCCACTAAATGTGAAAAAAAGTTATAGGAAAAATCGCGAAAAGAACGTTTTTTGGTGAGATTGCATCGATTTTTGGATCAACTTCAGGAGGTTATATCTTGACGTCTATTCGTCGTAGAGAGATGGTGCAGTGCTCAGTTTGTTTGTCAAAGTGTCTTAAATAATGTTACCTATATGCACTTCTCCCGTCAGAGTTATAGAAATTAAGTTATTGTAAAAAATTGGACAAGAACAAAAAACGTCGGATTTGATGGTTGCTCTGTATCTCCGAAGCTATTTAAAGTAGAATCTTGAATCTAGGTTTATTTTTTTCGTTATATAGTCTGTATCGATTCATTATTTGCGCATTCTTGCCACTAAATGTGAAAAAAAAGTTATAGGAAAAATCGAGAAAAGAACGTTTTTTGGTGAGATTGCATCGATTTTTGGATCAACTTCAGGAGGCTATATCTTGACGTCTATTCGTCGTAGAGAGATGGTGCAGTGCTCAGTTTGTTTGTCAAAGTGTCTTAAATAATGTTACCTATATGCACTTCTCCCGTCAGAGTTATAGAAATTAAGTTATTGTAAAAAATTGGACAAGAACAAAAACGTCGGATTTGTGGGTTGCTCTGTATCTCTGAAGCTATTTAAAGTAGAATCTTGAATCTAGGTTTATTTTCTTCGTTATATAGTCTGTATAGATTTATTATTTACGCATTCTTGCCACTAAATGTGAAAAAAAGTTATAGGAAAAATCGCGAAAAGAACGTTTTTTGGTGAGATTGCATCGATTTTTGGATCAACTTCAGGAGGTTATATCTTGACGTGTATTCGTCGTAGAGAGATGGTGCAGTGCTCATTTTGTTTGTCAAAGTGTCTTAAATAATGTTAGCTATATGCACTTCTCCCGTCAGAGTTATAGAAATTAAGTTATTGTAAAAAATTGGACAAGAACAAAAAACGTCGGATTTGTGGGTTGCTCTTTATCTCTGAAGCTATTTAAAGTAGAATCTTGAATCTAGGTTTATTTTTTTCGTTATATAGTCTGTATCGATTCATTATTTGCGCATTCTTGCCACTAAATGTGAAAAAAAAGTTATAGGAAAAATCGAGAAAAGAACGTTTTTTGGTGAGATTGCATCGATTTTTGGATCAACTTCAGGAGGTTATATCTTGACGTGTATTCGTCGTAGAGAGATGGTGCAGTGCTCAGTTTGTTTGTCAAAGTGTCTTAAATAATGTTACCTATATGCACTTCTCCCGTCAGAGTTATAGAAATTAAGTTATTGTAAAAAATTGGACAAGAACAAAAAACGTCGGATTTGTGGGTTGCTCTGTATCTCTGAAGCTATTTAAAGTAGAATCTTGAATCTAGGTTTATTTTTTTCGTTATATAGTCTGTATAGATTTATTATTTACGCATTCTTGCCACTAAATGTGAAAAAAAGTTATAGGAAAAATCGCGAAAAGAACGTTTTTTGGTGATTGCATCGATTTTTGGATCAACTTCAGGAGGTTATATCTCGACGTCTATTTGTCGTAGAGAGATGGTATAGTGCTCATTTTGTTTGTCAAAGTGTCTTAAATAATGTTAGCTATATGCTATATGCACTTTTCCAGTTAGATTTATAGAAATTAAGTTATTGTAAAAAATTGGCAATGAACAAAAAACGTCGTATTTGTGGGTTGCTGTGTATCTCCGACGCTATTTAATGTAGAATCTTGAATCTAGGTTTATTTTTTTCATTATATAGTCGGTTCAATTCATTATATACGCATTGTTGCCGCTAGATGCGAAAAAAGGAGCTATACAAAAAAAAACGTGAAACGTTTTTTGGTGTGATTGCGTCGAATAGGAGAAACGTGAAAAGTACGTTTTTGGGGATGTTTGCGAAGATTTTTGGTTCAATTTCAGAAGACTATATTGTCGTAGAGAGATGCATACTTGCACCTGCTATTAATTTTATGAAATGCACTCCAAACCTTCGCCTGATCATAGCTGAATAACCATACGGTGCCTGAATAGAATGTGATCCTTCAAGGCTCAAATCGTTCCACCACAAAGGTTTTTATATATTTGAAACACTTGAAATGCATATGCACTTTGACGTATCCACAGAGCATATGAATAAGTATTTTTTAAGTAAAAGTTGTATTTAAAGAGTGACCTTAAGATTAGATAAACGCACACATGGACTAATTAAGTTACATGGAAATTTTCAAATATGTGACTCACTTATAGGATACGGAAAATCACACAAGGTGTATAACCTGGCCTCGCACATGGTCGGAAGCGATACTTTTACCAATTTTTTAAGTACTTATTGGATTTGCGATTTTTTTAAAAATCAACTCAAATCACAACGCGAATCAAAGCACACCAGAAACAATTCAACTGATAACTGTCAGGTCTTGGTTATTGTTCGTAACACCCGGCACAGTGCATAACAAATCAAGTTACGTCCTACTGACCAGAACTCTTAATTGTTATTTACTTCAGTTATTTCGTTGCAGGGTCTGGTTTAATCGACGCACCGTTGATCAGCGATTTGGACTGTGCGAACGAGCTGCTTTGGAGCCGAATTTCGTAACCGGCAGAACCGAAGGACTGAGGCCATCGAGACAACTTTTTTGAAAGGTTAGTTGGATTGTAAATTCATTTATTTACATAAGAATGAGAATTACGCACTGTAGTGAGATTAAATTATTGGGAGAAAGTTCCTCGGCAATTTCGTGACTTGCCCGAAATCTAATGAATTTTACCCACAAGTATCTTGCTTATTTTGTGTCCATCTGTAACTAATATATAATTAGTAATGCGTGAGGATGAGCCGCTCCATGCGTGTTTTTTAGTTTTTTTAAACTAAGTATATTTTTTTAATTTTTGAATTCAAATTTATTTCAAAATTTTTGAATCCAAATATTTTTCAAAATTTTTGAATCCAAATTTTTTTTACAAAATTTTTTGTCCAAATTTTTTTTGAAATTTTTGAATCCAAATTTTTCATTTCGAATTTTTTTCGATATTTTTCATTTCGAATTTTTTTCAAAATTTGTCATTGCAAATTTCTTTCAAAATTTTGAAATGCATCAAAAATGCACTTTTATGCACTTCTCTCGCGAAGCCCTGGGGTTTCGCTATAAAAGTATGTTTTCTAGTTTTTTAATCTATATTTTTTTTAACTTTTTGAATCCAAATTTTTTTCGAAATTTTTTAATTTAAATATTTTTCAAAATTCAAGTAATTAGCTTTGAGTACTTGTTAACTAATTTTAATGACACAAGTTTCTGAAACGTTCTTAACACAAACTAACTCTTGTTCCACCGTGTTAGTACATTTGCATAATGTCGTTACAGTTGCTAATTTATTAGGAATTTAGGTAGTTTTTTTCGGATTAATAAGAAAGGCGTTTATTTAAATTGGTAATTAAAATAATTTCAGTTTGCAATTTTTTAATGTAGCTTGAATGAGTCCATATATCACGCGTGTAATTACGTCTATTTAGAGCCGGTTCATTTGCGATTCTAGGTCATTTGTAAAATACCGAGGTGTAAAGAAATAAATCACGACAGTCCAGGAACAAAACGCACACCCAATTAAAAAAAAATAATTACCCCTGTTGGATTTTTTTCCACCCTCCTCCGAATGGTGTAGTATAATTCGCAGCAACTTCGTGACCCCAAATTTGTTTCTATTACGACGATTTGTTCTCGTTGCGAAACCTTTCTGTTAACCGCAAAAGACAATCCGTAATATTTTTCTTATTTTCACATGATTCGCACGGCCGCCGGCAACTTAATGCATGAATTTGTTCGCCGGTCACGCAACGTTTCGTTAAATTATCTCGCTTAAATCAAGCCATTAGAATCTGCAACAATATATTTTAATTAAAAGCGCAGCGCGTATATTAGTGTTTAATTGCCAGATACACGTACCGTAATAGTGAGCGCATCTTTCTACAGGATTAAATCGACCAACTATTCTCGTGGAAAATTTCTTTAAACCCTAAAAAATTCTCAATGTTAACCCCCTGGACGAAAATAAAATTTCCAGTTTTTTTTTGGATCCCCAATAACATAAGGAAATAAATTTCGTATCAGATTCTTACTATTGTAATTCTGGCATTTCTCCGAACTCGCATGCCTGATTATACTAAATTAATGATTTAAAAATCAATTATAATACTGAGATAGATTGTTACGTCTCCCAAGGCCACCAATGCACAATAACTTGCAACCAAGCTAAATCAATTTGAAATTTCATTGCGCTAGTAAGCCCTGGCGACTTTTTTCCGCTTGAAGTTAGGCAAACCGAATTTACCACTCCTACGTCTGTTCGTTTTTTCTGTTATAAAAATTGTCGAACGGAAAGTACGGTTTTTTATACCTATGCAACGTACAGTGTGGCATAGTCTTTTGGGTATAATTTAACTGATGCATATAGTTAGAAAGCATCAATTTTTTAAAATCAACTTTATAGATAGTGCTTACAGTAGCAGTAGGCAGATAGTGTCACGTTATGGGTTGTAAAATGAATTAATAGACATTTGTACAAATTTATAGATAGTGCCTATAGTGTCAGAGAAGAAGTCTACAATAATTAACTTTATAGATAGTGCCCATAGTGCTACTAAGGCAGAAAGTGTCACGATACGAGTTGAAAAATGAATTAATGGGCATTTGTAAAAATTTATAGATAGTGCCTATAGTGTCAGAGAAGTAGTCTTCAATATTTAATACTAACTTTATAGATAGTGCTCATAGTGCTAGTAAGGCAGAAAGTGTCACGTTACGAGTTGGAAAAGGAAGTAATAGGCATTTGAAAACATTTAATGCAAAAAAGAAAAAAAAATTAATACAATTTTATAGATAGTGCTCATAGTGCCAATAAGACAAAAAGTGTTTGCACAAATTTAGAGATACTGCTTATAGTGCTAGTGAATTAATGGGCATTTGTACAAATTTGTAGATAGTGCATATAGTTAGAAAGCACTCTCCAATTTTTTAAAACCAACTTTATAGATAGTGCTTACAGTAGCAGTAAGGCAGAAAGTGTCACGTTATGGGTTGGAAAAGGAAGTAACGGACACTTGTGTAAATTTATAGATAGTGCCTAGAGTGTCAGAGAAGTAATCTTTAATATTTAATAATTAACTTTATAGGTAGTGTTTATAGTGCTAGTAAGGCAGAAAGTGTCACGTTATGGGTTGGAAACTGAATTAATAGACATTTGTACAATTTATAGATAGTGCCTATAGTGTCAGGGAAGTAGTCTACAATAATTAACTTTATAGATAGTGCCCATAGTGTTAATAAGGCAGAAATTGTCACGTTACGAGTTGGAAAATGAATTAATGGGCATTTGTAAAAATTTATAGATAGTGCCTATAGTGTCAGAGAAATAGTTTTCAATATTTAATACTAACTTTATAGATAGTGCTCATAGTGCTAGTAAGGCAGAAAGTGTCACGTTACGGGTTGGAAAAGGAAGTAATAGGCATTTGTAAACATTTAATGCAAAAAAAGTAAAAAAAATTAATACAGTTTTATAGATAGTGCTCATAGTGCCAATAAGGCAGAAAGTGTTTGCACAAATTTATAGATACTGCTTATAGTGCTAGTGAATTAATGGGCATTTGTACAAATTTGTAGATAGTGCATATAGTTAGAAAGCACTCTCCAATTTTTTAAAACCAACTTTATAGATAGTGCTTACAGTAGCAGTAAGGCAGAAAGTGTCACGTTATGGGTTGGAAAAGGAAGTAACGGACACTTGTGTAAATTTATAGATAGTGCCTAGAGTGTCAGAGAAGTAATCTTTAATAATTAATAATTAACTTTATAGGTAGTGTTTATAGTGCTAGTAAGGCAGATAGTGTCACGTTATGGGTTGGAAACTGAATTAATAGACATTTGTACAATTTATAGATAGTGCCTATAGTGTCAGGGAAGTAGTCTACAATAATTAACTTTATAGATAGTGCTTACAGTAGCAGTAAGGCAGAAAGTGTCACGTTATGGGTTGGAAAAGGAAGTAACGGGCACTTGTGTAAATTTATAGATAGTGCCTATAGTGTCAGAGAAGTAATCTTTAATACTTAATAATTGACTTTATAGGTAGTGTTTATAGTGCTAGTAAGGCAGAAAGTGTCACGTTATGGATTGGAAACTGAATTAATAGATATTTGTACAATTTATAGATAGTGCCTATAGTGTCAGAGAAGTAGTCTACAATAATTAACTTTATAGATAGTGCTCATAGTGCTAGTAAGGCAGAAAGTGTCACGATACGAGTTGGAAAATGAATTAATGGGCATTTGTAAAAATCTATAGATAGTGCCTATAGTGTCAGAGAAGTAGTCTTCAATATTTAATACTAACTTTATAGATAGTGCTCATAGTGCTAGTAAGGCAGAAAGTGTCACGTTATGGGTTGGAAAAGGAAGTAATAGGCATTTGTAAACATTTATAAATAGTGTCCATAGAGATAGTAAAGCAGAACACGTTTTTGTTTCTAAGTGTTAAGAGCTAAAGCCTAGTTAACGTCTACCTTAATGGACACCGTTAATTAAAATGCTAACCGCGAGTTTAGGTTATTGTAAACCTCCACCTTAGCCAGCTAGATATTAAAAACGTTATCTATGAATTATTGGGCATTTGTACAAATTTATAAATAGTGCCTATAGTGTTAGTAAACCAGAAAACGTTTTCAATTTTTAAGCATTAAGAGCTAAGGCCTAGGTAACGTCTATCCAAATGAACACCACCAATTGAAAAGTTAAATGCGATTTTCGGTTATTGTAAACATCAACTATAGCCAACAAGATGGTGAGTGATGTTAAAAACGTTATCTATGTTAGAAGTTGGAAAAGGGAGTTTGACAAATTAATATAACTTTATAGATAATACTTATAATGCTAGTAAGGCAGAAAGCGTCACGTTATGGGTTGGAAAATGAATTAATCGACAATTATACAAATTTATAGATAGTGCCTATAGTGTTAGAAGTGCAGTCTTCATTTTTTTAAATTAACTTTATAGATAGTGCTTATAGTGCCAGGAAGGAGGAAAGTGTCACGTTATGGGTTGCAAAATTAATTAATAGACAGTTGTACAAATTTATAGATAGTGCCTATAGTGCCAGAGAAGTAGTCTTTAATAACTAACTTTATAGATAGTGCTCATAGTGCTAGTAAGGCAGAAAGTGTCACGTTACGAGTTGGAAAATTAATGAATGGGCATTTGTACAAATTTATAGATAGTGCCTATAGTATCAGAGAAGTAGTCTGCAATATTTAATACTAACTTTATAGATAGTGCTCATAGTGCTAGTAAGGCAGAAAGTGTCACGTTATGGGTTGGAAAATGAATTAATAGACATTTGTACAAATTTATATATAGTGCCTGTAAAGGAGAAAATGTTTTCAATTTTTAAGTAGGTACTAAGAGTGATATGTAACAGGTTATTCATATTAAAATTGGAAAAGACTTTATAGATAGTGCCAAACATGTTGGATATTGGAAATGAATAATACAAATCCTTGTTCACCTTCGTCTTCAGTATCAGATTGCAGATCAAATCGATGCGATGTATCAATTTAAGCTGCATCATACGATTAAATTAGTATTTATGCAAACAATTGAAGGAACAATGGAAAGGTCTGATCAAACAAGATAAAATATGGCATCACCATCAATTATCATTTTAAGCATAACGTGAGGTTGACATTGACCTTTATCGGGAAGAAAAACTAGCTACACGGTTTTTAATTGTCTGTTACTGTATGCAATTAATTATGTTAATTTTTAAAGGTCTCGAAATCTGTAAGTGGACTACAGAGGTAAATGATACACCAGCAGGACAAAATGAACCTGTTGTTAGAAGACCGGCAGGCGTTGAGAAATCACCTCAGTCTGCTATTATCGCTTCTTACTGTTAGCTTCGAAAATGAAGACAATCAGTGAAAAGTTCCAAAAGCATCCAAATAAATTAACACAAAATGAAATTTATGATTTTAACACCTCTGCGAATGATGTCACTTGACAAGTATTACGCAAAGGCAATTTATCAAAAGTAATAAGATATATTGGCATTCAAAGAACACGTTTTTAAGAATAAAAACAATATGTAAGAATTTATGCGTCACTCGATTAAAATTCAGAATAATAACGAATAAATCAAAAGCCTGCAAAAAATCGTGTATCAGGAAAACATTGAAATTTATTTCATTTTCTAAATGAATGGCTCATTATTCTCTAGACCGTCTAGACCGACGCTTACCCTTAATTGACCCAACCAAGACCTTTCAACAATAGTTACTGCTGTTGTGTGTGTCATTATTCCAAAAATAAGATAAAAACGAAGAAGATTCTTTTGAAGGAACTACTGAAGAAACAGAAACAGAAATCGTTGATGATAGTGAAGAATACAATTTTTCACTACTTATCAGAAAAAAAAATAAAATTGTGAACAAAACGCATCAAGCAAAGAAATTTTATTCCTTAGAACTTGCACCACAAGGATAGAAGCCACTAGTTTTTGGGACACTCACCATGCAAGAAAAATCTTTAGTACTTGCACCTGGGGGTGACTCTAGATATGAAACTCTCTTGGAGAGAACGCATCGATAGAATCGTTGGCAAATCAATGAACCTCTTTTGATTATTGCACCAAGTAGTGAGCAAGAACTGGCTTCGAATGCTGTGTGAGTCGCCTCGTCCCTAAGACTCGCAAGATTTCAAAGACCTGCCTACCTGGAGGTATTGGATCAGCACTCTCATCGTGAGTAAAAAGGAAGATACCCTATCTCAGAAGAAAAGTGAGATGGAAATTCATGTCTCCAACCATTGACGTGAAGGTAAAGGAAAAGTGTACCGAAGGAAAAATTTAATTTACTACAAATGTTTATCGTACGGCCATAGTGTTATTGGAGGCAATGCTACTCCCAGATGGCAAAGAGATACAAGAGGGTTCATACAGCTTTACGAGCAAAAGCTTATGTCATCCTTCCAGTAGCAGATATTGAGGAAGACTGAAACTGAACTAAAGGGGATCTGATACCCAAGCAAGAGGGCAGCCTTCGTCCAGGAGCCCAGGAGAAGAGTCTGTCGACGACAAGGATACTGGAGTCAATTTAGGTGTTGAGGAGACAAGACAATACAGTAACATTGGAGGTTCAATTCCAGGCAAGATTTCGTGGCCAGACCAAAGAAACCAAGATAAGCCTGGAAAAAACTTCGAAGTATCTACTTGGAGTTTTGACAGGACATTGTAAACTCTAGACTTCTATCACTAGTAGCAGATATTGAAAAAGACTGAAACTGAATTAAAGGGGATCTGATACCCAAGAAAGAGGGCAGCCTTTGTCCAGGAGCCCAGGAGAAAAGTCTGTCGACCACAAGGATACTGGAGTCAATTTAGGTGTTGAGGAGACAAGACAATACAGTAACATTGGAGGTTCAATTCCAGGCAGGATTTCGTGGCTAGACCAAAGAAACCAAGATAAGCCTGGAAAAAACTTCGAAGTATCTACTTGGAGTTTTGACAGGACATTGTAAACTCTAGACTTCTATCACTAGTAGCAGATATTGAAAAAGACTGAAACTGAATTAAAGGGGATCTGATACCCAAGAAAGAGGGCAGCCTTTGTCCAGGAGCCCAGGAGAAAAGTCTGTCGACCACAAGGATACTGGAGTCAATTTAGGTGTTGAGGAGACAAGACAATACAGTAACATTGGAGGTTCAATTCCAGGCAGGATTTCGTGGCCAGACCAAAGAAACCAAGATAAGCCTGGAAAAAACTTCGAAGTATCTACTTGGAGTTTTGACAGGACATTGTAAACTCTAGACTTCTATCACTAGTAGCAGATATTGAAAAAGACTGAAACTGAATTAAAGGGGATCTGATACCCAAGAAAGAGGGCAGCCTTTGTCCAGGAGCCCAGGAGAAAAGTCTGTCGACCACAAGGATACTGGAGTCAATTTAGGTGTTGAGGAGACAAGACAATACAGTAACATTGGAGGTTCAATTCCAGGCAGGATTTCGTGGCCAGACCAAAGAAACCAAGATAAGCCTGGAAAAAACTTCGAAGTATCTACTTGGAGTTTTGACAGGACATTGTAAACTCTAGACTTCTATCACTAGTAGCAGATATTGAAAAAGACTAAAACTGAATTAAAGGGGATCTGATACCCAAGAAAGAGGGCAGCCTTTGTCCAGGAGCCCAGGAGAAAAGTCTGTCGACCACAAGGATACTGGAGTCAATTTAGGTGTTGAGGAGACAAGACAATACAGTAACATTGGAGGTTCAATTCCAGGCAGGATTTCGTGGCCAGACCAAAGAAACCAAGATAAGCCTGGAAAAAACTTCGAAGTATCTACTTGGAGTTTTGACAGGACATTGTAAACTCTAGACTTCTATCACTAGTAGCAGATATTGAAAAAGACTGAAACTGAATTAAAGGGGATCTGATACCCAAGAAAGAGGGCAGCCTTTGTCCAGGAGCCCAGGAGAAAAGTCTGTCGACCACAAGGATACTGGAGTCAATTTAGGTGTTGAGGAGACAAGACAATACAGTAACATTGGAGGTTCAATTCCAGGCAGGATTTCGTGGCCAGACCAAAGAAACCAAGATAAGCCTGGAAAAAACTTCGAAGTATCTACTTGGAGTTTTGACAGGACATTGTAAACTCTAGACTTCTATCACTAGTAGCAGATATTGAAAAAGACTGAAACTGAATTAAAGGGGATCTGATACCCAAGAAAGAGGGCAGCCTTTGTCCAGGAGCCCAGGAGAAAAGTCTGTCGACCACAAGGATACTGGAGTCAATTTAGGTGTTGAGGAGACAAGACAATACAGTAACATTGGAGGTTCAATTCCAGGCAGGATTTCGTGGCCAGACCAAAGAAACCAAGATAAGCCTGGAAAAAACTTCGAAGTATCTACTTGGAGTTTTGACAGGACATTGTAAACTCTAGACTTCTATCACTAGTAGCAGATATTGAAAAAGACTGAAACTGAATTAAAGGGGATCTGATACCCAAGAAAGAGGGCAGCCTTTGTCCAGGAGCCCAGGAGAAAAGTCTGTCGACCACAAGGATACTGGAGTCAATTTAGGTGTTGAGGAGACAAGACAATACAGTAACATTGGAGGTTCAATTCCAGGCAGGATTTCGTGGCCAGACCAAAGAAACCAAGATAAGCCTGGAAAAAACTTCGAAGTATCTACTTGGAGTTTTGACAGGACATTGTAAACTCTAGACTTCTATCACTAGTAGCAGATATTGAAAAAGACTGAAACTGAATTAAAGGGGATCTGATACCCAAGAAAGAGGGCAGCCTTTGTCCAGGAGCCCAGGAGAAAAGTCTGTCGACCACAAGGATACTGGAGTCAATTTAGGTGTTGAGGAGACAAGACAATACAGTAACATTGGAGGTTCAATTCCAGGAAAGATTTCGTGGCCAGACCAAAGAAACCAAGATAAGCCTGGAAAAAACTTCAAAGTATCTACTTGGAGTTTTGACAGGACATTGTAAACTCTAGACTTCTATCACTAGTAGCAGATATTGAAAAAGACTGAAACTGAACTAAAGGGGATCTGATACCCAAGGAAGAGGGCAGCATTTGTCCAGTAGCCCAGGAGAAAAGTCTGTCGACCACAAGGATACTGGAGTCAATTTAGGTGTTGAGGAGACAAGACAATACAGTAACATTGGAGGTTCAATTCCAGGCAGGATTTCGTGGCTAGACCAAAGAAACCAAGATAAGCCTGGAAAAAACTTCGAAGTATCTACTTGGAGTTTTGACAGGACATTGTAAACTCTAGACTTCTATCACTAGTAGCAGATATTGAAAAAGACTGAAACTGAACTAAAGGGGATCTGATACCCAAGGAAGAGGGCAGCCTTTGTCCAGGAGCCCAGGAGAAAAGTCTGTCGACCACAAGGATACTGGAGTCAATTTAGGTGTTGAGGAGACAAGACAATACAGTAACATTGGAGGTTCAATTCCAGGAAAGATTTCGTGGCCAGACCAAAGAAACCAAGATAAGCCTGGAAAAAACTTCAAAGTATCTACTTGGAGTTTTGACAGGACATTGTAAACTCTAGACTTCTATCACTAGTAGGTGACTGTAGGTGTAGAGGAAGTTCCTACGTACATATTTCTTGGAACAAAATGAGGCGTTTGGGAATGTAAAGACTAGCTTCTTTGATTGGAAGAACATTTGACTTTCATCAGAAGATCATCAAGGAGGAAGTAGGTGTGATGATGAGATGCGTCGCGACCTACTGCGGAACTAATTGTTTTCCAAAGAAATAAATTGGACTTTACTAGTGTATTGGGTGTCTGCATGGTCTTTAAATGTAGCACACCTCAGAACAAGATCTCTTTAGAGATGCATGAGGAGTTTTGCATCTGGTGTTTCTACAGAAGAATATTGTATACTCCCACTCTGGCGTGCTTTGTCTCCAATCGCAAAATCATCATCAATAATCTTGCTTCAACAGATTGGTTTAATTTTTGTAGGAATTACCATATTTACCAAAATGGACGTGGTGCTGAAATGTACTTGAACATAATACAGCAGATACCTATATAATAATATCCAATACGAGGCCTCATTTCGCTCCCATGTTGCCGCAACAATCAAAGATAATTAAACAATGTTTCTAATTAATTGCCCGCGCACAGCGGCGCTTGTAAACCCGCCACATGCGAAATTTAAATTACAGCTTGCCACATCACGCGCGTATTATGCACAATAACTCGATCAAATCATACGTATTTGTTTAAGCGTATTGACAAATTAATTACATATCAGTATTTGACACGTAATTAAAATAACGATCCGAACCGAACCGGAATATGGAATAAATTGGTTCGAGATAACTGACGTCAAAAATGAAATTTTAAACGCGAAATGCACCGCGAGGTTTCACTGATCAAAGTGATCAAAAATGATTGACTGATATTGGCACGTTAACGGCGCCAATGAGTATTATTATGAAGCGGCACAGTCAATCAAGTCCGCTCAACTACCGACTGCGCCAAATTAGCTCTCAAGGGTACATTTATCACACTAGCTGGTATTTCTTTCGATTGTTTCCATCGCGATTTTACAGGACAGCATCCGCCTAATGGTAAAATTTAACCACCTGCTGATTTTCTGAAAATCACAGGGAAAATGGCACGCCGCGTGTTCTACTTAAATGATATCCTTGGAGCGTTTTGTAAAGACATTGCCAGCTTAGGTAACACCGCAAAAAATTCAGGCGTCCGTGACATTGTCCAAATTTAGTTTATAAGTACTTGAAAATCAGTTCACTTTCGAATAAACGTATCAGTAGGGTACGGCGCTTTAATGTGGTTCTTTCTGTACGTACAGAATTTAATACTTTGTTTCTTATCCTTCGAGTTATGTGGCGAATTTAAGAAACGTTTTTGGCAATGAATTAAGTGATGTGAAAGCGAACTATGGCGACTGGAAAATGTGTGTGGATTGTGCAGTTTGTTATAATTGTAATAAAATGAAGCCAAATAATCAATAAACAGGTATGAAACTTTAATTTGCTTGGGTAATACCGTTCGCGTTCGTATTGAGTACACGTATGGAAAATTTACAGGGAAATATGTATAATATTTCGACACGTGCATTTATAAATAATTTGTTGGTTAAGTAATAATTTAGTCCAATCTAAATAATACATCAGGAAAAAGAAATTGAGGTTGAGATTATTTACTTAAGTACACTTCTGCACAAAATATTCGGCAACAATTAAATTAACTAACAGCTGCGCCAAATTAGCTTTAATTGTTTTAATATTGTTTAAGGTTTGACATACGTAAACGGTAAGACAGTTTTATAACCTCAAAATTGCATTCATGCAGATGTAATGGCAGGAAAGAATGTTATAATGAGGAAAATTTCTCTTCTTACTTCAAGCTGCTAAAAAATAACCAGTCGAACGTTTAAGCGGGTTACATCGGTGGCTTATTTATTCCATAAAATCGTATTAGGCATGGGCATTGGGCAACCACACCTAACGCCATACCTGCAGTTATTTAATTTCCGCACTTCCAGATATTATCTTTTGTTGGCTGATAGAAAATATTTTCGCAAATATAAATATAAACGCGAAAATTTTACATATTTTATTATTGATTTATTGCTCATCATGATTCATATCGGCTAATTACTATTTATACATTAAGAAATTAGTAAGCATTTATTAGTAAAACGTGATTATTTTTTATTCGTTGTACTTTCTTGTACAGCATTAAGGAAACAGTTTACTAATGGATATGCATCACGATTATAATATTAATATCGACAAAAAAATTCTTCAATATTTGTTTAATAGTACGGCTAAACATCAAAATTAATCAAACAACCATTGTTTATTGTTTTTTGTCAAGGTGAGGGATTCTAAGGTTAGACCACTGCAGATGCAGATAGATGATCAAGGCACAAAATTATCAGTCAAATAATAATTAAATGAAGCTTTTTTGAATTGGAAAATGTTCGAGAGAAAGTCAGCATTACTGAACCCAAAACGGTTTTTGTCTGTTATTATGTCAGGACTCCACTTAACTACCGACTGCGCCAAATTGGCTCTGATTAAACTAATTGGATATTCGACAGATTTTTTAAGTGTAAAAAAATATGTGTTAAGTTTCATTAACTTTGTTCTCGCTTTAGCCTTAAACTGATTTGTAAAAGTGCAATTTAATTGATGTAAGTATATATGCATGTATCTGTTCGTGTGTACTCTGAATCAAGTGATTTTGCCTCTACGTGTAATATTTGTTGTGTACGAAAAACGTGCACTAACAGCTGCGCCAAATCAATCTTAAATTTATAATGTTTATGTTTTCATGTTCGAAGAGATCATTTTTATTTTACATTTAATTACAAAGAAATTACTTCTTAGGTATATAGTTCGCGACTTATCGTAGTAAGGTTCGTAGTTGAGCGAAATCGGTTAATAAATAAGACTTCTCTTAAATATTCAATTAACTATTGGTAAACACTCCACATGTTGAATAAACCCGTCCACGTAACTATCGGCTGCGCCAAATTAACCTCAAGTAGACTAAATTCAATCAACGCCAAATTCTAAAAACTAACTTTAAAATACAAGTATAAAAAATAATTGTTTTTCCAGTTTCGTTAACATTACTTTCGCTTTAATCCTTTGATCTATTTGCGGAAAGTTTAGTTCAATATGCGCCCAGTGAGATCATGTCGGTTGTTTTAACGTATATATAACATTGCCATCGTTGAAGAGACGTTATTTAATCATCTAAATTCAACTAAACGTTAATATGACGTTCATTCCACCATTGATATCAACGCAAGGGTTCATTTATACGTTAAAAAAAGTTTACGGGTAAATACACGTTATAAAAACGTAAAATCCTAATTCAATAAGTTTGTAGCCAACGATATTTAAACGTGAAGATTAACGTAATATTTTTTCACGTCACTGAAAAGTTTGTTTTATATTGGTGGTATATTAATGTGAAATTGGGATGGTTTAAACACGTTAATTTAAGTTCTATTCTATACGTTATAAAAACGTAACATATCAAATGTTAAAACAATGTTAAAAATTACTTGAAAAAGTACATTTGTGATCCTTGTCAACGTTTTAAGCACGTAAAAATTAAATTGCTTATAACGTGATTTGTTTATGTCGCTTAAACGTTGAATATTATAATATACGTTCAATTGTTTGTATATTATTATTAGGGACATATCAACGTCAAATTGACGTGGTGTAAAGATGTTTCAATTAAGTATTGCATAATGTTATTAATACGTAACAATTACGATATAATTCCACGAAGAAAATAAACATTGTAAAGACGTCTTAATTTAACTGAAAAATTACTTCTGAGATACTCGTCAACGTTTTATTCACTACACAAAAGAAACTTGATTTCTACGTGATTTGTATATGTTGCTTAAATGTTGAAAGTTACGATATTTTTTATGATCTGTATAACATTAGTGGTATATGAACGCGTAATTTACGTGGTTTAAAGACGTTCATTCAATTAAATGTTGCATATATGTTGTTAAAACGTGACAATTAAAATTCCTCGAAAAAAATGCACGTCAAAAACACGCTAGAAGTTAACTGCCAATTTTTTTTTTTTTGATCCTTATGAGTGCAGTCCAGGACGATGATGGGGTGTGCTCTGACAAGACATTGTTTCTAGAGAAAATGGACGAAATATTTTTATTTTGACGTTTTTGAAACGTTTTCTATAAATGTTTAATATACGTTTAATTGCGGATGTTTTAAAAACGTTTGAAGAAGACATTTTTGAAACGTTTCATATAAATGCTTAATGGACGTTTAATGGCGATGGAATATTTCTGGACTTTGTTAAATTTTTAACGTTACGGTTACGCCTTAAACACGTCGCATTATAACATTATCTAGCGGTCCAATTCAACAATTAATTAACGTCAATAATTATTTCGAAAGAAACGTTTATTTAAAGTGATTTTAGAGTCGTTTGTGTTCTCATTGGGTGTGTATTTGTTTAATTGGAGTCTGAACATTATTTTAGTATCTGTTGGGTACGAAGGACGTGCACTAACGGCTGCGCCAAATTAACTTTTGTATAGTTTTTATATTTTTTATTTTATGCTATTTAATTACATAAGAATGACTTCTTAGGGATATAGTTCGTTAGTTAGTGAGCAATATCGATCAATAACTAAAGGGGTAAGCTTAAGGTATAATTTAGCTATTTACGTCACTCTGACATTTAAGATTTCGTGTCCTAGGTCGTTTCCTTAAGGTGTTAATTAAAAAATTACTTCTTAAGATATTTATAACGCTTAATTTGCGATTATTATAATTTACGATTATACTGTTTTAAGCTTAATGCCACGGCCACATGCCAGCATAGATGTGTTAAATTTCTGACACCTGATACTACAACCTTTTTATTGATGTGAAGACAAACATGTTTCCTACAGTATAGCAAAGAGATTGACAATAAAACCAAGTGGATTATGTTCATAAAACGTAAAATTTATGGTTAAAATCCTGACCTTTGCATTAAATTCAGTGAAGCTGAAAACTATTCGGAGCTTATAATGTGCTTGTAACGTGTCTTATTTCATGTACAGCTATTCAAAATTTACAAGATTTTCTTTGCCAACAAAAGGAGTGTCTGGAGAGTACTCGAAAAATATCCCTGGCGTGGACAAATAGCAGGACGAGGCTTAGAGGTGTTAAGTGTTGTATACACATCATTACCTGCGAATTTGTTTACTGTGTCTAATGTACCATCAATCAAACGTTTTAATTTAACGTGTTTCCATTGTTACTTAAATTACCGTCAATCAATAAACAGTTTTTTGTACCGTGTCATCTTTTTGTGTGATTAGGACAATAAAATAAAAATAAATCAAGGCTAATCCGCGTGCTGTTTTACATACCAAAATAAACCGATCGACAAAAACACCGGAAACGAGAAACTTGTCACGTCAAATGAAACGAACAATAATAACCGGGGATGTCATTGAATTTCAAAATATTTAAAAATTAGCAACACAAAGAGTAACGTTGCTCTTTGGAGCAACAGCAAAAGAACATGAAGTGGCCAGCGAAATCATCCGAATTAAACCCCTCGAATTTTTTTCAACAAAAAAACCCGCTTGTACCATTTTCGATTCCAGCGAGCTACTATGTATATTTAATTGTTCTCTGCGACTGTATTTCCATTTCCCTTAAAATGAAATGTCAGATCTTGATTAATTGATATGAGATATGTGAGAACCGTTTGACACAAAGGAACTTTTATAATAATTTATGTGGGTATAAAAATCAGTGAATAATGTAATCTATGAAAGTAGAAACACGCTCGGCAAAATTTAGAAAAAAATCTCAAGGATACTCCGGGTTCGTACATAACCGCGCCAAGAATAGGAATTATATATAACATATACAATTCTATATCCATGTGAAACGTGTAGGGAAGAGGCTTTCTATTTTATGACAATGAATTATTTACATTAATTGTGGAATTAAGATGTTTAATTATATATTATAGGCAAGCCAGTGAAGTAAACTGTAAACCGTGTCATTTCATCTAATGGAGCCGCTGAATTTAACAATTATTCTCCTAAACTGTGTGCGAAAAGAATGAAGAACTAAAAACTTTATTACAATGATTAAAACTATTGTACCTACACTTTTAACTGTTATTTGTTGCAATGTCACCAATATTTAAACATAAACATTCGTAAATTGTCCTTGATATATCAGTTTCAAATATTAATCAGTTGGAGTTCCTCAAGGGCTTAACCTAATACCACTGTTGTTCATCATGTTTATTAATGACCTCAGAGAAATTTTACTGCCTTTTAACACTGATTAACGTTATCTTAAATTAATATCAATCGTTTCCAATTCTTGATATTTTCTACAAACAAATTTTAAAAAATTGCCAGCTTTTCTGGTATAAGTATTCTATTCATTGTTGTACCTACTATGGTCATTTTGGCCAATTTTCCCCGATAAATCGTCAGTTTCTTTCACATTCGATTCGTCAAATTTTCAGATGATATTTTGCCACGCTGAGAAGTTTACAGATGACAAAGCATTGTCAAAAAATTAGCAGCTTCTGTGGAATTGCTATAAATTGCTTCTACTTTCTATGGAAATCTTGGCCAATTTCACTCGGCATGTCGTCGAAAATTCCACATAAACGACAAAAGATTTTCCATGAACTAATAACTCCTCTTGTAGGTATTACTATTTATTAATTTTGTTCTCTGTGCTTACTTTAGCCAATTTTTCTTGAAAATTGCCAAGAGAGTAACTTTCTATGGAAATTTTGTCTAATTTCACTCGGCATATCATCGAAAATTCTTGAAATATTCCATAGAAACGATAAAAAATTTTTAAGAAACTGTTAACTCTTCTCGTATTGCTCTTCATTCCTCGTAAATTCCATGGTCACTTTGGCCAATTTCTCTGGACAAATCGTCAAGAAAGTTTCCTTCGTGGTCAATTCGTCAAACTTTCATGATATTTCGCATGTAAAATTTTTGGAAGGAACGAGAAATTATTGTCAAGAAATGTACAGTTTTTGTGGAATTGCTATTGTTTGTTTCTACTTTCTATGGAAATATTGGCCAATTTCACACATTAAGTCATCAAAAATTCTTGAAATATTTCATAGCAATGACAAAAACTTCTCAAGATACCGTCAACCGAAAGTTTTCTTCGAGTTCAAATTGTCAAATTTTTAGATATTTCGCCACGCAATCAATAGTCTCCAAAATTGACAGGAGAGACAAAGTATTGTTAAGAAATTTACAGCTTTTGTGGAATTTTCTATGGAAACTTTCTATGGAAATTTTTTTCGGTACGTAATTGAAAATTCTTAAAATATTCCATAGAAACAACACGAATTTTCAAGAAATTTTCAGCTTTTCTTCATTCATGTACTTTCCATGGTCACTTTGGCCAAATTTTCTTGACAAATCGCCAGGAAGGTAACTTTCTTTGGAAATTTTGGCCTCGAAAAATTCTTGAAATATTCCATAGAAACGATAAAAGATCTTCAAGAAACTGTTAACTCTTCTCGTATTGCTCTTCATTCCTTGTACTTTCTATGGCCACTGTGGCCAATTTCTCTCGACAAATCGTCAAAAAAATTTCCTTCGTGTTCAATTCGTCAAACTTTGATGATATTTCGCCACGCAAAATTTTTGGAAGGAACGATAAACTATTATCAAGAAATGTACAACTTTTGTGGAATTGTCATTCATTGTTTTTACTTTCTATGGAAATTTTTTTCGGTACAAACAACAAGATTTTTAAGAAATTCTTAGCTTTTCTTTATTCATGTACTTTCTATGGTCACTTTGGTGAATTTTTCTTGACAAATCGTCAAGGAGGTTACTTTTTATGGAAATTTTGGCCAATTTCACTCGGCATATCATCGAAAATTCTTGAAATATTCCATAGAAAGGAAAAAAGATTTTCAAGGAACTGTTAACTCTTCTCGAATTGCTCTTCATTCCTTGTACTTTCGAAGGCCACTTTGGCCACTTTGGCCAATTTCTCTCTCGACAAATCGTCAAGAAAGTTTCCTTCGTGTTCAATTCGTCAAACTTTGATGTTATTTTGCCATGTAACATTTTTGGAAGGAACGATAAACTATTGTCAAGAAATGTACAGCTTTTGTGGAATTGCTATTATTTGTTTCTATACTTTCTTGGCCAATTTCACTCGTTACATCATCAGAAATTCTTGAAATATTTCATGGAAACGACAAATTTCCAGGAAACTGTCAGTTTTTCTTTTATTGCTTAATAATTCATTCGTTGTACTTTCTATGGCCACTTTGGCCAATTTATTTCGAAAAATCGACAAGTTTTCTTCGAGTTCAATTCGTCAAATTTTTAAATGATATTTCGCCCCACAACATTCTTCAAAGTTGACAAAGGAACGACAAGTATTTTCAAGAAATTTACAGCTTTTGTGGAATTGCTATTAATTATTTTTACTTTCTATGGAAACTTTCTATAGCTAATCTTTTTTCGGTACTTATTTGAAAATTCTTGAATTATTCCATAAAAACAAGAATTTTAAAAAAATTCTCAGCTGTTCTTCATTCTTGTACTTTCTATGGTCACCTTGGCCAATTTTTCTTGACAAATCGTCAAAGAAGTACTTCCTATGGAAATTTTTTTCGGTATATATTTGAAATTTCTTGAATCATTCCATATAAATGATAAAAAATTTTCAAGAAACTGTTAACTCTTCTCGTATTGCTCTTCATTTCTCGTACTTTCTATGGCCACTTTGGCCAATTTCTCTACAAATCATCAAGAAAGTTTCATTTGTGTTCAATTCTTCAAACTTTAATGATATTTCGCCATGCAAAATTTTTGGAAGGAACGATAAACTATTGTCAAGCAATGTACAGCTTTTGTGGAATTGCTATTATTTGTTTCTACTTTCTATGGAAGTATTGGCCAATTTCACTCGTTATATCATCAGAAATTCTTGAAATATTTCATAAAAACAAATTTTCAAGAAACTGTCAGTTTTTCTTTTATTGCTTAATAATTCACTTGTTGTACTTTCTATGGCCACTTTGGCCAATTTATCTCGACAAATCTGCAAGAAAGTTTTCTTCGAGTTTAATTCGTCAAATTTTTAAATGATATTTCGCCACGCGACATTCTCCAAAGTTGACAAAGGAACGACAAAGTATTGTCAAGAAATTTACAGCTTTTATGGGATTGCAATTAATTGTTATTATTTTCTATGGAAACTGTCTATGGCTAATTTTTTTCAGTACATATTTGAAAATTCTTGAAATATTCCATAGAAATAACCAGACTATTCAAGAAATTCTCAGCTTTTCTTCATTCATTTACTTTCTATGAACACTTTGCCCAATTTTTCTTGACAAATCGCCAGTTACTTTCTATGGAAATTTTAGCAAATTTCATCATCGAAAATTCTTGAAATATTCCATAGAAACAATAAAAGATATTCAAGAAACTATTAACTCTTCTCATATTGCTCTTCATTGCTTGTACTTTCTACGGCCACTTTGGCCAATTTCTCTGGACAAATGGTCGTGAAAGTTTCCTTCGTGTTCAATTCGTCAAACTTTGATGATATTTCGCCATGCAAAATATTTGGAAGAAACGATAAACTATTGTCAAGAAATGTACAGCTTTTGTGGAATTGCTATTGTTTCTTTCTACTTTCTATGGAAATATTGGCCAATTAAGTCATCAAAAATTCTTGAAATATTTCATAGTAATGACAAAAACTTTTCAAGAAACCGTCAACCGAAAGTTTTCTTCGAGTTCAATTCGTCAAATTTTTAGATATTTCGCCACGCAATATTCTCCAAAATTGACAGGAAAGACAAAGTATTGTTAAGAAATTTACAGCTTTTGTGGAATTGCTATTAATTATTTTTACTTTCTATGGAAATTTTTTTCGGTACGTATTTGAAAATTTGAAGAATTTTCAAGAAATTTCAAGCTTTTCTTCATTTATGTAGGTACTTTCTATGGTCACTTTTGCCAATTTTTCTTGACAATTCGTCAAGAAAATTACTTTCTATGGAAGTTTTGGGCAATTTCACTCGCCATATCATCGAAAATTCTTGAAATATTCCATAGAATCGATAAAAGATTTTCAAGAAACTGTTAACTCTTCTCGTATTGCTCTTCATTCCTTGTACTTTCTATGGCCACTTTGGCCAATTTCTCTGGACAAATCGGCAAGAAAGTTTTCTTCGAGTTTAATTCGTAAAATTTTTAGATGATATTTCGCCCCGCAACAGTCTCCAAAGTTGACAAAGAAACGAGTATTGTCAAGAAATTTACAGCTTTTGTGGAATTGCTATTAATTGTTTTTATTTTCTATGGAAATTTGTTTCGGTACATATTTAAAATTCTTGAAATATTCCATAGAAATAACAAGAATTTTTAAGAAATTCTCAGCTGTTCTTCATTCATGTACTTTCTATGGTCCTTTTGGTCAATTATTCTTGACAAATCGTCAAGAAAGTTACTTTCTATGGAAATGTTGGCCAATTTTACTGAGCATAACATCGAGTAAATTCAGACGTGCTCGTGGAAAATAAATTCTTGAAAGTTTCCATAGAAATGACAAAACCTTTTTAAGAAATTTGCGGGTTTGTTTATCATTACTAATTTGTCCTTTCTATGGAAACTTTGGGTAAATTTCCTCGATAAATTAGGAGTTTCCAAAAATTCGAAAAAAGAAATTGTCAGTTCTTGTGGCACCTATTAATATCTTTGCCCGTTCTATGGAAACTTTACCTCGACAAATCACCCAGAAATGGAACGCTATGGACACGTTGGCTAATTTTACTCGACGAATTGTCAAATAATTTGCCTCGTAAATTGTTGGAAGTTTCCATAGAAATAATTTTACTATTATTTTTTATCTTTTTGTGGAAACTTTTACTGATTTCCCTTGACAAGTTTTTACTCGTGCTCGTGCAAAAATGTTGAACTTTCCACAGACCCGCAAAGGATTCTAAAGACATTGCCAGCTTTTTTGGTGTTACTATTAGTTGTTTGATCTTTCTATGGAAAGTTTAAACAATTTCCTTGACAAATGATCAAAACATCACTTGTGCGTATCCAAAACTGTTTTCCTAGAAACAACAAGCAATTCTCAAGAAGCCAACTAGTCCAATATTACTCCTGAATTATCTTTTCTACTTTTTATAATTTTGTATAAATAAACCCACTATTAGGTACATAAATTATCCTTAGAATCGGTAAGAACGCCTTGCAAACACTGAATCCATTGTTTCATTTTAAAAACAATGGACAACAAATTTACTAATATTTCCGCATTACACCAAAATCTTTTCGCCAAGCACCATCAAAATATTCAAAAACTGTGTTCAACGTTTCCAAAACCCATTTATCATCTTCCCCTGTATTTCGCGGCTCATAAACCACTATCTGCGGCATTAATCAAAGTAGCAACATTATGCAGCCAGCTAGGCAATTACACAAATAATTTCAATTGTGCGAACCCAGCAGAGATGTTAACCCAAAATAAAAGCGAATCAAGTGAGAAAAACGTTACGGCAATTGCATTGTTTAAAAACAAAAACAATAACTCTAGCGGTTACGTGTATTGTACGAATGGCTAGATTACATCTGCTCACTTTCACTATCGGTGATGATGTTAAGGCCACAAGAGGATGCTCGTGTTCTGAAAACCATGTTTCCTATCGGGCATGAATGCCAGATTTATAGGTCACTTCGGCTATTTCATTAAATACGCGGCGATAAATAAAGGGATTGTTGGGTAATTGGTTATTTGTTGTGCTTATTAATGGAAAATTGAAACGATCGTAATCAGCTCCAAAAGCTATTCATCGAAGCAAGGTTGTTTGATAATGAAATAGTATGCTGACCCGTGGGCTATGGACCTCATTTTAATAGCTTAATCTGGTTTGTAAATTCTTTTCTTCTACACACATAAAATATCACTTTATCGAATACTATAATTAGTTAATGAAGATGTTGCCTATTAAACGATTGCGCAAGCCACAAGGCAATTAAATCATGATTTTTTAACACCAAAACTTTGCGTTGCCAAACAGGCCAAAATCTATCATTCCACTGGTCACACTTCTGTTAGTCTAGAAGTCTGGCCCACGCAAAACGAGATAATTGTAACATTTTAACATCGCTAAAGGTTTTGGCTTAAGTTGGTTTCGAAAGAAGTTACTATTAAGTTGCTTAACTTATCGAATTGGAAGTGCTAGAGACAAGCAAAACCAGTTCCTATGAATTAATTCTATTTTTATGGATAGTGTCATGGTTATTGATTCGTGCGCCCCCATAGACAGTAATAAAGCAACAATAATGGAGCGAGCGAATCGGTGTTCCACAGGGGTCAGTTCCAGGACCAGTTCTATTTCTAGTTTACGTAAACGATCTACCTCCTGCTATAGATAGCTCAACTCAAGCATTTTACGCTAATCTCGTTGATCTGTTTAAAGAAAATTGCAAACTGAGAACGCCTCAAGGCATTTTGAAAGTTGGTAGGGCTGCCAAATTGAAAGAGTGAATGGAAATGGGGAGCAGCGGTGGCGGCGATATTTTCCTAAATAAAAAAATGTTTCGAGCCTTGTTGTCACTCTATTTATTTCACAAAGCAAGTTGTTTCGGAATTACTCCATGCGCGTTTGTACCAGTTCTTAAACGAATCCTTAAAAGGAGGTGCAGCGCGGTTTACACCGCACATTTCATAACCAAGTCATTGGATATCTTGCGCGCGACAACATCTGCAAAAATGCACTGTAATTCGACTAATATTATTATGCAAACAGAGCAACGTATGCAACGATTGCATATTAACTTGCGTCGGAACCTTGACCTGACGAGCGCCGCAGGTATGAATAATCTTTGTCGACACTTTTAAATAGTACCGCAACTTAACTTAATTGTACTCTAATTACTGTGAATTAGCTGTTAGTCTATTAAAAATTCAGTCGCGAACGTAAAGTGGGTAATTAACATATTATAGTAAGGCACAGAAAGTGAAAGTGAAAAAATAAATGGATGTTGGACTAAATCCGCTTGGAGTGCACTTTTAAGGTCAAGTTCGGCTGAAGATGTTCGCTGAAAGGTGAGTGGAACGCGAGTTGCCGAAAGCTTTGCATTACGAAACTATTTTTGTCCAAATAGGAAATAAATTGGCACCAGTGCAGGATATTAAAACCACTTAAGAGGGGCACTTCTGCCACGACTGTTCTCTTGGCGCTAGTGTCGAATAAAAATAATTCAATTTTAATTGTGTTTGAAAAAAAATCCGGTAGATGTCAACTTCCAGCTAGTTTAGAAAGTCGAATTTTTATCGGAAAACGTTACTTGTTACTGTTAATTCGTCAAGCAAGTTTCGTAAAAATACCTCAACTAATTAAGATTATATTTAAAAAAAATTATTTTTTTTATATTAAATTTTGACCCCCTGTATCTCAGAAACTATGCGGTTTTAGATATAAGTTTATTTAGGAAAGTTCATTTATTTTAACGTAGGTACTCTATTAGTTCCCGAAGTTTAATCGGTAAATTCTGAACCACCCTGTATAATGTTAAATTCACAAATATGTACTTACAACAGTCGACACTCACATTGCACATTTATTTTTCTTTTTATTCATTATCACGTTGCGCAGGAACAAATCAATACGCGTCAGTCTTTAGTGATGCTATTGCTAATTATTAGATCATGCATGATATCTTACCACTTGACCATATTCCACTTCGTTCTGAAATCTGCCTGAAACACCTTTCTCTCCCTTTTGCGGTACGTCCCGTTGTGGCTGCAATTTAACCACTACCACTTATAAAACTGGCCCTGGAACAAAAGAAGAAACAATTAGTCTAATAATAACGCCCCAAAAGGTTAACCATACCTACCATCTAGGCAAGTTCCAAGGCATAAATTATTTGGTTTTGATGATTTAAAAGAATCCATAGAATAACTGGAATTTGTCTCTTCCTGTTTCACATCTCAAACACTGTCGCTTTTCAAGGCTCACCATGAAACAAAGGAGAAAATAGTTACTCGTCTAACGGTAAAACTGCACTACAGGACTTACCTTCTAGGCTAGTGCTAAAGGACGCACACGTTGGTATTATCTTTGTTGACGAGGGCTCTCCTGTGGAATAAACAAGCAGTATCAATAATTATTATATAAATTGATAATAATAGGTAACAAAGTTAAATAATTGCGAGGTGGTTAAGACATACCATTTTTAAACGTTTTTCTTTTGCACCCCCTCTCCCTTTTACGATACATTTTAAGGGGGCACAATATAAACCCTACCACTCACCCTGAAACAAAAGAGAAAATAGTTAAATAGGTACCTATTTAATAATAACACTAATACTTTTTTGAAAAAAAAACAATACCGGTCCTACTTGTACTAAAGAATATTTTATTAACTGATTTTGATTATAACTCAATTATTTTTTTTTTATTGAACAATCCTTTCGATCATTTTGATCTGGGAAGGACGACACGACGTTTCGACTGATTGGTAAAAACAGGTTTTTCTTATTTTGCTAGACATAGTGGTCCTTCTCGTGATCAACATAAATAGGATATAAACAGTGGTTATATATATTTACCTTACGATGTTTTCACCATATCCTATCTCGTTCGGAACCTACCTACATATAGAAAAATACAAATTAGTAAGAATAATAATTGGATAATATAACAATACATGCCTTTATCTCCTTTCCCTAAAGCGGTTCGTCTCCATAGTACCATCACTCGACGCGCAAACCAGAGCCTACTAACTGCTCTTCTGGGCTCCCTGAAGCCCCCAGAAAATCCCCGAATACAGTTACAAGCCTTAACACTTGTCATATCCCAGCTATTTTAGAAATAACTAAGATATTGAGACAAGATACTCGTCGAGATCTCGGCTCTGGTTTGACGAAACCGGGTTCGCTCTACAGGCGCGTCTCACGATCGATTTTAGTTGATCAACTTTAGTGGATCAACAAAAATCGAATCGTGAGACCGCCTTACGATAGAGGAATTATGAACGATACCCAATCCTAACCGCTGCCCTCACCACTGGAACTTGTTGGATATATGTATACCAACAAGCACCAGCAACAAGAAGTAGTAGACGGATTTAGATATGTCCATCTATCTATCTATCTATCTATCTGCATCTCCTATCTATCTATCTACACTCCCGATGCACTTTGTCGTCCATGGTATGAATGTCGAAACTACAACACACTTGAATATCTGTTTGTTTCCCTAATAGTTCGTCCATTGGCTTAACCTGAAAAAAAAAGCAGTGTCAAAAGCTTTTATCCAAATTATAACTTATGAGCTAGTAATAGAATCTTCCACTATAATTTATTTGCCAATTGACAGAGACTTTCTCAAATATTAATATTAATTAATAGACCAGAAAAAATTTCGAGACCCCTAGTTCTTTGGTAAGTGAAATATGTTTTGTTTATTTTTGCATATTGTAATGTATTATTCTTACAGAGTGTTCACGTTCTGCCTGTCGTCGATATTATTAACATTATTAAATAAAAATTAATCATTTTACTCTTTTTATAGTTTAACTTAGGAGGGTGTAATTTTTTGGCAATATATCGATTAAGAAGAAAAGAAAAAGATCCGGAGAAGGAAATATTAACTATTTTTGACCATAAATAATTAATATTTCCCTCGTCGCGCGGACTTGTTTCTCTTGGAGATGGAGCTCTTAAACGAGCCTAACTTACAAAAACTAAAAATGTAAGGTTATGTTAGTCATATGACATGCACATGATCTATTTAAAAAAATTTAACCTCATTTTATACCACGTGAATACCAATCAAAATGCCGACAACCTATTGTCGCCCCTGTCTCTATAAAGCCTCTGTAAATAAAACTCGCTAAACTGACTCCATCTCTTATACAGTAGCCAAACTTTTAGCACAATTTCTATCATAAAACTGTAATCAGCTGTGCGTATGTCATCTCGGTGAAATTTTGTAATTTGCAAGGGTTTAATCAAAAATACTACACTTCAATACTAACCTTTCGGCTCCTAATTAAACGATATTCTTATTTTGTAAAATGCAATTTCAAAGGTAAACCGTTACTGAAGAAAGCCGTGATTACTCGTTAATTATCAAATATTTTGTAACCAAATTAAATCATTAGGAGCGTCAGCAAATGGTAGACCCTTGCAACGTGATATCAGCTATGAAATTAATTTCTCTGAATTTATTAGTATTTTTGAAAAAAATTACTAGTGTCGCCATCTAGTTTGCATGTGTTAGAAGCGCCCCTCTTAACCTGTTTAACCGCAAATGCAGTTTGATGAACGATAACCAATAGAGCTACTTTCTGTGTATGTAGTTGAAGGTGTTTCTTTCTACTTTAAAAAATATAAGAGTAAAAATAATAAGAAAATAGAAAAATACTAGTCTCTGTGCAGGTAGCATAGGAAAGTATTTTTTTACTTTCCAACGTTTCCACTGTCCTGCGTAAGAAAGTATTTTTTTCTACTTTCCAGCTTAAAATTAAGAGGAAAGTCTCTTATCTAAGCAAGTTATAGAAAAAGTATTTATTTCTACTTTCCTGCCTAAAATACAGAAAGAAATTGCTACTTTCTGTGTACGTAGTGTAAGAAAGTATTTCTTTCTACTGCCCAGCGTACAACATTGCTATTTTCTGCGCATGTAGTATAAGAAGGTTTTTCTTTCTACCTTTCAGCGTAAAATATAAGAGTAAAAATGCTACTTTGCTTGCATGTAGAATAAGAAAGTAGAAAAATACTAGTCTCTGTGCATGTAGCGTAAGAAAGTATGTTTTTCTACTTTCCAGCGTAAAATTGAGAGGAAAATTCTCTTTCTGTGCAAGTTATATAAAAAAATCATTTCTTTTTCTACTTTCCAGCTTAAAATAAAGAAAAGAAAATGCTACTTTATATGTATGTAGTATGAGAAAGTATTTTTTTCTATTGTCCAGCGTAAAACGTTGAAGTATTGCTACTTTCTATGCATGCAGTATAAGGAGTTTCCTTCTACTTTCCAGAGTAAAATATGGAAAATTGCTACTTTCCTTGCATGTAGAATACGAAAGTATTTTTTTCTACTCTCCAATAAAACTGTGGGAGGACGATACTACTTTCTGTGCAGATAGTCTAAGACAGTATTTCTTTCTACATTCTAGCGTAAACTATAAGAGGAAAGTACTAGTTTATATGCAGGTAGCATAAGAAAGTATTTTTTCTACTTTCTAGCATAAAATTGAGAGCAAAATTTAAGCAAGTTGTAAAAAAAAGTATGTTTTTCTACTTTCCAGTGAATGTAGTAGAGAAACTATTTCTTTCCACTGTCCAGCGTAAAATTGAAAGGAAAATTCTCCTTTCTGTGCAAGTTGTATAAAAAGTGTTTATTTTTTCTACTTTCCAGCCTAAAATACAAAAGGAAAATGCTGCTTTTTGTGTATGTAGTATAAGAAAGTATTTCTTTCTACTGCATAGCGTAGAATGTTGAAGTAAATTGTTACTTTCTGTGCATGTAGCATAAGAAGGTGTTTCTGTCTACTTTGCAGCGTAAAATATGGGAGTGAAAGTGCTACTTTCCTTGCATGTAGAAAAAGTATTTTTTTCTACTCTCCTATAAAACTGTGGGAGGATGATACTACTTTCTGTGCAGGTAGTCTAAGATAGTATTTCTTTCTACCTTCTAGCATTAAACTATAAGAGGAAAATACCACTTTCTATGCAGATAGCGTAAGAAAGTATTTTTTCTACTTTCCAGCGGAATATGAAACTTTCTGTGTATGTAGTAGAGAAAGTATTTCCTTCCACTGTCCAACGTAAAATTGAGAGGAAATTCTCATTTCTGTGCAAGTTGTGCAAAAAAGAGTTTCTTTTTTCTACTTTCCAGCCTAAGATAAAGGGAGAAATTGCTACTTTCTGTGTATGTAGTATGAGAAAGTATTTCTTTCTAATGTCCAGCGTAAAATATTAAAGTAAATTACTACTTTCTGTGTATGTAGTTTAAGAAAGTATTTTTTCTACTGTCCAGCGTAGAACGTTGAAGTATTGCTACTTTCTGAGCATGTAGTATAAAAAGGAGGTGATCTAAGATAATATTTCTTTCTACCTTCTAGCATAAACTATAAAAAGAAAATACTAGTTCCTATGCAGGTAGCGTAAGAAAGTATTTTTCTACTTTCTAGCGTAAAATTGAGAGGAACTGTCTTTTATCTAAGCAAGTTGTTAAAATAGTATTTTTTCTACTTTCCAGCCGAAAATGCTACTTTCTGTAAAGAAAATTGCTACTTTCTGTGCATGTAGTATAAGAAAGTGTTTCTTCCTACTTTCCAGCGTAAAATATGGGAGTAAACATGTTACTGTATTTACACGTAGAATAAGGAAGTATTTCTTTCTACTTTCCAATGTAAAATGTGGAGGATAATACTACTTTCTGTGCAGGTAGTCTAAGATTGTATTTCTTTACCTTCTAGCGTAAGCTATAAAAGGAAAATACTAGTCTCTATGCAGGTAGAGTAAGAAAGTATTTTTTCTACTTTCCAGCGTCAAATTGAGAGGAAAAGTCTCATTTCTGTGCACGTTGTATAAAAAAGTTTTTTTTTCTACTTTTCAGCCAAAAATACAAGAAGAAAATGCTATTTTCTATGCATGTGGTATAAGAAATTATTTCTTTCTACTGTCGACTGTAAAATGTGGGAGGAGAATACTATTTTCTGTGCATGTGATATAGAAAAGTATCTCTTTTTTTCTTCTTAATTTTCAGTCTAAAATGTTGGAGAATATTGCTACTTTCTGCGTAGGAAGTATAAGAACGTAATTTTTTCTACTGTCCACCGTAAAATGAAGAAAAAATTGCTACTTTCTGTGCATGTAGTATAGGAAAGTATTTTTCTACTTTCCAGCGTAAACTGAGAAGAAAATTCTCCATAATGTGCAAGTTGAATAAAAAATAAAGTATTTCTTTCTATTTTCTAGCGTAAAGAGCAGGAATAATTTTTTTTTAATAACTCATTTCTTTTTATTTCATCTTATTCAATTCTACGATGGTCGTGACTTTTATCAGTTGCCTTTATCCTATTGAGCAACGCGTGCCAAGAAATCCCATGACATTTTTAAGGAGCCGTCGCTGTTCCACGGACTCGTTAATTCACACTTCATGATTTTTAAAAGCATTTCTGTGTAATGTATTAAAAAATATGCATAGGTCAAGTTAAGTAATCTGAGAAGTTTAATCTCTAGCGGATCAAGTTAGCAAGTCGGCGTCAGTCATTTAAGAATATTTTTCCCAGGAATGGCGGCTTTGGAATTAATTCACAGATCCGTCAGTAATAAACTGTTTTAGCTCCAGCTCCAGCAAATTATTTGCTACTAAATTTCTCTAGCACACAAATTTTACACCTAGCAATACTAATTTTAAGGCTTGCACACCCTTACGTAAAAAATAAATAGGTTTTCGGGGAGGAGGAGGCGAGGATTGACGCTATCCTCGAAATGCTTCAAAGATTGATGTGGTGAATTGTCACTAAACCGTGACAAAAACTGCAACAAATGCTGTTGATCTGTTCGACCTTTCACAGAGTGAATTAGTTTTTGTTTTCAATAGATGAAAACGAGAGGAAACGGGACGTCAAACGGATAATTGGGCTTTCAATGATCCTTAATTTCGGCCATGGCAAAATAATTATTTTTTTATCGATATCGGGGCTATTTTTAATACATTCATACGCACCAAGTGATTTTGATAAAAAAAAACAATATTTCTCTTGATGTTCTATGAAGTAGCCGATACCGGTTTGAATAAATTAAAGGATTATCTTATGGTAAAGATCAAAATACGAAATATCGCAAGATAAATTACTGCCATAATAACTAGATTCCCGGCTTAGTTCTGCCTACAAACTATTTCACTTAAAGGTTGCGTCACCATTTCACAACGAATAAGTTCAAGTTTACGTTTTAACAAGTATTATTAACTAGTATCGATTTGTTAACAGCACACGATTGTGTAAAATTAGATGCACCTATTAACATCACGCTGAAAGTAGAAAACGTATAATAGAATAATTATCTCTTTTATCTGCAGTTAACAGTGTTGTCGACAGCAGGAAACATTAAGCATTTAATTTTCCTGTGAAGAAACAAACAATTCAACACTCGTGCGCTGCCGGTCGCAATTTTTTCCTAAAGTTTCTCCATCCAGAGGGCCAAAGACAACTATTGATGGTGTTAGTGTTTCTTCCCTCTATTCCCATCCACTTGTTTCGTCTATTTTCTCTATGGCAATTATTTCACTTGTTTCTTCCTCTTCATTATTCATTTCCATCTCTTGTGGTGTAACTGTCGATGAGCTTTTGAATTTTTCCATATCTCCAAAAATTTCTTGAGTAGTTTGATGCATTTCTAATTCCTCTCGTTTCCTATTGCTGTCTGTAGTCTTCATTCAGCACCCTTCCGAATTTTTCCCAACTTGTTCTTTTTTCTTCTCTTTCAGCTTTTTATCTCCATTCCTTATCGTTATGTATTCCTCCTGGCCTTGTTGAGTCCTATTGAAGAGTGTCCATAGGTTCTTCTTCTTTTTTATTTTGTTTTTTAGCTCTCGCGTCCACCAGTTTACGCCCTTCTCATTAGAGTTTCTCTTTTCACTTCCAGATTATTTTTATAAAAGATTTAATAGTAAGGCACGATGCAGTTTTATAGTCACTAATGCTGGCTGTAATTACGGGAGAAATGTCTTCAATAAATCAAAACATTTTCTTTGCAGTAACAGACAAAAGTTGCACAGGAAACAGATTGTTTTTTTTGTAGCTAGTGACAGAATGCTGTTAAAAGCAACAAACAGTAAAATTAATGAGTCGGCGTTATGCGTAGCCACACACCTGTTTAATGTTAGATTTGTGTTACGTAAGAAACTGGTCTTCGTGTAATATTGTTAATTTTACAGTGCGAGTAAGAACTGGATGAATGGGTGCAGTTTATATGATTTTATTGACAATGGGATTATGTTTTTTTTTTCGGTACGAGCTGATTCTTTTCTTATTAATCAACTAATTATGCGCTTTTTTGGAAGCTCTCAATAACTGCAAGGCCAACGGAGTAATTTATTAAACGCCAACTAACATTTACATCAGATGCTATAAACTATTCATCTAATTATGCAGTTTCTAGCATCAATAACCTTATTGTGTTATTTTGGTTTTTTGCAATAAACTTAATGAGGCGATTAATAACGTTTAAGTTGATTCATATCAATGCCAAAAAGAATCCTCAAATCTTGTTCAAAATCTCTATTTTTATTAATGCTGAAAATAGAACGAGGGAACACAATGTTGCTAAAGTTAATATATGCTGCAATGATTTGATTTTATTTAAGGTTATGTTCGTTTCAATTTGAGGTTATGTATTACATTACACCTTTTAATAGTTTAAAGACAAATGTCACCAAAACGTAATAGTGGAGTGAAATTAGTCAAAATAATTGCTGAACCGAAAAAATTAGCAAAATCGGGCTGGGGCTTAGCGAGAAAAGCGCATAAAAGTGCATTTTTAATGCATTTCGAGTGCATCGCTACACTATTTTTGAAATATCTCCGGCTCTATTGGTCGTACAAAAATTAAAAAAAAAACAAAATACTTGTAAATGATTAGCCTGTCAAACTGTTGGGGTATAGTTACATTAAAAATACATCCTAACCTCAAAAAATCCAAGTCGCTCAGTTTATTTTTTTTACTAATAATTCAATAAGTGGAGTAAAAATCTTCTGATCTTTACGAAAATTGGAGAAAATATGTATTGTCATGCTATAAATATGATTAAATTAAAAAAAATAATTATTATTTTTACGGTTACAATTGAATATTTTCGAAAAAAATTAAAATGCTTGCCATTTACTGCAAATTTTTTTTTAAAGAGTCGGTCTTTTTATGTACTTTTTTGTGAACATATACCAGAATCTGTTTTTCCAATTTTCGTAAAGATCAGAAGATGTTTACCTCACTTATTGCATATTAGTAAAAAAAAATGAACTGAGAAACTTGGATTTTTTGATGTTAGGATGCACTTTTAATGTAGGGTAAGTCCGAGATAGATGGCCATGAAGAAACATTTTTGACGGTAGTTCGGGTTTTGATTTTATTTTATTTAAGGTTATGTTCGTTTCAATTTGAGGTTATGTATTACATTACACCTTTTAATAGTTTAAAGACAAATGTCACCAAAACGTAATAGTGGAGTGAAATTAGTCAAAATAATTGCTGAACCGAAAAAATTAGCAAAATCGGGCTGGGGCTTAGCGAGAAAAGCGCATACAAGTGCATTTTTTATGCATTTCGAGTGCATCGCTACACTATTTTTGAAATATCTCCGGCTCTATTGGTCGTACAAAAATTAAAAAAAAAACAAAATACTTGTAAATGATTAGCCTGTCAAACTGTTGGGGTATAGTTACATTAAAAATACATCCTAACCTCAAAAAATCCAAGTCGCTCAGTTTATTTTTTTTACTAATAATTCAATAAGTGGAGTAAAAATCTTCTGATCTTTACGAAAATTGGAGAAAATATGTATTTTCATGCTATAAATATGTGATTAAATTTAAAAAAATAATAATTATTTTTACGGTTACAATTGAACATTTTCGAAAAAAATTAAAATGCTTGCCATTTACTGCAAATTTTTTTTTAAAGAGTAGGTCTTTTTATGTACTTTTTTGTGAACATATACCAGAATCTGTTTTTCCAATTTTCGTAAAGATCAGAACATTTTTACCTCACTTATTGCATATTAGTAAAAAAAAATGAACTGAGAAACTTGGATTTTTTGAGGTTAGGATGCACTTTTAATGTAGGGTAAGTCCGGGATAGATGGCCATGAAGAAACATTTTTGACGGTAGTTCGGGTTTTGATTTTATTTTATTTAAGGTTATGTTCGTTTCAATTTGAGGTTATGTATTATATTACATTTTTTAATAGTTTAAAGATAAATGTAACCAGAACGTAATAGTGGAGTGAAATTAGTCAAAATAATTGATGAACCGAAAAAATTAGCAAAATCGGGATGGACCTTAGCTAGAAAAGCGCATAAAAGTGCATTTTTAATGCATTTCGAGTGCATCGCTACACTATTTTTGAAATATCTCCGGCTCTATTGGTCGTACAAAAATTAAAAAAAAAACAAAATACTCGTAAATGATTAGCCTGTCAAACTGTTGGGGTATAGTTACATTAAAAATACATCCTAACCTCAAAAAATCCAAGTCGCTCAGTTTATTTTTTTTACTAATAATTCAATAAGTGGAGTAAAAATCTTCTGATCTTTACGAAAATTGGAGAAAATATGTATTGTCATGCTATAAATATGATTAAATTAAAAAAAATAATAATTATTTTTACGGTTACAATTGAACATTTTCGAAAAAAATTAAAATGCTTGCCATTTACTGCAAATTTTTTTTTAAAGAGTCGGTCTTTTTATGTACTTTTTTGTGAACATATACCAGAATCTGTTTTTCCAATTTTCGTAAAGATCAGAAGATGTTTACCTCACTTATTGCATATTAGTAAAAAAAAATGAACTGAGAAACTTGGATTTTTTGAGGTTAGGATGCACTTTTAATGTAGGGTAAGTCCGAGATAGATGGCCATGAAGAAACATTTTTGACGGTAGTTCGGGTTTTGATTTTATTTTATTTAAGGTTATGTTCGTTTCAATTTGAGGTTATGTATTATATTACACTTTTTAATAGTTTAAAAACAAATGTCACCAGAACGTAATAGTGGAGTGAAATTAGTCAAAATAATTGCTGAACCGAAAAAATTAGCAAAATCGGGCTGGGGCTTAGGGAGAAAAGCGCATAAAAGTGCATTTTTGATGCATTTCGAGTGCATCGCTACACTATTTTTTTAATATCTCCGGATCTATTGGTCGTAGAAAAATTTAAAAAAAAACAAAATACCTACTCGTAAATGAATAGCCTATCAAACTGTTGGGGTATAGTTACATTAAAAATACATCCTAACCTCAAAAAATCCAAGTCGCTCAGTTTATTTTTTTTACTAATAATTCAATAAGTGGAGTAAAAATCTTCCGATCTTTACGAAAATTGGAGAAAATATGTATTTTCATGCTATAAATATGTGATTAAATTAAAAAAAATAATAATTATTTTTACGGTTACAATTGAACATTTTCGAAAAAAATTAAAATGCTTGCCATTTACTGCAAATTTTTTTTTAAAGAGTAGGTCTTTTTATGTACTTTTTTGTGAACATATACCAGAATCTGTTTTTCCAATTTTCGTAAAGATCAGAACATTTTTACCTCACTTATTGCATATTAGTAAAAAAAAATGAACTGAGAAACTTGGATTTTTTGAGGTTAGGATGCACTTTTAATGTAACTATACCCCAACATTTACGATTATTTCAGTTTTTTTTAATTTTTCTACGACCAATAGAGCCGGAGATATTTAAAAAACAGTGTAACGATGCACTCCAAAAGCATCAAAAATCCACTTTTATGCGTTTTTCTCGCGAAGCCCCAGCCCGATTTCGCAAATTTTTTCGGTTTTCGACTCATTTGCAAAAAAAACCAAAAAAAAAAAAATTCAACTCCCCGAATACATCACTTTAAAATTCTAATTTCCCTCCACTATAACATTTTCGAGTCCTTAAATCAAAATTGAAGTATCAAAAATCTTCTTTCTTTGAAACAGCATAATTTTATTCGGCGAAAAGCCTATCGCGTAAACAATTTATTATTTACAGGTCAAAGAAAGTGTTATTGTTTTGTATACGTATACCGAGTGACGTAATAACACGTAACGTATTATCCACCAGGAGCTGTAATTAAGTAAAAATATTCTTGTGAGATTTTCATGATTTCAACAATAAATATATTTTTGTATCCCATCTTCAGTTAACCAGAACACTAGTTTTTATGTAAGAATAAGAATCGCTGAGTCAACATTCCTGCGCTTCAGATCAGTGAACTCGGAACGTGGCTCTGTCATTTTTTTTATAAATCGGGTAACTCACTGGTTGGTATTCAGTGGCAGCTCTACTCGTTCAAGGAAGATAAATCACTTATTTAAAGTATAATCTACTTTACTTGCACAGTGCAGTAGGTATTTGTTTGCAAAATTGAATTGTTGAGTGTTCTTTATTATTACCTACTGTGGGTTTAACTAAAATTTTTACTAAGTAATACCTATATTATTTTGTTTTTCTTTTTGAAATTATTCCCCGATGTGCCTGTTTTTTTAATCGTTTCAATCAAAAGGGAATGAACTTTAGGGATTAACGTGACGTTAAAGTGACTAAAAACATGACTTTTAATTTCTTTATAAACTACTGGTTTGCTGTAATGAATAAAATTGTTTTGATATACAGGGTGCTTCCTCTACCGATCCACATTATGAAGTAAACAACATACTTTATTTATCAAAATTTCATTACAAATTCCAAAGATGAACCTTATCGCCTTAGTTTTTTAAACGGAGGTAAAATCTTTCAAGCGAACAGTCCCAGCTTCCCATCATATTCTTGTTCCGGTTGATTAAATTTATAGGAAAAAACAGCATCTGCTTACAGTAAATCTATTTAAAAGCTTACGGACAGTTTTTTAACGAGGCATGAAGAAACAAATTAGTCTATAATATTTATAGCCAGCTTTAATTGCTGTACACCAGCAGGTTTATAATTATTTTTTACTATAAAACTAAATGAGCAATTATCTGAAATTAATTTGCACAATTGTAATGTATTTAAATTAAAAGAAAAAAATTATAAAAACAAGAACGATGAATAAATATCTGATCGCGATGAACTGAAAGATAACAATTACAACACTTAAATTTAATTGATTAATGATGGTATTTACAGAAATATTACATATTTGCCACACTAGTTGCTAAAGGTATAATTAATATGCCAGTTACAATAAATACTTTCCCTTAACCATAGACTGAAGGTTCTTCGCTAGAAAGTAAATCAAACGATATACAGAGTGTATTGACAATAAGGCGCAATACTATAACTTCGCCAAGAGAACCTTATGATCCTCACTAAAAAAGTGGCAAGCGAAGCGAGTCAAATACATAAGTAGTAAAATATAAGAAATAATAGATTACAATGTGAGTAAATACTAAATTGTAAGAGAGCCTTATCGTTTCTCTTTATCAGTAAAACTCTACACTACATTTTATTATGTGCTTGTGTTATAATCCACTGTTGTATAAAAATTACTACGTAGTATATTGTATCGTTTACCGAAAGAGCCTTATTGTTTTACTGCGTCAGCAAGACCAGTAAATTTGGCAAGAAATTATTTTCAATTTGGAATTTAGAAATATAAAACATACAAGAGAGCCTTATCGTTCCAAATATTAAAATGTGATGTTACTTAAGGGAACCTCACATCCCAGCTTATAGGACAAATATTAATATACTACAATAATATCCAAGAGAGCCTTATCATTTTACTATATCAGTAAAATGGGCAGAATCGCATAGAAATTATTTTCAATCTATAAATTAATAAATATAGAACATACAAGAGAGCCTTCACCGTCCCAAATATTAAAATATGATGTTACCTAAGAGAACCTCACATTCTTCTTGTAGGCAAATATTAAAATAGTATAATAATATCCAAGAGAACCTTATCGTTTTACTATATCAGTAGAACCAGCAAATTTGGCAAGAAATTCTTTTCAATTTGGAATTTATAAATACAAAACATACTCTAAGAGAGCCTTATCGTTCCAAATATTAAAATGTGATGTTACTTAAGGGAACCTCACATCCCAGCTTATAGGACAAATATTAATATACTACAATAACATCCAAGAGAGCCTTATCATTTTACTATATCAGTAAAATGGGCAGAATCGCATAGAATTATTTTCAATTTATAAATTAATAAATATAGAACATACAAGAGAGCCTTCACCGTCCCAAATATTAAAATATGATGTTACCTAGAGAACCTCACATTCTTCTTCTAGGCAAATATTAAAATAGTATAATAATATCCAAGAGAACCTTATCGTTTTACTATATCAGTAGAACCAGCCAATTTGGCAAGAAATTCTTTTCAATTTGGAATTTATAAATATAAAACATACAAGAGAGCCTTATCGTTCCAAATATTAAAATGTGATGTTACTTAATGGAACGTCACATCCCAGCTTATAGGACAAATATTAATATACTACAATAATATCCTAGAGAGCCTTATCATTTTACTATATCAGTAAAATGGGCAGAATCGCATAGAAATTATTTTCAATTTATAAATTAATAAATATAGAACATACAAGAGAGCCTTCACCGTCCCAAATATTAAAATATGATCATACCTAAGAGAACCTCACATTCTTCTTCTAGGCAAATATTAAAATAGTATAATAATATCCAAGAGAACCTTATCGTTTTACTATATCAGTAGAACCAGCAAATTTGGCAAGAAATTCTTTTCAATTTGGAATTTATAAATATAAAACATACGAGAGAGCCTTATCGTTTCAAATATTAAAATGTGATGTTACTTAATGGAACCTCACATCCCAGCTTATAGGACAAATATTAAAATACTACAATAATATCCAAGAGAGCCTTATCATTTTACTAGATCAGTAAAATGGTCAGAATCGCATAGAAATTATTTTCAATTTATAAATTAATAAATATAGAACATACAAGAGAGCCTTCACCGTCCCAAATATTAAAATATGATGTTACCTAGAGAACCTCACATTCTTCTTCTAGGCAAATATTAAAATAGTATAATAATATCCAAGAGAACCTTATCGTTTTACTATATCAGTAGAACCAGCAAATTTAGCAAGAAATTCTTTTCAATTTGGAAGTTATAAATATAAAACACACGAGAGAGCCTTATCGTTCCAAATATTAAAATGTGATGTTACTTAATGGAACCTCACATCCCAGCTTATAGGACAAATATTAATATACTACAATAATATTCAAGAGAGCCTTATCATTTTACTATATCAGTAAAATGGGCATAATCGCATAGAAATTATTTTCAATTTATAAATTAATAAATATAGAACATACAAGAGAGCCTTCACCGTCCCAAATATTAAAATATGATGTTACCTAGAGAACCTCACATTCTTCTTCTAGGCAAATATTAAAATAGTATAATAATATCCAAGAGAACCTTATCGTTTTACTATATCAGTAGAACCAGCAAATTTGGCAAGAAATTCTTTTCAATTTGGAATTTATAAATATAAAACATACGAGAGAGCCTTATCGTTCCAAATATTAAAATGTGATGTTACTTAAGGGAACCTCACATCCCAGCTTATAGGACAAATATTAATATACTACAATAATATCCAAGAGAGCCTTATCATTTTACTATATTAGTAAAATGGTCAAAATCGCATAGAAATTATTTTCAATTTATAAATTAATAAATATAGAACATACAAGAGAGCCTTCACCGTCCCAAATATTAAAATATGATGTTACCTAAGAGAAACTCACATTCTTCTTCTAGGCAAATATTAAAATAGTATAATAATATCCAAGAGAACCTTATCGTTTTACTATATCAGTAGAACCAACAAATTTGGCAAGAAATTCTTTTCAATTTGGAATTTATAAATATAAAACATACAAGAGAGCCTTATCGTTCCAAATATTAAAATGTGATGTTACTTAATGGAACCTCACATCCCAGCTTATAGGACAAATATTAAAATACTACAATAATATCCAAGAGAGCCTTATCATTTTACTATATCAGTAAAATGGGCAGAATCGCATAGAAATTATTTTCAATTTATAAATTAATAAATATAGAACATACAAGAGAGCCTTCACCGTCCCAAATATTAAAATATGATGTTACCTAAGAGAAACTCACATTCTTCTTCTAGGCAAATATTAAAATAGTATAATAATATCCAAGAGAACCTTATCGTTTTACTATATCAGTAGAACCAACAAATTTGGCAAGAAATTCTTTTCAATTTGGAATTTATAAATATAAAACATACAAGAGAGCCTTATCGTTCCAAATATTAAAATGTGATGTTACTTAATGGAACCTCACATCCCAGCTTATAGGACAAATATTAAAATACTACAATAATATCCAAGAGAGCCTTATCATTTTACTATATCAGTAAAATGGGCAGAATCGCATAGAAATTATTTTCAATTTATAAATTAATAAATATAGAACATACAAGAGAGCCTTCACCGTCCCAAATATTAAAATATGATCATACCTAAGAGAAACTCACATTCTTCTTCTAGGCAAATATTAAAATAGTATAATAATATCCAAGAGAACCTTATCGTTTTACTATATCAGTAGAACCAGCAAATTTGGCAAGAAATTCTTTTCAATTTGGAATTTATAAATATAAAACATACAAGAGAGCCTTATCGTTCCAAATATTAAAATGTGATGTTACTTAATGGAACCTCACATCCCAGCTTATAGGACAAATATTAAAATACTACAATAATATCCAAGAGGGCCTTATCATTTTACTATATCAGTAAAATGGGCAGAATTGCGTAGAAATTATTTTCAATTTATAAATTAATATATATAGAACATACAAGAGAGCCTTCACCGTCCCAAATATTGAAATATGATCATACCTAAGAGAACCTCACATTCTTCTTCTAGGCAAATATTAAAATAGTATAATAATATCCAAGAGAACCTTATCGTTTTACTATATCAGTAGAACCAGCAAATTTAGCAAGAAATTCTTTTCAATTTGGAAGTTATAAATATAAAACACACGAGAGAGCCTTATCGTTCCAAATATTAAAATGTGATGTTACTTAATGGAACCTCACATCCCAGCTTATAGGACAAATATTAATATACTACAATAATATTCAAGAGAGCCTTATCATTTTACTATATCAGTAAAATGGTCAGAATCGCATAGAAATTATTTTCAATTTATAAATTAATAAACATAGAACATACAAGAGAGCCTTCACCGTCCCAAATATTAAAATATGATCATACCTAAGAGAACCTCACATTCTTCTTCTAGGCAAATATTAAAATAGTATAATAATATCCAAGAGAACCTTATCGTTTTACTATATCAGTAGAACCAGCAAATTTGGCAAGAAATTCTTTTCAATTTGGAATTTATAAATATAAAACATACGAGAGAGCCTTATTGTTCCAAATATTAAAATGTGATATTACTTAACGGAACCTCACATTCTAACTTATAGAACAAAATACTACAATAATATCCAAGAGAGCCTTATCATTTTACTATATCAGTAAAACCAGAAAAATCGCCAAGGATTTTTCTTGATTTGGAATTTATAAATATAAAACATGGCCTCAAATATTAAAATACTAATACCAATAATAGGTATTCAAGAGGACATTCCCTTTGTTTAAAAAGTAAATAAAAATATTTTCCTAGAGAACCTTATCGCACCTATAGTTTTTGAAACAAAGAGGTGCAATTGACATTTCTTCATCTATCAGATTCGATATTATAAAAACAAAAACGTTTTGCCAATACATTTTTATCACAAGCTAAATCCTTTGGACATATATTAAGTCTTAATATCGATTCACCCACGTCAATGCCTCCAACATTTATCTCATCAATAAATCGTGACTAGCACAAATTGTATTTCCATTTGTAGAAATCGTTCCATCTAGGATCTCGAAGTAACGTAATATTGACCTAATGACATAACGAAGCGTTACAATAACCTCTATAACGTAAATTACTTGAAATGAATGACGGTATTGAAATACCTTGTGAAACTTCTCAATCAGCCTCATCATTTTAGGTACATAGGTAATTATATTTTGTAGTGTATGCAAATTTTTTAAAATGCGTATTGTGCTACAATTCGTTGTAGCGTTTTCAAACAAATACGGATGTGGCTCGTTACACAATTATTTAGTGTGGCAATATATTATTTTGCCAGAGGACTTGAAGTAGGTACCTGTTAAATTACCGACCTCCTTGCACCTTTCTACGATATTGACAATGCGTGAGAATTACGACGAAAAAAACGAACATTGTATGAGTCATTGCCTAATTTATTATATAATGACGTAGGTGGGTTAACTAATATAATTTTGATTCAATAACCGGCGGCGATATTCGCATGGCAAGCAGAAAAATGAAAAAAACGATTACTACTAGTTCAGTACCGGATCTAAAGACAAACGGTGTTCCAATAGTAATAGCATCCAATACTGAACATATTTTATTACTATAAGTATATATACCTATAGATCTATTCCGAGCTTCGCTGCAATGAATCATCCTGTATATTCAAATAGTTTTAGCACTTGCGCCTCCGCCATAACACGTCATGAAGAAATCAAAATTTTCTAATAAGGCCGATATGGGACTTTGGCATCCTGTACGATTCCTTCATGTTGTATAAAGATTTAGTTACTTGAATGCACACCCAAAGCTGTACTTAAGTCAGTATTATATTACTTTTACAGACCTGTAGTTCCCAGGCCCAAATTTCAACCTATTTTTTTCAGCTGTATTTTTTTACAGATCTGTATTTTCTCAAGCCTGTAGTATCAGTCTGTAATTTTATAATCTGTATTCTAAATATTTTTCTCCATTTTGTAGTTTACAGAGTTGTACTTCCTCAGACTATGGCAGCTTGTACTTTTACAAACTTGCACTTTTTATAGTACTCTACCGGCTGTACTTTTAAAAATCTGTACTTTCTCGGTACTATAATTTCACAATCTGTTCTTTATAGCTTGTACATTTACAGATCTGTATTTTCTTAGATCTGTAGCTTTACAGTCCTCCACTTTTACAGACCTGTGATTTCATAATCGAATCTTCTCCAGTTTGTACTCCTACAGAGTTGTACTTTCCCAGACTTGTACATTTTATAGTACTTCACAGTCTGTACGTTCACATATCTGTACTTTTGTAAACGTCCATTTACAGCTTACATTATTACAGGTTTATAGTGCTTTCTCAGACTATAACTCTACAATTGGTTCTTTACAGTCTATACCTTTACAGATCTGTATTTCCTAAGGCCTGTAGCTTTACAGTTTGTAATTTTTCAATCCGTACTTTCTAGACCATCTGTGTTTACAGACGTGTGTTTTCATAATCTAATCTATTAAAGTTTGTACTCTCTTAGGTTGTACTTTTCAAATTTTAACTTTTACAGTTTGTACATTACAGGCTGTACTTTTACAAATCTGTACTTTTAATAAGTGTTTCTTACAGTTCATACTCACCGATTCATATTACTTTTATAGAGCTGTACTTTTTCGGACCATAATTTTACAATCTGTACATTTACAGACCTCTATTCTCTGAGATCTGTAGCTTTACAATCTGTGCTTTCTAGATTCTCTGCCTTTACACAACTGTACTTTCATAACAGTGTTTTACAGTTCGTACTCTTTCAGGTTTATAGTACTTTTATAGAGCTGTACCTACTTCCTCAGATCTACAATTTCACAATCTGTTCATTACAGTCTGTACATTTACAAACCTGTATTTTCTTAAGCTTGTAGCTTTACAGTCTGTACTTTTACAATCTGTACTTGTAAACTCTCTGCTTTTAGAGACCTGTGCTTTTATGATATACTTTTTTCCAGTTTGTACCCTTACACGGTTGTACCTTTTCAGACTTTTACTGCTTGTACTTTACAGACTTTACTTTTACAAATCTGTACTTTCATAACAGTGTTTTACAGTTCGTACTCTTTCAGGTTTATAGTATTTTTATAGAGCTGTACCTACTTCCTCAGATCTACAATTTCACAATCTGTTCTTTACAGTCTGTACATTTACAAACCTGTATTTTCTTAAGCTTGTAGCTTTAAAGTCTGTAATTTTACAATCTGTACTTCTAGACCCTCTGCTTTTAGAGACTTGTGCTTTTATAATTTACTTTTTTCCAGTTTGGACCCTTACACAGTTGTACCTCTTCAGACTTTTACTGCTTGTACTTTACAGACTTTACTTTTTATAGTACTTTATAGTCTGTACTTTTACAAATCTGTACTATTATAATTTGTACTCTTTCTTACAGAACCGTACGTTTTCAGGTCTATAATTTCACAACCTTTTCTTTAAAGATTGTATTTTACAGATTTATAATTTCTTAAGCCTGTGGCTAGACTCTCTAGTTTTACAGACATGTGCTTTCATAATCTAATCTTTTCCAGTTTCTACTGTTACAGAGCAGTACTTTTTTAGATTTGTACTTTTGTAGCTTGTACTTTTACAAATCTGTACTTTTATAAGCGTTCTTGTACAGTTTGTATACTTACAGGTTTATATTATACTATTATAGGGTTGTACTTTATCATACCTGTATTTTCTTAGGCCTATGGCTTTACAGTTTGCAATTTTACAATCTATACTTCCAGACCCTGCCCTTTTACAATATGATCTTTTACAGTTTGTACTCTTACAGAGCTGTACTTTCTCAGACTTTTACAACTTGTACTTTTTATAGTGTTTTTACAGACCTGTATTTTTTATAATACTTTTACAGTCCTAATAATTAATAAAATGGAACTTTGACGCCTTGTACGATTCCTGCATGTTGTGTAAATATGTAACTACTAGGATACGCATCCAGAGCTATACTTAAGTCGACCAATAAACATATCTGTTGTACGTCACGCATGTAAACATACATTCCTACAAGAAAACATACACTTAACATTAATCAGAGAATGAGCTTACGCTGTTACTGTATGACCTACAATTACAACGTAGAGTTTTAATTTAGTTGCACAATTTTTCGACATTCTAATTACCTATCGTTTAGATCATATAAATATGTAATATATTCATCGGCGCATTTGAGTACTGCCCAAAGATTCATGTTATTAGCTCCTTATCTTACTCCTTATCTACAGTCAGTCTCCACCATTAAGATTACTACATATTCTCAGTGCGTATTATTGTTATGCTAACAATGGCAACTCGTGTAGTTTGGTATTAATTGTGGAGATAAAAATGAGATGCAAATAAGATTCTGTAATGGTAGTTCTCTTGCGAAAGGGCATGGCGCAACGTCGGTCGTGAAGAAACGCAACTGATCTCTCTACCAGATATTTGCTTCGGTTCACTTTCCCTAAGGAACGATTTTGTCGAAACAGATACCGCAGTTAGGACACTAAGCGTGCGTTATGCTGGAGAGGACTACACATTAGGGGCAGTATATGATCCACCACTGTCCCAGGTGGATAAGAAATGCACCGAGAAAATTCGTCCAATTAAGTTACGTTGTTGAAAACGTTTTAAAGAGTCAAAAATAAATTTAAAAAAAATCAAAACCTATGATGTTTTGTAAAATAATAACGTAATGAAGCTTCACTTCGCCTCATCAAATATGCAAGCTAAACCTTTGTTAATGACACTTAATGATTCTAATTAGGCGCTTGATTTCCATGTGGAAACGTATTTATCCATTCCATTACAGAAACGCGAACATTCACAGATATAATAAAAATAGAATAGAAAGCCGTTAATGATGCAATAATAAAATATTTATTGTCAGTGAAATTACAGTCAAATAATTATTTTACTATCAGTTAACTTACTTAATAGCACGATATATCTTGTCTCTTAATTACGCAGGTCTTTACCAGAACACGGAATTCGGCAATTTGCGGGTATGTAATACTCATCAAGGGAAACAAAAAAAAACTGAATAAATATTAGACGATCTTAATGGCAGCCCAAGTTTTTATCTAACAGTAACAAAAAACTTTGTTACAAAAAATGTTGTAACAAAAAAATGTGCTCTTTCCAGATTTGCCACAGAAAACTAGGATTTATAGTCTGTAATTATTTTGGTTGTACTTCTACAGACATATATATTAACGGAACTTACAGTGTAAACTTCTACAGATCTGTATTTTCTAAGGCTAGTTTTACATCCTGCACTTTCTCAGACCTATACTTTTACGACCTGTTCTTTACAGTCTGTACTTTTACAGGCCTGAAGTACTTTACAGGGCTGTACTTTCGTAATACTTTTACAGACAATTTAACAGGCTTGTACTTACAAATTACAAATTTGCATTACTTTTACAGAGTTGTACTTTCTCAGACCTCTATCTTTAAAACTTGTTCTTTACAGACCTGTATTTTCTCAAGGCTATAGTTTTAGTCTGTATTTTTACAATTTGTACCTTTTTGGACCTTGTACTTGTACAGGCCTGTAGTACTTTACAGGGCTGTACTTTCATAATACTTTGACAGACATAATTTAACAGGCTTGTACTTACAAATTACAAATTTACATACTTTTACATTGTTGTACTGTCTCAGACCTATATTTTTAAAACTTGTCCTTTACAGTCTTTTACATACCTGTATTTTCTCAAGGTTATAGTTTTACAGTATGTATTTTTATAATTTGTACCCTCTAGACCGTATACTTGTACAGACTTGTACTTTTACAAACCGATCTTTTACAGTTTGTACTTCTACAAGCTACTTTCTCAGACCTATACATTTAAAACTTGTTCTTTACAGACCTGTATTCTCTCAATGCTATAGTTTTACATTCCGTATTTTTACAATTTGTATTTTCTAGACCTTGTACTTGTACAGGCCTGTAGGACTTTACATGGCTGTACTTTCATAATACTTTTACAGACATAATTTAACAGGCTTGTACTTACAAATTTGCATTACTTTTACATTGTTATACTTTCTCAGACCTATACTTTTAAAACTTAACATTTACAGTCTTTTACAGACCTGTATTTTCTCAAGGTTACAGTTTTACAGTCTGTATTTTTACAGACCTGTATTTTCTCAAAGCCTATAGCATTGAGAAAATACTGGTCTATAAAAGACCGTAAAGATCAGGTCGGAAAAGTGTAGGCCTGGGAAAGTATAACTACTGTAATAGTAATCAAATTTGTAATTTGTAAGTACAAACCTGTTAAATTATGTCTGTAAAAGTATTATAAACTACAGATCTGTAAAAGTACTACAGATTTGTAAAAGTACAAAGTTTACAGTCTGTATTTTGACAATTTGTACTCTCTAGACCATGTACTTGTACAGCCTTGTACTTTTACAATTCGATATTTTTCAGTTTGTATTATTATAGGCCTGTAGTGCTTTTATAGAATTGTACTTTCTCTGGCTTGCAATTTACAGGCCTGTACCATATATAGTACTTTACAGATCTGTAATCTTTATAATATTTTACAGACCTATAATTTACGTTGCACTTTTACTACCTTTAGTACCTTTACATATTTGTACATTCTCATACCTATACTTTTACAACCTGTACTTTTACAGACTTGTACTTTTGTAATACCTTTACAGACCTATAATTCAATATACTTGTATTTTTACAAATTTGTATTACTTTTACAGGCCTGTATTTTTTTACATATAAACCTTTACAACCTGTTCTTTACGGCCTGTATTTTCTTAGCTCTATTGTTCTAACGACTGTATTTTTACAAATGCATACTTTCTAGAACGTGTACTTTACAGATTTGTACTTTTACAATCCAATCTTTTACAGTTTGAACGCCTACAAACCAGAAGTACTTTTACAGAGCTGTACACAGATTTGCACTTTTACAAACCTGTACATTTTATAATACTTTAACAGATTTACTACAATTTAATCGACTGGTACATTTACAACTTTAGTACCTGTACATACTTGTACATTCCCAGACCTGTACTTTCTCATATTAGTACTTTCTTACATTAATACTTTGACGACTTGTTCCTTTACAGATCTGTATTTTTATACACGCTCTATTACAGTTTTTACCCTTACAGGTTTACAGTACTTTTATACAGCTGTACTTTCTCAGACCTGCGCTTTTACATCTTGTCCCTTATACAGACATGTATTTTTATAATACTTTAAAAGACCTTAATTTAGCCAGCTGTACTTTTACGTCCGGTAGTACGTTTTTAAATTTGTATTATTTTCACGTACATTCGGGCCTGTATTTTCTCAAATTTTCTAAGACCCATAGTCGTCTTTACTGTATGTATTTTACAGACCTGTACATTTACAACATAGTTTTTTACAGTTTGTACTCTTACAGAGCTGTACTTTCTCAAACTTGCACTTTTACAACTTGTATCATGCTTACAGATTACGCACCTGTATTTTTTGTAGTTTTACCGTCTGTATTTTACAATTTGTACTTTCTAAACCAGGTACTTTTGCAAGCCTTCTTTTGTAAATTGCATTCGTACAGGCTTGCAGTACTGTTATAAAACTGTATTTTCTCAGACCTGTACTTTTACAACTTGACATTTACAGACCTGTACTTTTGCAGTTCTTACTTTGACAAGCTTGTAGTACTTTTAGAGAGCTGCATATGTATTTTGTCGGGTGCTCGGTAGGTAGGTATTTAGATTTAATTCAGTGTACAAAAATCAATTGTTCAATTTAATAACAATTTGTTAATGGCCATTGTGATTTCCACTTCCCATTTCCCACCCGATTCATTGAACAATCGTGCAGAATTAGCGGAGTATAATAAATGACGCTCTCGGATTGTAGTACAGAAGATGAAATGAATGCTTGCGTAATTAATTTACTCGAACACAAACAAACTGTAGACAATACTTCATTTAACATGGTTTAATTCGTCGGATTAATTGTGTAAGGAAATCTGAATTGGCTAACGCATGAGGAATAATCCCGAAGCAAAACAAATAAATAAAACGGCGAATGGTGAGTCGAGACACGCGGTCTCCATTTCATAATTGGCTGTTGAGGCTGCTAAAGTGTCAAAGGATAGCGAGTTTCAATTGTTCGCGAAATTCAATTGAGGGGATTTACTGCGATTTTTTTTTTTTTTTCGTTAAAATGTTGATTAAAAAAATATAGGGAACATATTTGGCCTTCGTGAGCAAATAAATAATACAGTCAAGGTGATTAGGGAATTCTGTGTGGTCCTCTAAACACATATCGATACTTCTAAATCTGTTACATATTTTTTGTTTACACTCTTTATCTGCTACCCATTAAATTATGCACAACTACTCTTGCGTGAAATTCTCTTAAATATTATGAGTAGTCAAAATTACGCTCATTCATGATCCGGTTAGCCGCGATTGTAGATAATTAATTTAATTTAAATTATATAATTGAAATTATTCAAGGGTGTAATTCATCTCGCCAATTTGAATGCGTAGACTTGACGGATAATTATTACAAATATATTGCGAGCTCTAGTTCGAAAAAATTACCGTTACCTCATGATTATTTTTTGTTCCAGATGCCCTGCAATTGCCCGGTGACGCAACCGGGGCCGACGCTGGCGTCGACATGCGGAGGGGCCCAGTACATGCTTTTCATGGGCCTCCTGGAGGTGTTCCTCAGGTCGCAGTGCGACTTGGAGGACCCTTGCGGCAGACCCGAGAGCACTCCTCTCTTCCCGGAGTACGATTTCATCATCGTGGGGGCGGGCAGCGCAGGATCCGTGGTGGCCAGCCGGCTGTCGGAGATACCAGAGTGGAGGGTGTTATTGATAGAAGCAGGTAGTAGGGTTAAAAAAAAATTATGAAACAAAGTATTTAATTTCTCTCTTGTCTTATCTGTTCAACAGGTCTAGACGAACCAACAGGTACTCAAGTCCCGTCGATGTTCCTCAATTTTATCGGTTCGGACATAGATTGGGGCTTTCAAACTGAACCGGAGACCCAGGCGTGCCTAGCGGAGAACGAGCAGAGATGTTACTGGCCTCGGGGAAAGGTAAACGACGAGAATAATTACCCCATAAATTGTCTACGCTACTTTTGTGCTTGGCAGATAAGGAAGTCGGTTCCATTAGGACGTTTTAGCTCTTACCGCTTTCTCGTCAATGTTTCTTTTAGTAACGTACTTTTTTTATATAGAAATTAATGATAATTTATTATCTCTATAACTAGTACAAGTGCCACCACTGGTAACATTCCTCATCGCTGTAAAACAGTTGCGAAAGGTATTACGACATTTTTGAAAACATCCTCTCAATAACCCAAGGTTCCATCTTCATCGCGAAAGTAAAAAAATGTAATGCCAAGCAACTTGACATGTCATCAATAAATATTGGTAAACACAACTCATCAAACGACATAGCTATATTAGTAAGATGTTCCCAATAGCGTTCATTCTCCGCTCCTTGTTTAGATTCATTAGTACAGTGGTGGTGAAAAGACATTCAACTGAATCCAAATCTAACAGGGCAACTAAAATTTTCGAGTAGAAACCTCATTCTGGATTTGGTAGAGCTGGTTCCGAAGGAAACTGATCCAGATTCTCCCCCATTGACAAACTACGATCAACAAGACGAAAGAGCTTCAGTAGAGTGGCCACCAAGACCCCCAGACTTAACCCCATTAGCTATTTCTTTACTCCCACATTTCAATTGTCATCCACCTCCACTAGCAAAACATATTTCGATAACGTTCATTTATTGACTATCCTCTTTCTAGGTTATTGGGGGGACTTCCGTGATGAACGGCATGATGTACATCCGGGGCTCGAGGCGCGATTACGACGCCTGGTCCGAAATGGGCAACGACGGCTGGAGCTACAACGAAGTGCTGCCTTACTTCCTAAAAAGCGAAGACAACAAGCAAATTGACGAGATGGACCGAGGGTATCACTCCAAAGGGGGCCTGTTGACCGTGTCCCAGTTCCCCTACCACCCACCCCTGTCCAGAGCCATCCTGAAGGCAGCCCAAGAGCTGGGTAAGCATTTGGACGTCCGACTGATGCTAAAGGTAACAACGATGGCTGTTTCAGGTTACCCGCTGAGGGACGTGAACGGAGAGTATCATACCGGGTTTGCGATCGCCCAAACTACCAACAGGAACGGGTCGAGGCTGAGCACCGCGAGGGCGTTCTTAAGACCTTTTAAGCAAAGGAGGAATCTGCACATCTTAATGAACGCTACTGTTGCCAAGGTGCTTATAAACACCACCACGAAGCAGGCATATGGCGTGGAGGTTTTGAACAGTGGTAAGAAGGAGGTGATTTATGCTAGCAAAGAGGTCATCGTATCTGGAGGTAAGTCAGCATTTAGTAATATCAGCGAATATTTATTTAGAGACCCAGTCTGATGAGTTAGAAAGTAATGCAAGAGGAAAGTCTTCTTCACCTTGCCCCGACAGCTCCAAAATCATCGCAACAATTATAGTTACTATTCGCTTTTAGGTGCCGTCAATTCTCCCCAGATCCTCCTCCTCTCCGGAGTAGGCCCAAAAGAAGAACTGCAAAAGGCCAACGTGCCCGTGGTGCACGATCTACCGGGCGTTGGGAAGAACCTCCAGAACCACGTGGCGTATTTCATTAATTTCAACATCAACGACACGAACAGCGCGCCACTCAACTGGGCCACTGCCATGGAATACTTGCTGTTTAGAGATGGACTAATGAGCGGCACAGGTAAGTTCAATATTTAATTTTTTGCCTGTATAAAACCAAGGTTGGGAAATTTGAAATAAGAAAACCAAATTTAATTGATTTCTTATTTTTGTATGCCTTCTTCTTCTCTTATTCTTATTTTCCTCTTTTTCGTGTTCCTATATTCTTACTCCTCCTCTCCCCTTCTTCTTCTACATATTATCCTTTTTTCCACTTTCGATTCATAGTTTCCTAATTCTCATTATCTTCTTCTCCTATTCTTATTCCTCTCTCTTTTGTGTTTCTATATGCTTATTCCCCCTCTCCCCTTCTTCTTATTTTATTCCTCTTTTTTCTTCTTCGAATCATATTTTCTTAATTATAATTCTCTTATTTTTATTCCTCTATTTTTCGTGTTCCTATATTTTTATTCCTCCTCTCTTCTTCTGCTTCTTTTATTCCTATTCTTCTCTTTTTCGTATTCATGTTTTCCTCTTTCTCTTCTCCTATTCTTATTTCTCTATTTTTTGTGTTCCTATATTCTTATTTCCCCTCTCCCCTTCTTCTTCTTCTTCTACTCTTTTTTTCTGTTTCGTTTCATATTTTCTTAATTCTCATTCTATTCTGCTCCTATTATTATTCCTCTCTTTTTCGTATCCTTATATTTTTCCTCCTATCTTCTTGTCTTTTTTATATTAATATTTACTTTTTTCTCTCAATCTCTTCTTCTTCTTAAAAATGTTTTCTTATAATGTTTTTTATTCTTATTCCTCCCTTTTTCGTATTTCTATGTTCTCCCTCCTTTTCTCTTCTTCTTTAATTCCTATTTCCCTCATTTTTGTGTTTCCAGATGCTTATCCCCCTCTTCCCTTCTTCTTCTTTTATTCTTTTTTTTCTTTTTCGAATCATACTTCCTTAATTCTAATTGTCTTATTTTTATTCCTCTATTTTTCGTGTTCGTATATTTTTATTACTCATCTCTTCTTCTGCTTCTCTTATTCCTATTCTTCTCTTTTTCGTATTCATATTTTCTTTTTTCTCTTCTCCTATTCTTATTTCTCTCTTTTTTGTGTTCCTATATTCTTATTCCTCCTCTCCCCTTCTTATTCTTTTCTTTTTTTTCTGTTTCGATTCATATTTTCTTAATTCTCATTCTCTTCTGCTCATATTATTATTCCTCTCTTTTTAGTATCCCTATATTTTTCCTCCTATCTTCTTCTCTTTTTTAAATTAATATTTTCTTTTTTTATCTCATTATCTTCTTCTTCTATTCTTATTCCTCCCTTTTTCGTATTCCTATATTCTTCCTCCTCTTCTCTTCTTATTTTATTCCTATTCCTCTCTTTTTTCTGCTTTTATATGCTTATTCCCCTCTCCCCTTCTTCTTCTTTTATTCCTTTTTTTCTCCCTCGAATTATATTTTCTTAATTCTCATTCTCTTATGTTTTTCCTCTACTTTTCGTGTTTCTATATTTTTATTCCTCCTCTCTTCTTCTGCTTCCGTTATTCCTATTTTCTTTTTCGTATTCATATTTTCTTCATTCTCTCTTCCTCTTCTTATTTCTCTCTTTTTTGTGTTCTTATATTCTTATTCCTCCTCTCCCCTTCTTCTTCTTTTATTCTTTTTTTTCTGTTTCGATTCATATTTTCTTAATTCTCATTCTCTTCTGCTCCTATTATTATTTCTCTCTTTTTCGTATCCCTATATTTTTCTTCCTATCTTCTTCTCTCTTTTTTATATCAATATTTTCTTCTTTCTCTCATTCTCTTCTTCTTCTATTCTTATTCCTCCCTTTTTCGATTCTTATATTCTTCTTCTCTCTTTTTTATATCAATATTTTCTTCTTTCTCTCATTCTCTTCTTCTACTCTTATTCCTCCCTTTTTCGTATTCCTATATTCTTTCTCCTCTTCTCTTCTTCTTTTATTCCTATTCCTCTCTTTTTTGTGTTTCTATATGCCTATTCCCCTCTCCCCTTCTTCTTTTATTTCTTTTTTTCTTCATCGAATCGTGTTCCTATATTTTTATTCCTCATATCCTCTTCTACTTCTTTTCTCTTATTTCTCTCTTTTTTGTGTTCCTATATTCTTATTCTTCTTTTCCCCTTCTTCTTTTATTCTTTTTTTTTCTGTTTCGATTCATATTTTCTTAATTCTCATTCTCTGCTGCTCTTATTATTATTCCTCTCTTTTTCGTATCTATTCGTCCTCCTATCTTCTTCTTCTTCTCTTTTTCAGATTAATATTTTCTTTTTTATCTCATTCTCTTCTCCATTCTTATTCCTCCCTTTTTCGTATTCGTATATTCTGCCTTCTCTCCTCTTCTTCCTTTATTCTTATTCTTCTCTTTTTCGAATTTCTATCTTCTTCCCCATCTTCTCTTCTTCTTCTTCCTCTTTTATTCTCATTCTCTTCTGCTCCTATTATTATTCCTATCTTTTTCGTATATTCTTCCTCATATCTTCTTCTCTTTTTCATATTAATGTTTTCTTTTTATCTCATTCTCGTCTCCTATTCTTATTCCTCCCTTTTTGCATTTCTATATTCTTCTTTCTCTCCTCTTTTTCGTATTTCTATTTCTTCTTCCCCATATCCTTCTTCTTCTTTTTTTCGTATTTCTATTTCTTCTTTCCCATCTATTCTTCTTCTTCTTTTATTATCATTCTTACCTTTTTCATATTCATATTTTCTTCTTTCTCTTCCTCTCCTATTTCCATTCCTCTCTTTTTCGTATTCCTATCTACTAATTCTTCCTATCTTCTTCCTCTGTTCTCCTTCGTTATTTCGTACTCTTCTTTACCTTTTCTTCTTCCGCATTTCTTCTTCTTCATCTCCTCTTCCTCTCTTTTTCTTCCTCTTCGTCTATTTTTGAATAAAAATGAATTAATAAGATAATCAGCAAATTTTCAGTTATTTTTGATCAGCAAATATAAAATTTCTCTGATGCATTGTATCTCTTATTTATTTCGCAGGGATTTCTGAGGTGACTGGATTCGTCAACACGAAATTCCAAGACCCTCATTTGGAGGATCCGGACATTCAGTTCTTCTTCGGGGGCTTTCTAGCGAACTGCGCCAGAACCGGACAGGTGGGGGAAAAGGTGGACAACAACACCAGATCCATTCAGATCATCCCTACGGTGTTGCATCCGAAGAGCAGAGGTAGGCAATTATTTACTAGCCTCTATGAAAACTTTATTAATCACAATAAAAATATTAATAATAATAATACTTCTTCCAGTTTTTGAGTAGTAATATTACTAATAAATTACTTACACCGAACAATAATTGCGTTTCAGGCTCAATCCGATTGAAGGACAACAACCCTCTAACCTACCCCTTGATCAACGCGAACTACTTTACACATCAAGATGACGTTAAAGCTATGGTCGAAGGAATCAAAATCGGCATAAAACTGTCCGAAACGAAAGGTAACATTTGCTTCTTCTTCTTTTTCCTATTCTTCTCATTCTTTTCAACACTGAATAGTAGTGGCTTTTAATCTTATTCTTCTTCGACTTAGTCTTCTTCTTAGCGTCTTCTTCTTCTTCTTCTTCTTCTTAGCTTCTTCTTCTTCTTCTTCTTCTTATCTATTTCTTTTTCTTCTCCTCCTTATGACTAAAATTATCAACTTCTGCTTTTTAGCCTTGAAAAGATATGGCTTCAAACTGGACAAGACCCCAGTGCCCGGCTGCCAGAATCTTACCTTTGGTTCGGACAACTATTGGGCCTGCGTCATAAAGCAACAGACCGGCCCGGAAAACCACCAAACCAGCAGCTGCAAGATGGGCCCCCCCACTGACACCCTAGCAGTGGTAAACCCATCGCTACAGGTAAGCTGTGGAACAACTGAGGAGTTGGAAATATAGTAAACCATTCTTTTTAGGTTTATGGGATCGACAGACTGCGAGTGATAGATGCCAGCATAATGCCCAAGGTCCCCTCGGGAAACACGAACGCGCCGGCTATTATGATCGCCGAGAAAGGATCGGACTTGATAAAATCGAAGTGGCTCACTCCGCAAGCCGGATTCTTCTACACGAACACACCTAGTCAAAGAATCGACAGGCAGTGGGGGTCGTGGTAGGGTGTTTGTACATAGTTTAGGTTGTTTTAATTCAGTCTCTGTTAAATTGGGTAACACAAGCAAATTAGGGAGCACAGTTTGGAATCTGGGCCTTCGGAATGTACGTTTTCCAGAATAACCTTAAGTAGGTCAGATTCGGTATTCCTCGATTTGTCCAATCAAATCTTATAACTTATAACCTTTAGTAGTTGCTAGAGCACGATTAATCGTGTACAAACTAGGTTATTATTGCAAAAAATGTCGTTAGGGAATTTATTTACTTTTCATATTCCTCAAGGTTACAAAATAATTTGCTCGTCATCGACGCTTAATGGCAAAATTTTTGCGCTTGATTGGACAAACACAAGCATCTCGAATTAACGTTCGTCTGTTGAGACTGGTGTGCACACATCTTTAGGAATACACAATTATACGTGAGCTTTATATCAAAATAAAATATTTATAAATGTCTCTAGTCTAGTCTAGTTTATTATTTGCTGATTTTCTTACATGGTTTACCCTCTCTCCTCTTTATTCATGACTGTTAAGAAATGTAGACGGTTTTACTTTTGATTTGTGTTATTCAAAGACAATTTAGCTTTTTGTACTGTATAAAACTATGTGTACCTACATAAATTATACTGGAAAGTATTATTATTTAGTATTTATTATTTGTAATCTAGGAATAAAATTTTGTAAAAAACAGAACGGTGTTTTATTCAATTATGTTTGCCACCCAATGAATAATTTTTTCAGGGTTGTTCAGACGTTGGACTAAGGCGCGTTGCGACGTGCGTGCTTGGTCTCACTGTCTATCGAGGACTGGGTTCGATCACTAGCTCCGACATGATACTTGCATTAAGCAGTTGATTTTGAGGTTTTGCGTTGCAATTCACATCTAAATTATCTCCAATATTATTTATGAGTGTGTCAAATAAAAGAGGCCCAAGAATGGAGCCTTGCGGAATTCCATACATTGTAAGGCAATTGGCGTACTATGACGCTGTTAAATACTTAAATATTGGATGGACAAGGCAAAAACATTAAAATTCTGGCGCTATAGTAGTACGACAACCAGGACACCTGGAAAATTTTGGTTTTGAATAGAGGACTGTCTAACTCATGCAATGTGTTGTAACGTATATATTGATATATATTTTAGACTAATAATTTTGAAAATTTATTTTGACTCTAACTTAACCCTTAATGGACTAATTTTGGAGCTTTCATTCAACCTGACCTAACCTACAATTCTTCTGGACTGATTTTGAAAATTTCTTTCAACTCTAATCTAACCTACAATTTCTCTGGACTAATTTTGGAGTATTCTTTCGACTCTAACCTAATCTACAATTCTCTTGAGCTAACTAACATTTTCTACAATTATTTTGACTAATTTTGAAAATTTATTTTGACTCTAACTTAACCCTTAGTTCTTCTGGACGAATTTTGAAAATTTCTTTCAACTCCAACCCAATCTACAATTCTTCTGGACTAATTTTGGAAATTTCTTTCAACTCTAATCTAACCTACAATTTTTCTGGCCTAATTTTGGACTATTCGTTCGACTCTAACATAATCTACAATTCCTCTGCGCTAACTCTGGAATATTTTCTCGACTCGAACCTAACCTACAATTTTTTTGACTAATTCTGAAACTTTATTTTGCCTCTAATTTAAACCTTAGTTGTTCTAGACGAATTTTGAAAATTTCTTTCAACTCTAACCTAATCTACAGTTCTTCTGGACTAATTTTGGAAATTTCTTTCAACTCAACTTACAATTTTTCTGGACTAATTGTGAAGTATTCTTTCGACTCTAACCTAATCTACCATTCTTCTGAGCTAAGTTTGGAATAGTTTCTCTACTCGAACCTAACCTAAATTATTTTGACTAATTTTGAAGATTTATTTTGACTCTAACTTAACTCTTAGTTTTTCTGGACGAATTTTGAAAATTTTCTTCAACTCTAATCTACCCTACAATTCTTCTGGACTAATTTTGGACTATTCGTTCGACTCTAACATAATCTACAATTCCTCTGCGCTAACTCTGGAATATTTTCTCGACTAGAACCTAACCTACAATTTTTTTGACTAATTCTGAAACTTTATTTTGCCTCTAATTTAACCCTTAGTTGTTCTGGACGAATTTTGAAAATTTCTTTCAACTCTAACCTAATCTACAGTTCTTCTGGACTAGTTTTGGAAATTTCTTTCAACTCAACTTACAATTTTTCTGGACTAATTTTGAAGTATTCTTTCGACTCTAACCTAATCTACCATTCTTCTGAGCTAAGTTTGGAATATTTTCTCTACTCGAACCTAACCTAAATTATTTTGACTAATTTTGGAGATTTATTTTGACTCTAACTTAACCCTTAGTTCTTCTGGACGAATTTTGAAAATTTCCTTCAACTCTAATCTACCCTACAATTCTTCTGGACTAATTTTGGAAATTTCTTTCAACTCTAATCTAACCTACAATTTTTGTGGACTAATTTTGAACTATTCGTTCGACTCTAACATAATCTACAATTCCACTGCGCTAACTCTGGAATATTTTCTCGACTAGAACCTAACCTACAATTATTTTGACTAATTTTAAAAATTATTTTGACATTAACTTAACCCTTAGTTCTTCTGGACGAATTTTGAAAATTTTGGATTATTCCCTCGACTCTAACCTAATCTACAATTCTTCTGAGCTAACTTTGGAATATTTTCTCGACTCGAACCTAACCTACAATTATTTTGACTAATTTTGAGAATTTATTTTGACTCTAACTTAACCCTTAGTTCTTCTGGACGAATTTTGCAAATTTCCTTCAACTCCAACTCAATCTACAATTCTTCTGGACTAAGTTTGGAAGTTTCTTTCAACTCTAATCTAACCTACAATTTTTATGGACTAATTTTGGAGTATTCTTTCGACTGTAACATAATCTACAATTCTCTTGAGCTAACTTTGGAATATTTTCTCGACTAGAACATAACCTGCAATTATTTTGACTAATTTTGAAGAATTATTTTGACTCTGACTTAACCCTTAGTTCGTCTGGACGAATTTTTAAAATTTCCTTCAACTCTAACCTAACCTACAATTCTTCTGGACTAATATTGAAAATTTCCTTCAACTCTAATCTAACCTACAATTTTTCTGGACTAATTTTGGAGTATTCTTAACGACTCTAACCTAATCTACAATTCTTCTGAGCTGACTTTGGAATATTTTCTCGACTAGAACCTAACCTACAATTATTTTGGCCAATTCTGAAAATTTATTTTGCCTCTAATTTAATCCTTAGTTCTTCTGGACGAATTTTGAAAATTTCCTTCAACTCTAACCTAACCTACAATTCTTCTGGACTAATATTGAAAATTTCTTTCAACTCTAATCTAACCTACAATTTTTCTGGACTAATTTTGGAGTATTCTCTCGGCTCTAACCTAATCTACAATTCTTCTGGACTAATTTTGAAAATTTCTTTCATCTCTTACTTAACCTACAAATATTTTGGGCTAACTTTGAAACGTTTTATCCTTGTTGCGCACGTTGATTTGTCTTATTAATAGTATCTTTTAACTCTCATGGGTATTCAAGAGGTTTTCCCTTAAGCAGTTTACTTTGAGATAAACCTTTACGTTGCATTTTGCATCTAAATTATCTTTATTGTCGTTTATGAGTATATCAAATAGCAGAGGCCCAAGAACGGAGCCCTGTAAACTCCGTACGTTGTAAAGACATTCGAGTAACTTTGCCAGCACTAAATAATTAAATATTGAGTATCTAAGGCAAAAAAGGCATTCGAATTTCGGCGTTATATGAGATGCAAGTTTGTTGGGAGTTAACTTAAACTAGGCCGAGATACAATGTGAAGGGTATTGGCCCGTGTAGTTGAAAAGTTATCGGTTACAATATTATTTTGAAATTCCTTAAATCTCGTAAATTAGGATAAGGACATCGGTCGATGGCCTATTGAGTGGCAGACGTAAAATCTAATGTTTGTTTATGGTCAAGAGAGAAGCACTTTATCAGTTATTAGTTTTCGACAATTAATTGTGATAAAAACGAATTATTTGTTCAAATGACTCACTGAATTGTTCCCTGACGGAAATAATAAACGACTCTGTTGTTCATCAATTTCGTTTTGCCTTTTGCTTTCTGTAAGAAACAAACTTAGTAATAGTAAAGATACGGATGCCTAATTTCATCTTTAGTTTAATTCCACGAGGAGCTGCAGGCAGATTTCTTTAATGATTATAATTTAATAAAACCGGCAACTTTCAACCTTTTATCACCTAGATCCTGTTTATTAATTCGTGTGTAGCCAAATATTTTGCAACTATTCGCTACTTTTATCAGTAACGTGACCCAGGATCCTCTTAGAATGAACTTCGAGATAAACTGCAATCTTTGATCAAACATCTTGTTATCGCATTGCCATACAAATAACTCACAAAGAAAGCAATACAAAATTATGCAATTTTTCTATAATTTGCATCAAATTAATTACTAGTTTATATAATAATGCATTATAAGCATTCTGTTCTAGAATCTTTCGCCCTAAAATAAACTGGTTTTGATTAGTAGAAAAAAAAGAAAGGAGATGCGATTTTTTATTATTTAGAAAATGGAAAAATTTACAATTTTTATTATTAGCCATGAATGCCATATGATTTTAGTTTTACATCTATTCAGCTACATAGCATATTGTTTAAATTTCGTAGAATTTTTTAATAAAGTAGATGTGTTTACTTACATCATTAGTAACAACAACAAATTTACTGTGTCGGTCCAGATGCAATTAGTAAACAATTTGTTAAGGAAAGTTTTCCGTTATTATTATATTTACGAAAAATTGTTGATAGCAAACTCATGGCCGAAAATCTTCCTACCCAATGTGGTATCTGTCATTGGCGATTTGTGTTTACGATCAATAAATTTTAAACTGTAATCAATATAAAAATTTTATTTTTTAGATTTTAATTTTTTTGAATTTGAGTTAAATGTATTTAATTAAATCATGGGAATTGTTCTAACCTTCTGTGGAAAATGAGAAAAAACATAATAATAACATAATTAAGAAGTTCATTAAAAGATTCGTCGGTTTTGGAAGACCTAGAGGGACTAATTGAAACTGGCAGGCCATAATATAGGAGCTTAGGCGATACTTATTATTCGTCACTCCTCGTCCTGCCAATATAGGCCAGTGGAATTAGACGATGTGAACGGGAATCTGTAACTAATTCGTTTCAGATAGCCGTAGGTAAAAACAGGTGTATTTAGTTATAAGGAATATACCTCTGCGATTCCTCCCAAATCAAATATACAGAACATTGTTTATAAGTCACTTGTATGTGAAAAAATCATGAAATTTGGAGTTTTAAAAGTTGCAGTAAGACTGCAGTAGATTAATTTTTTTGAATGCTTCTGTTTACTAGGTAATTCCAAACCGGTTAATTTAAGCCCCGGTTGATTTCATTTCATTGATTATTTATTTAAATAATTGCCGAAAACCATCGAAATTTTCGAAAATTTCAAGTATTTTTTACTCTGAAAGGAAAAATGCTAGACTCTTGAAACTTTGGTGGAATATGTGTCTCATTATCCTCAACTTACAAAAAAAATTTCGTTTCAAAATGTTTATTAGTTTTCGAGAAATTCTATTTGTTTATTAAAAACGTCCCAAATGTTTAATGAAAAATTGACCTATTAACGTTATCAAAAATAATTCAACCACAGCTCGTTTTTTTCGTCAAGACGTCAATTTTACGAATCTGTTATGGGCGTATCGATTTTCAATAATTTTGACCGTCAAAATGGCGTTAACAACATTGCCACTTTTCGGAGCAGCGTTTTTTGCAAATAACTTTACAACAAATGAACGTATCTGCACAAATCTTTCATATTTGAGTTGCTGGTATTTTTCTACAAATTTATAAAAAAAAATTGTTGCTCTGGGACATGTAGGAGCCGAGATAATTTTTTAAATTGTTTAATGCGCCAAACGTTTATTTATTAATATTTATGGCCAAAATTGAAACTGGTTGTTAATAAGATCTTGAATTTTGTGAATTCATCAAGTCCTATTGAAAACGGGCCCTTTTTGAGGTCAAAATATAATTTTTAATAATTAGTGATTTTAGAGCGTCTTCAATTTGTTTGGCTCAAGGGACAGGGGAATTTTTTATCGAACGATTTTCAAATTGGGGTAGCGAGAAAAATTCGTCATATCTCCGTTATTTTCCAGCCAATTTCGACGTTTTTTTTTTAATTTGGGGTAGCTCACGAAAATAATAACAATGGGCACATTTGCAATATCCAAATAATAAACAAATAATTGTTATAAACAATTTATTTTTTTTTTTTTTTTTTTTTTTCTTTTTTGGGCTTATGCAACTTATAATGTGCTAATGTATTAAATATAAATTTATAAAGATTATATAATGGTAACAATGCTGTAACATCGTATATTGTTTGATGGAGAAATAGTTTGTGCATACATTTGTTACTATTATATAATCTTTATAAATTTATATTTAATACATTAGCACATTATAAGTTGCATAAGCCCACAAAAAGAAAAAATAAAAAAAAATAATAATAAATTGTTTATAACAATTATCTGTTTATTATTTGGATATTGCAAATGTGCCCATTGTTATTATTTTCGTGAGCTACCCCAAATTAAAAAAAAAAACGTCGAAATTGGCCGGAAAATAACGGAGATATGACGAATTTTTCTCGCTACCCCAATTTGAAAATCGTTTGATAAAAAATTCACCTGTCCCTTGAGCCAAACAAATTGAAGACGCTCTAAAATCACTAATTATTAAAAATTATATTTTGACCTCAAAAAGGGCCCGTTTTCAATAGGCCTTGATGAATTCACAAAATTCAGGATCTTATTAACAACCAGTTTCAATTTTGGCCATAAATATTAATAAATAAACGTTTGGCGCATTAAACAATTTAAAAAATTATCTCGGCTCCTACATGTCCAAGAGCAACAATTTTTTTTTATAAATTTGTAGAAAAATACCAGCAACTCAAATATGAAAGATTTGTGCAGATACGTTCATTTGTTGTAAAGTTATTTGCAAAAAACGCTGCTCCGAAAAGTAGCAATGTTGTTAACGTCATTTTGACGGTCAAAATTATTGAAAATCGATACGCCCATAACAGATTCGTAAAATTGACGTCTTGACGAAAAAAATGAGCTGTGGTTGAATTATTTTTGATAACGTTAATAGGTCAATTTTTCATTAAACATTTGGGACGTTTTTAATAAACAAATAGAATTTCTCGAAAACTAATAAACATTTTGAAACGAAATTTTTTTTGTAAGTTGAGGGTAATGAGACACATATTCCACCAAAGTTTCAAGAGTCTAGCATTTTTCCTTTCAGAGTAAAAAATGCTTGAAATTTTCGAAAATTTCGATGGTTTTCGGCAATTATTTAAATAAATAATCAATGAAATGAAATCAACCGGGGCTTAAATTAACCGGTTTGGAATTACCTAGTAAACAGAAGCATTCAAAAAAATTAATCTACTGCAGTCTACTGCAATTTTTAAAAAACTCCAAATTTCATGATTTTTTCACATACAAGTGACTTATAAACAATGTTCTGTATATTTGATTTGGGAGGAATCGCAGAGGTATATTCCTTATAACTAAATACACCTGTTTTTACCTACGGCTATCTGAAACGAATTAGTTACAGATTCCCGTCTAATTCTACTGGCCTAATAAATAAATTTTATTGCTCGACATTATTTTTATGATGCACTTGTTCCCAAATAATCATAACAATGGAAGCGTTGCCAGAAAATACGGCCGTGAAATTCCTCCGGTTTTCCATTCCCAGCTAGCAGCAAAAGTTATTCAAAACCCTGTGACTAAACAATTCGAATTCGATGATTAAATTAAGCATGTTTACACTATCTGCAGTGATTTACTCGGGAGGCTACACGATGTGATAACAAAGGCCAAGGGTACACTTAGGTCCGCTTCGTCCCCTCGGCCGGTATAAAAGGACGCCATCTTAAGTGCATAATCGTCAGTTAGTTTTGAGCGATCACTTGAACCGTTCCCAAACACCTCAGCAAAAAGTCAAAATGGTTAAGTACATCGTGTTCGCCGTCGCCGCCTTATTCGTCCTGCAGGTGAGTCCTTTGCTTTAGTCTTTGGTAGTTGCGGTGGTTTGAAAGGAAATTCATTTGCATACCTGACAGATTGTCAGCTGAAAGTGACGGAAAATCCGAATTTAAATTGGAAGCTATAAATTTATTTAAATGTGGTACCATTGTTTTGCACGAGCGGGACGAATTGTGTTCAGTAATAGATAGGGGCATAGAAAGAGCTAAATTTTGTCAAAAATTTTCTTCAAGTTATGTTCAAACGGTTGGAGGATTTCACAACTTTGTAACTTATTTATTTTATCTATACCAAGTGTGTGTGTATTTGTAAATTAATTTTTTTTCTCCAACCTTACGAATACAAAATCTGCTTCCTAAGGTAGTTTTATTCACATTATTTTTTTAAAATGTCATACGATCTTGTGCAGCCATCAGCTATAAATTTATGCAAATATATGCATTAAAAAACTAAGCAATGCGACTTATTTAATTTCAAAACATTTTAAATGTGCGATAACAATGTATGTACAGGGTGATCGTTTGAAAATTCTACTTTTTAAACCGTTTTATTTTGCTTAAAAATATAGAAAATAAAAATAGATCTGTAGCATATTTTACCAAGTTTTTCTATATGTTATAAGTCTGCATCTATCTTAATGAATATACAGGGAGCGCCACATAGTCACATTTCTTTTAAAAGGGACACCCTGTATATTTTTAGATATTTGGATAGCCCTTTTTGTCCCCTTTATAAATATACAGAGTGTTCCAGTTTTTTGTAGCAGGACTTTAACAGTCGATAGACATTTGAAAATTATTAAAAAAAGTTCATATAAACATAGGTTGAGAAATGCTTAGTTTTCGAGATACAGGGTGTTAAAGTTTGAAAATAAATATGGATTTATATTTATATTTCCAGAATGCTAAGAAGTATCGAACCATCCAAACTTACCAATTCTTTACATACAATTTAGAGGCCTATTTTAGAATAACAAACTACTACTTTACTTAACCATGGGCGTAGATATATGGATTTACTAAGGCTCTTTTTTACAAAAAAGTAGTACGCCACTGATATTTTCCCATATTTCCAGTTTAATTCAATAAAGCAAGAAAAAACAAAAACTTAATGCCTCTTGGCACTTTTTGATATGACAAGCCGTTGTTCAGAAAATTTACATTTAATCTTTTGATGCACGCATCTGGACGAATTTTAGACAAACTTGAAGTCGCTCAGAATTTCACCAAATTTGATGGTACGAAACGTCTTTTAAAAAGAAAGAATTAAACATCGCTAATGATGCTTTTAATGAAGTAAGACACTTTTACATGTTGCTAGCTTTTGTGTTTGTGTTTCTAATAATTTATTTTAGTTCGACCGTTGCGTTTTAATACATTTGTGTTATAAAAATTTTGATTTACATGATAATAAACTTTTACATTAAATATTTTATACGTTTCATTCTTTCCTTTTTAAGAAACTTTTCGCACCATCAAATTTGGTGAAATTCTGAGCGACTTCAAGTTTGTCTAAAATTCGTCCAGAGACGTGCATCAAAAGATTAAATGTAAATTTTCTGAATAACGGCTTGTCATATCAAAAAGTGCCGAGAGACATTAAGTTTTTGTTTTTTCTTGCTTTATTGAATTAAACGGAAAACATGGGAGAATATCAGTGGCGTACTACTTTTTTGTAAAAAAGAGCCTTAGTAAATCCATATATCTACGCCCATGGTTAAGTGAAGTAGTAGTTTGTTATTCTAAAATAGGCCTCTAAATTGTATGTAAAGAATTGGTAAGTTTGGATTAGATACTTCTTAGCATTCTGGAAATATAAATATAAATCCATATTTATTTTCAAACTTTAACACCCTGTATCTCGAAAACTAAGCATTTCTCAACCTATGTTTATATAAACTTTTTTTAATAATTTTTAAATATCTATCGACTGTTAAAGTCCTGCTACAAAAAACTGGAACACCCTGTATATAATTGTTATATAACATCCTCAAATAACTGAGTTATTCAAATAAATGCAAGAAAGGCAAGTTTACATTTAAAAAAAATTTATTTAACATGTCTTCAAAAATTCCACCATTCTTTTCTAAGGTTTAATGTATTTATGTAATTTTGTCTAAAAAAATAATTTAGTTGGATCCCAAACTTTTAAGAATATTGTTTATTTGAATAACTAAGTTATTTGAAGATGAAATATATAACAATTGTATATATAAAGGAGATGGAGAGGAGTATCCAAATCAAATATCTAAAAATATAAAAAGTGTGCCACTAAAAATGTAACTATGTGGCGCTCCCTGTATATCCATTAAGATTAAGCAGACTCATACATGTACCTACAAAAACTTTTTAAAATATGCTAGAGATCTTTTGTTTTTTTTCTAGTTAGATTTTAAAGCAAAATAAAAGGGTTTAAAAAGTAGAATTTCCAAATGATCACCCTGTACATATAGAGTGATCCAGTTTCCAAGGCGGAAACTTAAGGGAACGATAGAATATCGAATAAAATATTAGTTTTATAGTTTACTACATAATAATTGCCTGGAAAATGCACCGTTATTTTATTGAGATACAGGTTGTTGAAGTTTTTATTTTCCAAATGATTTTTATAAATATACTTATCATAATCATAATATATCCCAAGCGAAATATTAAAAAAATATTTAGTGATATAAAATATCTTGTGAAGCATTAATATTTCCCTATTACAGAAATTTACCAGCATCACCAGTGGCGTCAAACTGGGGTGGTAAGTCCTTTTTCTTACCAGAACTTCTACGCCACTGTCTTATTCACTAATTTATTTTTAGATTCTATGATTTTTTTTGTATAAAAAGTCTCTCCTGTAATTTTTTCCTAGGATCCACCGTTTTCGAGTAAATTACTAAATACCATCCACATGTGCTTGGAAATAGTTTGAGATTCATTTTTAAAAATCCCAATAACCGTGCATAAAATACACCAAAATTGTGGTGGTAATGAAAAACAATAAAACTCCATCCAGTTTCTACTATTACCTAATGTAAAGTGCATTTTATGTATTAGTTCATTAAGAAGATTTTTTTTTTCAAGAAACAACGTTTTTATTAATCAGAAACTTTTAAATGCTAAAAAACTAGAAAGAATAACTAATTCTGACAAAATTTTGATGTATTTTATGTTTATGTATTTTTCCTTATAATTAGCCATTTGAAGAAATACAGAAAAATTTTATACACAAAAAGTTACAGTATTTTATCTGAATTTTAATAATCTGCCAATAAAACAAACAAATAACAATCGCAAAATGACGAAATTCTATAAACTTTGAGTTTTTTTAATGGAACACCCTATATATTATTATATTTTCGAAATCCTTATGATATTCTGATTTCAAAAACAAACAATAAGTCTATATTTAAACAATCCTTCTCCAGTTATTCAAAATAAAAATGTATGGAAAAACATGATATTTTGTGTCTAGTAGATAACCCATGGGTTAAAATAGACAATATCATGTATTTACATACATTTTTATTTTGAATAACTGAAGAAGGAATAATCTAAATATACAGGGTGTTCCAGTTTTTTGTAGCAGGACTTTAACAGTCGATAGACATTTGAAAAATATTAAAAAGAGTTCATATAAACATAGGTTGAGAAATGTTTAGTTTTCGAGATACAGGGTGTTAAAGTTTGAAAATAAATATGAATTTATATTTATATTTCCAGAATGCTAAGAAGTATCGGATTCAAACTTACCAATTCTTTACATACAATTTAGAGGCCTATTTTAGAATAACAAACTACTACTTTACTTAACCATGGGCGTAGATATATAGATTTCCTAAGGTTCTTTTTTACAGAAAAGTAGTACGCCACTGATATTTTCCCATGTTTCCAGTTTAATTCAATAAAGCAAGAAAAAACAAAAATTTAATGTCTCTTGGCACTTTTTGATATGACAAGCCGTTGTTCAGAAAATTTACATTTAATCTTTTGATGCACGCCTCTGGACGAATTTTAGACAACTTGAAGTCGCTCAGAATTTCACCAAATTTGATGGTATGAAAAGTCTTTTAAAAATAAAGAATGAAACATCGCTAATGATGCTTTTAATGAAGTAAGACACTTTTACATGTTGCTAGCTTTTGTGTATGTGTTTCTAATAATTTATTTTAGTTCAACCGTTGCGTTTTAATACATTTGTGTTATAAAAATTTTGATTTACATGATAATAAACTTTTACAATAAAGATTTTAAATGTTTCATTCTTTCCTTTTTAAGAAACTTTTCGCACCATCAAATTTGGTGAAATTCTGAGCGACTTCAAGTTTGTCTAAAATTCGTCCAGAGGCGTGCATCAAAAGATTAAATGTAAATTTTCTGAACAACGGCTTGTCATATCAAAAAGTGCCAAGAGACATTAAATTTTTGTTTTTTCTTGCTTTATTGAATTAATCTGGAAACATGGGAAAATATCAGTGGCGTACTACTTTTTTGTAAAAAAGAGCCTTAGTAAATCCATATATCTACGCCCATGGTTAAGTAAAGTAGTAGTTTGTTATTCTAAAATAGGCCTCTAAATTGTATGTAAAGAATTGGTAAGTTTGGATGATTCGATACGTCTTAGCATTCTGGAAATATAAATATAAATCCATATTTATTTTCAAACTTTAACACCCTGTATCTCGAAAACTAAGCATTTCTCAACCTATGTTTATATGAACTTTTTTTAATAATTTTTAAATATCTATCGACTGTTAAAGTCCTGCTACAAAAAACTGGAACACCCTGTATATTTACTGAGGCGTGTATAATATTTGGTTGCCTATGTGCCCACGTGGTTTACAATTATTTATGAACACTTCATACCGAGCTTTATAACATCACTGTTTTTTATAATAAAATTGTTTTGCAACTACTGGATTGCATCAAGTTTAAAATTTCTTGGAGTTCTTAGGTTAGGACTCCAACAAGCAAGAGTTGTTATTTATTTCGCAAAAGCACGTTTAGTCCTTACACTAATTATAAGATATTTAATGGAAATTTACAATAAATTTGCCGGTTATAGTAATAATTCATAATTAGCTCATTATTTAGCATTCCTTCTAAAATTTGAACGAGCAAGTCATAAGCGGGCCGCCTATTGTTGAAAACCCAGCCCAGCATGCAAATATTAAAAGAACATTATTTGTAAATACGTTTTAGTTTTCTTACCTTCATACAGCAACCATTTCCTGACTTTTCCACACATCTCACACATTATAAATGCACTTTTTTCACAAAAACTTTTAAATAAACAACAGGTAACCGAAAACGTACCATTTGTTTCGCAATGCAGACGCTTGTGACATCTAGACACAACGGGACGAACCGCGCACAGCCTTGATAAAGCGCCCGTTTTACACCACAACATTGGCGTAATTGTTCATCGGATACTGCCACTCGTTACTCTCATGGATATATAAAGTGTGGAAAGAGTAAGTTACTCCTGCTTATTTGCAAAGATATGCATATAACTAATAGTAATAATTGGGATAAATTATTCAGTCGTATTATTGACGTGATAATAAGATTTAAATTTAGTATCATAATTTGAGAAACGAAAGATTCTGAAAGTTTTTGATAATTAATTTGATAATAAATAAGGACATTATATATAAACTCTGTTCACTTTAACAGTGGAGTACTCCTAAGACCGGTTTTGGATTTGAGTCAACTACGGTTTAATCTCGACAAAAGTACTGTTGTTTTAATGTCTTTTAATGATTACTAAATTCTTCAAACAATTCTTTTAATTCTTAAAAAGGCTTTAAACTTTAAAATAAAGGTTATAACAACCTATGCAAAGATGAATATATTTTCTTTCAAAATCTTATGTAAAAAAATGCGTTTAGTTTTCTAAAACACCTTGTAATCAGGTCACTAAACAGTCACTTCGTTTAAAGCGTTATATCCCATTTGTTATTATTTAACAACATAAACAACAGGAAATATTTGTAATAACGATTAACTCGTCGATATTAATTCTAATTCGACACTGCTTGCATAAACAGTTTTGTACAGGGTGATGTACGCCAATTATTTTTCTTGTTAACCCACCGCAATTCAAAACGTCAATAAATAATAAAAAAAACTGGTCAGGGAGTTTAATAATAACAGATATCCCGGATTAGTGTCGTAAAAATCACTTTAGATCGCAATTTCTTTTAAAACAACTACTTTTCGCAACTACATGTTATGAAACATTGAATTATATAACGGAATTCATGACGTCCAACGCTATGAATTCTGTTATATAATTCAATGTTTTATAACATACAGTTACGAAAAGTAGTTGTTTTATCATAGCGAATAGATACTTATTAAGTGTGTTTAAAACCTGTTGACTGAATTGAATAAAATGTTTCTCACACACCTTGTATATTTTCCAATTTGGCAGTGCTGCCAAAAACGGCAAGCGCTATTACTCTGAGTTCATTAGTATTCCATTCGTGTCAAACACAGCATGCCCTTGATAACAGATATATATGCCATTGCGTTTCTGACATAATTTTGCTATAATATTTTTTTTCTAAATTACTTGAAAGTTGTTTTTGAAGAAGCGCCAAAAAAATCAAATAAAAAATCTCAACTTTACAAAATAAAATACTAATAATACGTGTTGTTCTGTTGTTTTTTTGGACGACCAGCTAGTTAGCCAGATCTAACCCCACTTCCGCCACTAGTCCCTTTTCTCTGGGGTTCCCCAAATAACCAAATCACTCCATAAAATAATTCCCCGAGCACCTATGTGAGATAATAAACATACCAATTAGTTCATGCGTCTACAGGCATGTGCCAATATTTATTTAATCAAACCATACCTGCTTTAATATAAAATTGTATAACACACTTATAGATAGACTATCACTATTTTGATTAACACCTACTCGAAATTAATCCTTTTTCCATCAAATCTCATCGAGTACAGTGTCAATAACGGAAGATGTATTTTTTCAGGCGGCGACTCATTCGCATGGTACTTAGAACATCAATTCTGACTTGTTTGAGCAATTTTTTTATTCCAGGGCGTAGTGGCCAAGCCGAAAGCGAAGGTCGCCGAGAAGTCCCAGCTGGAAGAGCTCGCCGCCAACGCGCAGTCTATCGTCAACAACGTGACGAGCACCCTCCAGGGCAACCTCCCCGATTCCAAGGATGTGGTCGAGGCGTTGAACACCAACGCCCAGAAACTCGCCAACCACGTGCAAGGCGTGGTTGACAAGATCAAACAAGAGGTAGGTGGAAAAATTCCTCAATACTTTCGAAAGTGGCTTGGCTCTCAAGACCAAGTAGTCCTATTGATAAAATCTTTGGGTATATACGTTGAGTGAAAAAATTGTAGTTCTTTCACTTTCCCCTTTATAATTCTTTCACTTGACGGTGTACACGTCTGCCCACTCAATAGTTTCGGATACAGTTCAGTAAGTTGCACACATCTCCCCTGTTAATTTCGAATAGTCGATGCTCCGCCTCGGACTACCGTGATTGGTTGGATAGGATCACGCTTTGGGAGCGCACGTGTCTCGTTCCGTTTTTTGGAAACCGACCGCATTGGTTTTATTATTTATTTCACTTCAAACGGTTTTAGGTGAAGAGCAACGAAGGCGAGCTCGACAGTGGCCTTAAGCAAGTGAAGGAAAAGTTGACCGAGATCGCAGCCAAATTGCAATCCTCATTGGGACCAGAGGGACAGAAGCAAGCCAAAGACATCAAAGCTAACTTGGACAAATCCCTGAAAGAGGCTGTGGCCCAGGCAGAGAAGCTGAGGAAAACTATCGAACCAGAAGCACAAAGTGAGTGTGTTCATTTTTTTGGAAAGTAACAATTCTGAGGATATTTCCGTGGCTAATGGGTTTGTCTCTTTTTTTGCAGAAGTGAAGACTGACCTTACCAATGCCGCTAAGACTTTCTTGGACCAAATCGTGGAGGTTAGCAACAACTTGCAGCAGCAAGTGAAAGCTACTTTGAACGACAAAAACTGAGAATACCGTTTCTGTATTTGTAATGTATATTTTACATATTGTATTTTTTGCTGAGAATAATTAAAATCTATTTTTGTACAAGTTGTCTCTCTTTTATTTTGGCACAAATTGTGCAATATACAGGGTGTCCCTTTTCACATTTCAAAATTAGTGACACATATACACAGTGTATATAAAGTTTGGCGTTGAAGACTACAGGGTGTCCCACGTAAGACGCTCACTCGATTTACTGGCTTTATTTATAGGGCTAGAATGAAAAACCAAAATGAATTCTCATGTAAGTATTTTTTTTATGAGGAATCCGATTATAAGTTCAAAAATGAGATAGAACCTCAATATACGAGGTATTGTCAAAATAACAATTTTTTTTATTTTTTCACCCTGTATATTATTCCGGAAATCGATTGGTTTAGCCGGAAAGCGCTAACATCCAACAAAATTTTGGCGGCAACCTGTATATTCTGAAGTAATTGAAAAGTAGGCAGTCTCCTGATTTCAAAAATATATAACACATGTCCATTATCTTTAGTAGTAAATAAAGTAATAAAATAAGCTAATTCTAATACTTTTCTAAAAATTCACGCATAGCTTGAAATTAAAGGATAATTAGAGACATATTTTTTAAATCAGGATATTGGCTACTATTCAATTATTTCATAATGGCCAGGTGGTTAGATATTTCCGGCTTAACCGAAAGTTAGATGAATTAATGGCAATAATGGCATATGCTTTTATAACCACAATAATCCTCCATATCGATTTCCATAATAATATACAGGGTGAAAAAATTTGTAAAATCAGTTTTTTGACAATACCTCGTATATTAGAGATTCTATCGTTTGTTCGACCTTGTAATCGGATTCCTCATAAAAAAGTACACGAGAATAGATTTTGATTTTTAATTTTAGCCCAATAATATAGGCAGGGGATCGAGTGAGCCTGCTACCCTATACAGGGTGATCATTTTAAGTGCCTCACTCGATTTTCCTGCTTTATTCTTCACCTACGAAAAAAATTCAAAAACTATACTTGTGTACTTTTTTCCGAGGAATCCGATTCCATAAAGATAAAAACAATTGAATGTCAAAGAAAAAAGTTATGGCCGAAAAACTGAAAAGAAAAAAATATATCTACTATAAGTTATTATGCTATATCATCTTTAGTTTTTGAAATAAATAAATAATTTAAATGCTTTTGTTTGTTTTCATAATTTTATTTCATAACATATATTTGTGTTATTTTAAATTTAAACCCCAATATCTTATTAAATATGAAAGATAATGATAATATATTATATATTGCTGAATTCAGAAAAAAATGATCTTTAAACTGAGCTCAATATACAGGGTGTATATAGATTTTCTTGTAATTTTTATTATTATTATTATTATTTGATTAGCAACTAAAAATACAACTTTTGTGTCTCTTGAATTTTTGTCGTATCTTGATTAGTTTTTGAGAAAAAAATCCACTTAATTGCATATCCCTGGAATGGATATTTAGTCGGTCAAACTCACCTGATTAATTGTGTTCAGCAAGACATTCGAGGGTATCAAATCTCAACATAATATGTTTCTAGTTTTTGAAAACACTTAAAAAAAAATCAAAAAATTTTTTTTTCCAAAACTTTGTAGCTCGGTTAGGAAGCATTATCGGAAAAACATTTATATCAATTTTCGTCTTATTTTAGATCAAAGTACACCCTGTATATATAACTTGGTAAAACGCAAAAAATTTATTTCTATTATTATTATTATTATTTTTTACCGAGAATTTATTCAGTTCAAATACATTGTAAAACTTGGATTACTGCTTTAAAAAAACGTAGAAAATAATTATGAAATACAGAGACAATAATCTTAAGATTCAGACCTTTTGAATTTGGTATTAACAAAACAAACAAAAAAAAATAACAAAACCAAAATTTATTCATATTATTATTCAAAGTGCATTACACCAAAATTACTTCTTGGTTTTCGTTTCAGTTTGTATTTTATCCACCAACTGTTTCCCTTGCTGTTGCACCGCCTCTCCGAACTGCTTCAAACTTACGGTCACGTTCTGGAACAACTCGTTCCCCTGAAAAATCAAACGAACAGTTAGCAATCAGATTTATTGTTATATGCTTATAATTCTAAATAATAAATAGAAAACCAAGTAACAACTACTCAACGGGCAAAAGCCCCGACTTGCATTGAATTACACTTGGAAATCCAAAATTGCTAGCCAATATTATTCGTCTTTTCCTCACCAGACACAGACCGGTTTCGAACTTATTATGTTCTCGTCAGTGTGCCATAGGTAATTGAAAAGACGAATAATAAAGGCAAACCAACTGACCACCAGAGGGATGATTCTATCTCTCACCACTACTATTTGCTGGGTCTGTCATAGACTAGTTTGGTTTGCCTTTATTATTCGTCTTTTCAATTACCTATGGCACACTGACGAGAACATAATAAGTTCGAAACCGGTCTGTGTCTGGTGAGGAAAAGACGAATAATATTGGCTATCAATTTTGGATTTCCAAGTGTAATTCAATGCAAGTCGGGGCTTTTGCCCGTTGAGTAGTTGTTACTTGGTTTTATATTTATTATTTAGCGTGTAGTTTAGTCCACCAGGGCTAGAGGTCGCCTGCTTTTGGTATTTGCTTTGCAAATCGCTATCTGTCACAGAGACATCGTCGATGTTTTGGCAGGTAGTAGCAACTGACCACCAGAGGGATTATTCTATCTCTCACCACTACTATATGCTTATAAACTTAAAAATGTACTGTACACTTTCTTTTATCAATATTTCGCCAGGTGTTCCCCAATGGTCACACCTAGGCCCGCTTTCGTTTTCATTGTGTATTTATGATATTACTTGTCTGCTGTTAGATGGCATACAGCGCCAAAAGCATCTACTTTTCCTACCTGGATATTCTTCACTAAATCATCAAGTCCGCTCTTGAAAGACTTGATAGCATCGTCGATAGCTTGGCTGGCATTCTTCTCGGTTGCTGCGATTTCTCTACGGACAACTATCGCCTGGCTCTCCCATGTTACCATCTGAAATGAGATTACAAAATGGAATATTGCTGTATCGCTGATGGTAAATTTACTTTTTTTAAAACCTATTGACTCGGTCTTAAGTCTTGTTATTGTTGCGTGCTCCTCGAAGACAATAAAATAAAGCGATTAAATACATCCATTATAAATAACGCGCACATTATATAATTATATAATCAGAATTACAAATTATTACCGATAAAAATAGTGCGTCACGTAACCTTAGTTGTATATTAATTGTTACTGAAGGAATGTGATGCGATTTAGCAAAGTCTATTGCAGTAGGGTCATTTTTTAACAAGTGCGAATTTACTTGCCAAGAGCTTTTCAAAAAATCAACAACAATTTTTTCAGTAAATATCAGAAAGCTTTAACTGGTATTATAAGGTTCATATACTTTTAGCTGTCCCTTATGGGGATCAGTATTTTTTGTCGGGGTATATGGAGAATTAATCCCAGAAGCCAAAAATTGACAGCGTTAACTATCATAACCCCACTTTTAGTGCGTCCATAACCCCACTTTTCGTGCGAGCTGTCAAAAATCGCGTGCTGTCACTCATAACCTCACTTTTCTGTCCCGGGTCCCTGTCACGCTGCCAGCCATAACCTCACTTTCTAATTTTTTTGAAATACGATTTTTGTTAATCTTTACCATTATCAGCATTAAATAAAGAGTATATGTGCATAGTGCATAGGTTGGAAACCCAAAAGAATATTGCCTATTAGATATATTATACATCGCTGATAAGGAAAAGAAAAATTCTTGTACGTCAAACGAATTTTAAAAATCAAGCAACGCAGATAGCTGAGTTTACAAATGTTACGTTCAGGTTCAAAGAGATAAGCGATAAATTAAAGCAAAGAAATTATTTATATAGATAGGTTCAACAGGTCAATCACGAGGGATACTTTTTAGGCTTCCTTAAACGTGTGATGTGGCATGTTTTAAATGTTCGGTGGTATTGGCTTAGAAGAACAGAACGATAAGCAGGGGCGGATCCAGCATTCGTATTTTGAGCCGCTGAATCCGAATCTGATGTCCTAATTACAATTTTTTTAACTTTAAAAGAAAAAGAGAGAATGAGAATATGTTTAGGAAAATTAACATGTTTCGAAACAGAGGAGCTTTATGGCCTTGTATTGATTGCTTAATAAGCTAAATTGCGTCGAATATTTAGAAAATTAGAACTTGTGGCTATATAATAAGTCTATAACGGTTCTATAAGTAAAATTGTGGTAGTTTTTATATCGCTGAAAGAACTTGTAACTATATAATACTACGTTGTGAGCTAAATTGCGCTAAAGAACAATCCATAGTGATTATTATAGGAGCTGTGTTGGTATATAACGACTTTATAACGAGCGGAATAGTTCTATAAAACAATAATTTACAGTCCTTGTTATAAATAAATGTATGACGTTTTGAAGTAACCAAAAGTAAATCTTTAGAAAACTAGAACTTGTGGCTATATAATAAGTCCATAACGGTTCTATAGGAAAAATTGTGGTAGTTTTTATACAGCTGAAAGAACTTGTAATTATATAACTACGTTGTGAGCTAAATTGTGCTATAGAACAATTCATAGTGGTTTTTGTAGGAGCTGTGTCGGTATATAACGAGTTTATAACGAGCGGAATAGTTCTATAAAACAATCACCTACAGAGTCCTTATTATAAATAAATATATGGAGTACGCAATAAAACATAATTCACGTCACCTGTGATAAGTATGCAAAGAGACAGCTTTATGATGATAGATACATAGCGGTTCTATAGGAGAGATACATAATTTACAAAGACAACTACCACAGAAGCTATGAATTCATTCGGTTTTGTTGTATACAATATATATTTAATTGCAGAAAGAGCGTAAAAGGTTGTTGTTTTATAAAACCATTTAGCTCGTTATAAAGCCACAGTTCTTTCGTATCTACAATAACTACGGTGGAATATTTACAGGACAATTAAGCTCGTAGTGTGGTATTATACAACTGCAAGTTATCTTAACTCTAGAAACATCATCTCTGTTTTATCTATAGAACCGTTATGTACCTATTATACAGCCACAAGTCCTAATTGTAATTGTATTGACTTCAGACTACTTTTATATTGATATTTATATAATTACTGTAATTGTCTTATAGAACCATTCAGCTCGTTATAAATTCACTATATGGATTATTTTATAGCGCAATTTAACTAGCAACCCAGCATTATATAGTTAGAAGTTCTTTTAGCTGTATACAAACTACCACAGTTTTGCCTATAGAACCGATGTATATTTATTATATAGCCATATATTCTGGTTACCTCAAAACTCAATTAAGCGACCATTATAAACCATAAATGTATATAATGCTCTTTCGAACGAGAAAGAGCATTACAACTATTGTGTCCGCTTGTTAAGCTGAATCGTCTTCAAAATAACCTACATGCAGTACAAGTACATATAATAAGAACTTGTGGCTGTGTAATAGGTACAAAGCGGTTATATAGGAAATATTTTGCATATTTTATAAACGCAACTACCAAAGGTGACATGAATTCAGTTCTGTTGGACATTATCCACTTAATAGCAGAAAGATCGTAATTATAGAACTATTTAGCTCGTTAAAAAGTTATTATATACCCACACAGCTCTTATGTATGTATAATAACTGCAGTGGATTGTTTTATAGGACAATTAAGCCCATAGTGTGGCATTATATAGCTACAAGTTGTTCTACCTGTATAAAGACCACCTTAGTCTTGCCTATAGAACAGTTATGTACCTATTATAGAGCCACAAGCCCTGATTGTACAGTTCTGTTGCATTATTTCATAAATTTATTTATATAAGGATTGTAACTGATTTTCTTATAGAACTATTATAAAGTCATTATATACTGACACAACTCCTATAATAACCACTATAGTATAGTAACGTAGTATTATATGCTTACAAGTTTCTTAGCTATAAAACCGTTATGTACATATTATATAACCACAAGTTCTATAGATATATTAATTTTCTCGTTAATCAAGCCGTTGGAAACTTGGATAATTATATGTCTTATTTTATTTTTTGGAAAATGAATTTTTTTGTGCCGCAAAATAGATTACTGCATTAGGGATCAAAAGTAATATAATTTCTTAAATTATTTATAAGTTATACAATAAATAAAACTAATATTTATAAATTTAACAATAACGAAATAAAGTTAAAATCTAAGAAAATTAGATGTATACATGAACTATATAAATGTTAAATGATTTAGACTAATTGTATATTATGATCCAAAAAAGAATCCTTACTTATTACCACCACCAGCCCTGAGACACTCCCCTAAGTGGCATTAATATTTGTTAAAAAATTTTACAGACACATTTTTTATTTAAAAAAAGCCTAAAACGTTCCTAGGAAGAATTATTTTAACCCCTTGCACTGTATAGTGGTTCCACAATGTACCAAAAATATATACAAATTGCGTTGGGTTTAAAAATAAGTTTGGAAGTATAAGAAAAAAGAGCAAATTTTCTACTCAACAAAAAACATACAAAATCCATTTACCTGGAAAACCACAAACACTACCATCAACGCCAGACTGAATTTAGCTGCCATTTTTCTGATTTTTCCGGCTAAAATAAAGTTACAGGACCGACACGAGCTGCGGCACAAACTAATCTAATAAACAACTAAGAGGAGACTACTGTTTAAATATACTTTAATGTGTATAGTCTGTTTCAGCTAGCCAGAATAACAACGTCTAATTACTAGTGCACACAGGGTTACCCTAAGGAAACAAGAAGTGCTTTATACTGTACTCTTCACAATTACCATGTTTATTTAATTATAGGGCTCTGTTTATTTAATTACGCCAGCCGCGACGCAGATTTGTTAACTATTTTATATCGGTTTAGCTTACGACAGTCTATTTTACAATTTTTTTAAATGGTGGACGTTCAAATGCACATTCATTTGACAACACAAAAAGTTTGTTTGCGGTATTTAAAACGTATTTTTGACTTGTATTTTTAAAAAAGTTCGTGCTCTCCTGATAAAAGAAATTATGGGCTTAATTTTTTTTAACAAAAATTTGGCGCAGTCGATAGAATTCTAATGTTTGTTTGGCTACTATACATCCTGTATATTTTTGCATTTTCTTGGTTGTCATGAAATTCTGATTTCAGCGATATGTCACAAGTTGGCATTTGTTTAAAAAAATTCGTCGAAATTTTGAAATAAACTGACAAATACAAGTAGGCCCTTGCGGGATTTTTTTGAATCTTGTAGAAAGTGGGCGTTGACTTTGACGCATGCGCGCGCGTTTTTCTTGGTTCTCCATGTAAGTAAAGTCCTTCTTAATTAAAGAACCGTCTCTTTTCCACAGATTTTACATTTTTTTAAAATCATAGAAAATAATTAAAATTTGTGAAATTTACTATTCTGATAGATAACACATTTAATATAACATATTAATTATTTTTTATTATTGCAATATAAAGGAGAAGAAGAAGACGAAGAAGAAGAAGAAAAATGAGGAGGAGGAGGATGATGAGGGGAGAAGGGGGAGGAGGAAGGGGAGGTGGAGGAAGGGGAGGTGGACGAGGAGGAGGAGGAGAAGAAAGAGAAGAAGAAGGAAAAGAAGAGGAAGAAGAAGAATAGCTAGCGCTCTCTTTGTGAGGTGTCGGAGGTTACGGGGAAACTGTCCAGCATCGGGCAACCGAAAAAATAAGAAGAAGAAGAAGACGACGAAGAAGAAGAAGACGAAGAAGACGACTAATTTTGCATATATGGAGTCAAAACAAACACGCCCATGCATCAAACTTTCTAGAAAATTCAAAAATAAAATCCTACAGGAGCCACTTGTGTTTTTCAGTTTTTTCGCATTTTCGACTCCATCTTTAAACAAATGTCATATTGTGACATCTCGCTGAAACCAGAATTTGATGACGCAAAAATATACAGGGTGTTCCGTTTAAAATAAGTCACTTCCGGTTAGACCGGAAGTAGTATTCTGTACAGTCGGACCGTAGATAATACATTAGTGGGCCACCCGGTATATTACGTTGGTCCTTCGAGCCGGATTTCAGAAATAGGGTGAATTTAGCGCAATACTTTCGCAAATATACTTTCAGCTTAAACATTTGACAATTTTTACTATTAAACAACAATTGAGCAACAATCTAATTGAGTTTTGATTTAAATTTAGTGATAACCTGATGGGGAATATGTCGCGACTGTAGTGTTTTTGATACATTAAATTATACAAGAAGATATTTAAACAATTAAACATACACAGATAGCACCAATAAATATTGTTTATACTAAATATTTACAAATCATTTCTGAACCTAACCTTGTATATTAAACAACAAAATATAAATTAAGATATACCTATCTTTATAAATGATTAGTCTAATTGTTCCAATCGAAGTTTGTAACTGGAACTAAATTGCAAATGTTCTCTAAGCCTGTTTGTGAAGGGCACCGTCAATCATTTTCGATCACTAGACTTTTTTAGAGAAAGCGCCGATTTATTTCTCTTCCTGATAACGGCGTTCTAAGTATTAACTTATTTTAAACTGGTGTCCAAGAAAGTCTCGTTTTTAAGATACAGGGCGTTATGATTTTCCAAGAAATTTTATTTTTCCACGAAGAATCCTAAATTTTGCAGTTTTGTTTTGTTTTAATGGGAATCTTGACTAAAAATTATATACGCGGTATATACTTTGAAACCACCCTGTATATTTGACAGTTTTACAATTGTAATAAGATTCTTTAATAGTTTTAGTAGTTTATGCGCTTAAAGTACCAGAAATTGACCCTTTATGCGAAATAGACCATACATAAAACTAACAACGACGATAACGACCACATAATTGATGTTAATGTGAACTTCGGCCTGCTTATCGGCAGGTCAGTTCCTTATCGCGCGCTAACAAAGACAAGAATTAATTCCGAACTGATTGATCGTTCCACTGGTAAGCTATTCCGAGAAACATTTAATTGAATCGATTGAACTTTGTTCCGTGCAACAGTCACTCGTTTGCTAGATGTTAAAATTCTTATCTGCCATTCTTTGGGATGATGAAACGTCTTCACCAGCAGCCATATTAACGGTTTCATCTCTTTCTAAACCTCTTACAAATATGTGGAGTAACGTCTGCAAATTATATTCAAGCAGTATCCAAGCCCGATGGTTTGTCCTGGTTATTGGATTGGAGCCAGAAGCCCTCAAAGGTCTTCTAACTCCAACCCAATAAGGTCTTCTGGTGGGGTAAACTCCTGATACGTGTTGGGAGGATTATTCTAGTAACAGACGTAAACGTGGTGAAGAAAGATCCTAACTGAGGATCTCTTGGGCAGAGATGTCGAGACACTTGTAGAGGACGATGTTAATTTCCTGAGAGATATCCTGACCTTCATCTGAACATTAAGCAGATTTAAACTAGAGGCAGTTGTTAGAAACAAGTACATAAAACGGTTTCGCTTGCTGAAGATCTTAAATCTTCTAAATTTGATGGAAGTACAGAAATGGCTCCAACATACTCCAAGGTTTTACGTGGTATTTAACTCTGCAGAGCAGAGAAGTGCATTAAATCCTAGCTCTAGGTTTTCCAGAGGAAAGGTTTGTAAGTACCATCCTAGCAGCGCAGAGCAAGGATGCAAGATATTCAAGGAGGGTCAAGCTCAAGACTTTGTGGCAGGATCAAACGAAAACGGTTTGACCCGATTATTGGCTGGAACCAGAAACTCGAAGAGGTTTTTCTAAAAACAGACCCGGATGTCCTTATTGAGATTTCCTAAGGCAGGGCAAGGCGTTGGATCTCCTAATGCAAGAAACTCTTGACACCAAAGCCCTTATTGAATTCCCCAAGAGATAATCTAGAGCCTAGAGAGGTTGTTCTATTTCAGGAGGACCTGGCTCTACCAAGAAACTGTGATCAAGGAGCATTCAAGCTCGATGTTTTGTGACTAGGCCAAACCAAAATGGTTTGCCTCGCAGTTATTGGGTTGGAGCTAGAAACCCTCAAAGCTTTTCTGGCAAAGCAAACTTTTGATAGGCGTTGTGGAAAGTTTTTCTAGCAGCAGATGTAGATGTGGTAAAGGAGCATCCTCACTGAGATTCTTTTGGACAGAGAAGTCAAGACACTTGTAGGTGAATTTCTCGAGAGCTATCGTGACCTTCATCTGAAGATAAGAGGCAACTTGTATGCAATCCAACGTCCATTATTAAATTAACAAGACAACTGCATTACATGAGGTCACACTTGATAACAATGTTGGTAAGCTGTTTTTTGACGCACTTGTTGCATGTACTCTAATAGTCATATCATGTAAAATTGCCGAGGTATTATTATTTATTTTTATATATTTATTACTAATTGGATCGGACAAGGTTAAGTCGATTCAAAATAAATTGTTTCGAGCTTGTTAAGCAATACCTTCTGTAAATAATAATACTGATCACCTTCTTCATTAGCTTCCGAAGTTTCTTTAGGCGCGGGTGTTGGTCTGTGACAAGATGTGGAAGTTCTTTTTCGTGGGGTTCCTACTCGTGGAAATCATGGTGAGTTTTAGCTGCTTAGATGATTCTAGTTTAGCTCTTAATCAATATATTGATGAAACAGTTAAAAGAAAGCCAATAACTTATAAACTGCCCAAGGTGGCTTTTTGGCAGTTGCTGGAGTCCTCGTACTTTTGGTTTGTAATTTTCCAGCATACAGTATTACGTTTTTTTTTTTTTTAGGTAGGCAGCGTGAATTCACGTGGAATCGAAAGTATGGAGTCGACCGACGACGATTCAAAATCCATAGAAATCCCAGTCAGAAGGCCTCCAAGGTAGGTATTTGAAAATGCCACTGCCTTTTCCATTTGTCGCACATTTGACAGCTTTACATAACCTCATATTTTCCAGCTCAACCAATGGATTTTCGATATTCAAGCAAGTGGACGAGCCCCTCTTCAATTTCATCAGCAAACTGGTGAACACGAGCTACCTCTCGTCCAGGATGGCGCTGAAACGTATCAAGAGTCAGAGCGAGAAGCGCAAAGAAATTGAGAACCAAATCGAGGAATTCCTGGAAAACCTGCCGAGCTTTCCCATACCTATATTGGACGATATGCCGCACCTATAAGTTTGCGTCGGCGACTCAAAGTAATTGGGGGTGGAATTTGTTATGCTTTTATGCCATTGGGTGTGAATCACGTTAATATTATATAATCAATTGTACTGATGGACCAGTTAAGTTGCCTTCTTTCTCTTCTTCTTATACTTTATAGTTTCTTCTTCTTTTTCTGTTTCTTCCGCTTCTTCTTCCTCTTTTATTTCTTCTTCTTTTCATCCGCTTCGGCTTCTTCTTCTTATTTTTTTGTATAATCAAACGTCATATTTAGAGCTTGTAGAACGTTTTTCAACTATTTTAAAGGTAACTGACGAGAGTAATGCAAAAAAGGTCTTGTACAATATTCTTTAATACGGCCAGTTTCAAGGTCAATCTTCTTCTTCTTCTTTAGATAACACTATAACAGGGGAAAATGAATATTATGCAGACCAATTAGCTGTAGGTTAATATGTATAAGAAAAAAAGTGAGGTTATGACTTACGAGTCGTTTTCTACAAAAAAAATATGTTAAGGCAGGTTAAATAGTTAACGGATATGTTATTATAGTTGTATTTGTTTTATATTATTTGTTATATGTTTGATAAATAAAGAATAATAAAAATTGGAAAACTTATATTTATACCTTCAGCGTGAACATTTCCTTTTATATTTTATTTCAGAGATATTTGTAACATAAAATAGGTGGCTTGCTTTGTAAATCAAAGAAGCCGCCTTTGATTCACAAAAAAAGTCGACTTTTTATGTTTGTTATATCTTTGAAATGAAGTATTACTAATTTCATCAACTAGTTGAGTAGTTAGGCAACCATGCGAACGTTATTGTGTATTGAGGATAAATAACCTTCAGTAGTTGTTCGTCGAAATTAACATGGCGCGCCCTATAAAGGTGTTAAAAATAAGGTACATTCTTTTATATTTGTGGCCACGGCGAGGGCTTTGAATAAATAATACAAAATTAAACAAATGAGAGGAATCGAACGAAATTTATGTCTAATTATGAAGCCTCATATTTTTTAACTACTTAAGTAACCTGTAACCTGGGTGTGCCTTTTTGTCCATTTTATAGCAGAAAAGGTAACTTACGGGCAATTATCTGAACTTTTGAAAATGTTGAACTTGGATTGGATTAGATTTATTATACAGGGTGGGACAATAGTGCGCCGGACTTCAATAGTTCGATTTCTATGAAAGCTAGAAATAAAAAAAAAATACAAGTAAACTAGACAAAAAGTCTATAACCGGAAATTATTTCCGAATATACAGGGCGAGCCAAGACAATATTGCAGGATAAAGGACTCGTAATATCATTACATGATTACACTCACCGGCTGAGCCTTACATTGTCCTGCTCATGGTGGTAAGACTCAATCTCAGTGAATGTCCCTCAAACGTGGATTTATCATACGCCCGGCGAAACATTTCATTGTCCTGTTCATGGTGGTTATGTTTGGCCCCAGCGTATGATCTACATCATTGCTTTCGGTTAAGGAAGAAATAACTTTCCTGGTAGCATAGCTCTGTGTTTGAGGCGTTTATTAATCAGGAAACTTGATATACAGGAGAAGAATATCTGTGGCTTATTGAAAGCGATCCGATATATTTATGTCCTGCTCACACTCACACTTGTTCGCCTGTCTTTAAACTTTTGGGGAGGAATTATTGGAGGACATTTAATAGGCCCATATTTCTTTGATGGTACCTTGACTGGAGCTATTATCTTCATTTTCTGAAGAACTACAATTATTGGTGAATCTTCCTGAAAGGATTCGAAATAGGATGTGGTTTCAGCAAGATGGTGCTCCACCACATTATTTAAATGCAATAATGGACCTCATCAGCATAGCGTAACTTGAAGAGTATCTATGAGAAAGAATCCTTTCCGGTTCTTGTTCTTTTAGCTAATATTGTTGTTTATTTTTAGGGGTACAAGGCAAAAATATAACTGTTGCGTTATAATTTACCCCCACCAAAAACTACTTAATAGCTCGATCGCTTGAATGCAAAATGAGACGTCTCGGGTCAAAATGGAAGCAATGTACGAAAACGAACTCATCTAGGTATTTGAAACGTATTTTTTATTTACGGTGTAACATAGAACACTTTATATACAATTTTAAACAGGTATAAATAAACACGGAATTTTGCGGCAAAACTTTTCCAGATATCACATTTCCTAAAACTTACAGAAGAAATAACAATTCAACAAAACAATCTACTAATTATCACTTTCTATCGTATTCTTCTTAGGCTTTAATGTCCAACTCGTCTATTTCTCCCATGTATCTGCCTCCGCAACTTGGACGACGAATGTAGTTGGTATAGAGGGGTGCGTCTCTAACGAGAGTTGCTCCTGTTGAGTATGACCAGTCAGGTGCGTATGGCCCGCTTCCTAAGAATGGCTCTGAGTGCAAAATCTCTGTTTGGGCCAGCATTGGCTGGGCAATTACTCTGTTACAGTCGTTGCATCCGTATTTGTTAACAGACACTAGTTCAGGACCGTCCCATTGAGCAATATCGTCTTCAACAAATCTGTCGTATTTGGGGAAAGTGTTGTATGCGTAGGGTTCAACGCGTTCGATAACAGGAGAGATTGTATTTGGTATTTTGACAAGGTCCCAGAAAGTTGGTTTCTTATAAATCATAGTTTCGTAAGGTCTTGCACCACAACCCCTTTTGTAACCATCCAAGTACAGTTTTGGTTTTTCTAATCCACATGGGCCTGTGAAAACCTCAGTCGCATAGTGAGAAGTACAATCGCTGGCACAGGTATTAGGAGAAACTTTGATGATTTCAGTAGGTGTTGCCAGTGTGCTGCAGGAGTCGGCGCATGGACGAACTGCTTCTACGACTTTGGTGCTGCACTTTGGGGTGCATGAGCCACAGGGAGGTTTGGTGATGATGGTGGTGGAGGTGAGAGGACTGCTGGAGCAAATGGGGGTAGAGCTGCAACAGCTGGGAGAGGAACGGCAGCCGGTAGAGCAAGGTGATGAAGTGGTGCTGATGAGAGTTGGGCTGCTGCACTTGGATGTGAAGAGTGAGAGTGGGGACCACATTTTTACAGGCATTTCATCGAATTTTGCCTTGTAAAGGTTTGAAGGGATGTAGCTCACGGGGGCGTTGCATGATGTTACTTCAAACAAGGAATCCAAGTCCTTGGCGAATCTCTTTCCGTAGGGAATGGTCGCATCTCTTTGGCGATTGCAGCTTCCGCATGGTTCATAATCATGGCAACTGGAGCACCCGCTGACCTCAATTTCTTCTACAGGGTGGTCAAGGATGGTCATTTCATCGTTAATAATTGGGTAGGAAACCAAGACCCTTTGTTTGTCGCAGCATTTCTGGCAAGAGAAAGGGATCAGCGCTTGGTCCAATAAAGTGTCAATGCTTCTTGTGGGTAAGTCCAAATTGTCACAAGGCCTTGCATCTGCCAAGTTCACTTCAACGTAAGATACCTTTTTGGGGCAGGGGTCGGAGTCGACTACGACGCGGTTGACGCTGATGGCTTCTGGTGTTGGGATGACGGCCAAAACTGGGTACTCTGAAGAAGCATTTTCCAATACGATCTCTTCTGCTACGTTAGGTCTGTTGTTTATGAAACGAGACTCCCTCAGTGGGGCGTTAAGCCAGGGTCCATCTACAAATCTATCGTCGATTATCTCGCTTGATTCCACAATGGTTGGGTAATTTTGACTCTCCCATGGTGCGCCAATGTCTACTCTTACGTTGTCTAAAACATCGTCGGATTCCTCGATGATGCTATCCCTAGGGAAGTATCCTGTTGTCGATTCTAAATTAACAAATGGACATGGTTTAGCAACTTTAGTCTTAAAAATAATGTGTAAATATCTCACCTAATTGCACTGCACTAGGTGCAAATCGTCCGCTGTATGAGCTATAAGGAGATACTGAATAAGTTGGGAGTGAACGGGGTGTATAGTAACAACCAGGGAAAGCAAGTGGAGGTGGTGCAGGGAAAGAACGTAGGGAAGGTGCAGGTAAGTAGTAAGGATAACGCGCATAACGGGGTTCGTTAATGACAAGTGGTAATTGAGCGGGATAATCACATGACCTTGGAGCACAGTTGCAATCGTTGATGCTGTCGCCTCCGAATCGTAACATAACCTGAGCATTGGCTATCGATCGGAAGGGTTGTTCTTCTGTGGTGATGACCTCATTGGTTATTGGTAAGTCTTGATTTTCGAAGTTATTCCTTTCCAAAATTTCGAAATGGTCGAAGTTGGTTCTTGAAAAGTCCTTGGGGGTGCGGAATATTGACGCCAAGTTTAAATCGCAGGCATCGTCGCATTTGGCCTAAAAACGGTAACACATTAGGACATAAACGATAAAATCCCTTCGTCACTAATCGACCCCAAGAAAATCAAATTGCAACTTACCCAAACGCCACCAGCGACTAAAAGGCAGACCAAGAGGTATATGTGGTTCATGTCTGCGACTCTTGCTCTGAAATGAGCGTGACCTTTCCGTACCAGCCGTTATCATTTTTATATGGTCCGCCAACCTCAAGAATAATACCGTCGATATCACGTAGCTCGGTTTTGTTTATGTTTTTACGTAAGAACTTTAAACTTGACATTGGGAAAGTGGCATACATTTCTATTAAACAAAATACGCACATCGGAGGGAATCCTCGTCGAATTCGCTCCGGCTGCCGCTTGGCTCAGAATTAATTTTGCTTTTCCTAATTTGCTTCATTTGACAAACCCTCGAAGGAATACGATTTTATTCATATGGTTCATAATTATTTATTTATTTAAGCAAAAGTTTTGCACGACAGTTCTGACTTCTACTTCTACTTGCAAGATTCTCTAGAAACCAAGTTTTGGATAAGCAAATTTAAAGAGGGTGTTAAGATAAGATAAAACAACTTATTTCTAGCACATTAGCAATATCGTTGATAAGAATAACGAACAAGAAGGGTTCAAGTAAGGACCCTTATGGAATACCAGCTGTTGCAAGGCGTTTCAGGAACATAAATACATCAGATGGGGCACCTTGAGCCCTGTTCCACTTGTGTCAGTATGTTAATGAGTTTCTTTTGTAGAAGAGCTCTCAAGATTATGATTAATTCAATTTTTATTTCAATTTTTCTCATAAAACTTCCAGTATAAAATCCTGTCCGGATTATTGTCATAACAATCTATGCCTCTGTCATTTCTCATTTATTTTGTTTCAAATAACAAAATCGTTTAGAATTTCTGTTCTTGGAAAGGTGTACTGACCTGGTGTGCTTAACTGCCATGAACCGCGATCGCAAGGCTAAATAACATTGACACCATTAAAGTAAACAAAGCAAACTTTTTCAATTCCAAACAGCTCGGGTTAAATGCAATTGTGCAATGAATGAGTCAGTTACAGACACTGATACTCCTAAGGCCTTTAATTTTACCATGAAATATCTTCTTATATCCACAAAGAATGTTTGTAGATAGAACCTATAAACCCAGATTTAAATATTTTAACCTATGGCAATAAAATAATCTATTGGGCACCTCTTGGTGCATATTGTGGAACGTTTCCTTGGTGATGGATGAATATTCTTCGAGTCTCATGCTTCAGATACAAAAAGTTCTTTGAGTAAAAACCATTTATAGTTCGAAGTCAACCAAAGTGCCTGTCTGAAACAACATGGAGAGGATCTTGATCCTGGACATCGCTTTGGATTGTTTAAATTCTTTCAGGAAAGGAATTGCTTACCAATAACCAATTAGGTCATCACCACAGAAGAACAACCCTTCCGATCGGTAGCCAATGCTCAGGTTATGTTACGATTTGGAGGTGACAGCATCAACGACTGCAACTTGCTCCAAGGCCATGTGATCGTCCCGCTCAATTCCCAATTGTTCTTAACGAACCTTGTTATGCGCGTTATCCTTACTATTTATCTGCACTTTCTCTACGTTCTTACCCTGCACCACCTCCACTTGCTTTCCCTGGTTGTTACTATACACCCCGTTCACTCCCAACTTATTCAGTATCTCCTTATAGCTCATACAGTGGACGATTTGCACCTAGTGCAGTGCAATTAGGTGAGATATTTACACATTATTTTTAAGACTAAAATTGCTAAAGCATGTCCATTTGTTAATTTAGAATCGACAACAGGATACTTCCCTAGGGATAGCATCATCGAGGAATCCGACGATGTTTTAGACACCGTAAGAGTAGAAATTGGCGCACCATGGGAGAGTCAAAATTACCCAACCATTGTGGAATCAAGCGAGATAATCGACGATAGATTTGTAGATGGACCCTGGCTTAACGCCCCACTGAGGGAGTCTCGTTTCATAAACAACAGACCTAACGCAGCAGAAGAGATCGTATTGGAAAATGCTTCTTCAGAGTTCCCAGTTTTGGCCGTCATTCCAACACCAGAAGCCACCAGCGTCAACCGCGTCGTAGTCGACTCCGACCCCTGCCCCAAAAAGGTATCTTACGTTGAAATAAACTTGGCAGATGCAATGCCATATGACAATTTGGACTTACCCACAAGAAGCATTGACACTTTATTGGACCAAGCGCTGATCCCTTTCTCTTGCCAGAAATGCTGCGACAAACAAAGGGTCTTGGTTTCCTACCCAATTATTAACGATGAAATGACCATCCTTGACCACCCTGTAGAAGAAATTGAGGTCAGCGGGTGCTCCAGTTGCCATGATTATGAACCATGCGGAAGCTGCAATCGCCAAAGAGATGCGACCATTCCCTACGGAAAGAGATTCGCCAAGGACTTGGATTCCTTGTTTGAAGTAACATCATGCAACGCCCCCGTGAGCTACATCCCTTCAAACCTTTAAAAGGCAAAATTCGATGAAATACCTCTAAAAATGTGGTCCCCACTCTCACTCTTAACATCCAAGTGCAGCAGCCCAACTCTCATCAGCACCACTTCATCACCTTGCTCTACCGGCTGCCGTTCCTCTCCCAGCTGTTGCAGCTCTACCCCCATTTGCTCCAGCAGTCCTCTCACCTCCACCACCATCATCACCAATCCTCCCTGTGGCTCATGCACCCCAAAGTGCAGCACCAAAGTCGTAGAAGCAGTTCGTCCATGCGCCGACTCCTACAGCACACTGGCAACACCTGTACTGCAATCATCAAAATTTCTCCTAATACCTGTGCCAGCGATTGTACTTCTCGTTATGCGTCCGAGGTTTTCACCGGCCCATATGGATTAGAAAAACCAAAACTGTACTTGGATGGTTGCAAAAGGGGTGAAAAATTTGCCTATCATGTGATCGCCCGGGATACCCGAACGTTTATCTTCTAAGGAAATGATGTATGATTTCCTACATCAGATTGATTTCTGATCACTCTAGTATTTTACACTTGTATTAAGCAAGAATATGCATTCGTCCTTGAAGCAAATGCTTCTCAGACCGTCGAGTTATCCTTCAGACATGATCTTATAGCCGATTTTCTGTTTTAGTCATTTTTGGGCAACCCAAGCACTACTTTTTTCTTATATGAATAGGTTCTTTTGATATGGGCTGGCTGAATCGGCTTCATCACCGTTTCTGCTGTGATATCAATTGATGTTCTTGGGTCAGTGTACACAGAACCAATCCTGCAAGGTCCTCCTCATTAGAAATTCATTCATTGAGGATGGTAACTGCATCAATATGCCAGTCGTAAGAATTAGCTCTCACATTAGAAGCAATTGGATTTAGACGAGCCTCAGCTTGAAGGAGATGTAGTTTAGTCGAATATTTTCTGATAGGATATATCAAGGTTTTGCTGATAATGACCACCTGGTGCCTTCTGGTAATAGGAGAATCTATTGAAAATCTCCTGATGCCATTGTGGAAGGTTTCTCTCGTTATGGACGCACATTTTTCATTCACCCTCTGCCTCTCTAGTGGAGTAAAGGACACTTCAAATTGGATCAAGAGGCGCCTTCTTAGGGAAATGTTATTTGGATTGGACAGGAAACAGTCCCAGCTGTGAGAACGAATCAAATGCTACAATTGAGTGTCGAATGAATGTGAAGACAATGTGATCAATGATATTTCTAGCTAGATAAATAGCATAAATTAAGGTAATACTCTTTAACCTCGCTCTTCATTTTGTCTTCAAATTCCTCGATTTTGATTGGTTGGTGCACAAGAAATGCAATTGAAATCCCCCAAACCCTTGTCAGTTCCAAAAAAGATATACAAGTTTTATTGACTTCTTTCATTCATCCAGTATTCACGTAAATTGATAGAAAAGGTGACATTTGTTTTTAACTTAGATCTTGAAACTCCTAAGGAGCACGAAGAAAATTGTACAACTTTAAACAATGTACTTCAAGAATTTATGGTATCGGCAGTGATTCAGTGAATTGATTGATTTTTCCGACAATATACATTTTTAATAACACAATTAAATCGTTTAGCGGTTCTAATCGTTTATGTGGCTGGCACATAACAAATAAGCAATGCAGTTCAATGTCATTATCAAACCAAATTGCTGACTGCACTGGTGCGTTGACTTCACAATAATGCGGTTCGCATCGGGTCATGTTCGCAATGTAAATAAAAAACATGGGTTATATATAATACACAGGTTTTATTAAATTTCGAAGATAAACTGATACAATTTCGACAATGAAATTAGTACAGCAGTGAGAGGATTTTAAATTTTTGAAAACAATAGTAAACAAGGTTTGACTTTGGACAGAGAAATTGAATTTGTAAAGCGGTGGCAAGGAGTATCTAAATTGCAGTTATCTTTTCTTATTTTTTTCGTGTAGAATAGTGGGCGTCGCAGCAACTTAGTTCCTAAAACAAAAGAAACAAAACTTATTAATAACGGCGATCATGATTTTACAGAAAAAATAAAAAAAGACAACTGAATTTGCTGATTCTTCAAAAGATTTAAATGGTCTGATATCAACGTTTTATTTAAAACAATAGTTTACAGCATGTTTTTAAATAAACACATTACTGAAATTTACACATTTAAAAAATTGTCTTTTTTTATTTTCTTCAAATTCAATATCATTGGCTTAACTATTTGTATTGCGAAACCAACTTGGCAAATAAAACCTCGTTTTTAGATATACTCGTAACATTCTTCTCTTCTTTTATATACCTTCAATCTACACTCATCATCGCGACTCTACCCGACTAGTTTTTTTTAATTTTCCATTTTTGACCACATTCTGTCAACTTTAATTTTTATCATATCCCAAGTTCGCCTTGGTTTATCTCACTCATCCTCGTCAGATTCGCTTGACTCTGCTTTGGATTTGCGCCGAAAATTCCGCAAGTTCTTCCTCAACAACGCTTTCCGCTTTTTCAAGCGCTCCTGCAGCTTTGCCCTATATTCCTCAACGTCAAACTTCCTTTTGACTACCACCTTTCTGTCCCTCATGGTATTCACGCCTTCATCAGAATCTTCTTCTGACAGTTCTTCAGAAAGTTCTATTTCGCTGCTACCGACCTGGAACTGCGAAAGGAGCTTCTTCTGCTCCGCCTCGCAAACCTCGTGTTGCCTCAGCAAGTCAAACAGTATTTTCAATTCCTTCTTGATTTTGTAGCCGTCACTCAGACGCTGGTTCATCTCGTCTATGGTAGACGCTTGCAGTTTCTCTATGTTCCTCATTTCCCACAACAAGCTGGATTCCTCGTTGACTTTGTCGGAGTTGCCTTCGAAAATGAGCAACTTTTTCAGTTGGTCTAGCAGCTCTATGTTCTGGTGCAAGGCCAAGTCTCTGTCCGTTCTCAAGTTACAAATCATCTCGTTCCTGGTTTTCGCGTTGACAAAATTCAACCCTGTGAAGAAGTCGATATATTTGATTTCCTTCGCCATGTCGAACTTGGTACCCATGTGCAACTTCGCCTGGACATTGTCCACGACTTGGTTTATGACGCACTGCAATTTTTGCAACCTCACCAGAACTTTAAGGAGCTTCTTCGTCATGAACTTGTTGTCAGTTTCTTCGCTTAGGGCGTAGGCTGTGCCTCTCAGGGTCATGTCCTTAAAGTGTTGCATTTCTTGGAACTTCCCTAGCAGAGAGATCTTGGCGTTCATGTCGTCAATCCTCTTGCTTAGTATCAGCCTCTTCCAGTCTTGCTCCACGGAGGATTTTATGTGTTGCAGCGCGATCAAGTTGTCGTATATTTCGTCGTACTTTTCGAAATCCATGTGGACCAAGACGTCCGTTTCCAGCAGGATCTGGGACATTTTTTCTTTGATGGTTTTCACCGGCATTTCGGAGAACCTCGGGTTGTAACTGCTCTCCACGTGGTCCTTTGCGTGGTTTATTAAATAGCCGATTTTCTCGCTGTCTGCTTCTCCTGAGGAATAGTAAGGTCTTAGGTATTCCATTGAATCTTGCGTTTTGCGCTGCTTGGCTTTGCTCTTCTTCAGTTTTCTCAGCATAGGCTTTTTGTATCCGCCCAGCTCCAAAAAGGGATAGCCGTTGTTGTCTATTATGATCTTCGGCTTTAGCTGCTCTAGGATTACCTTCTTCTCGACGCGTTCGTCGGAGGTGTCAAGCGTCAATTTCCTTCCGCACGTTTGACAGATGGGGAGGTTGTGTTCGTCGAAATGCCACGGTGAACCGACCGTCTCTGTTCCTGGATAACTGTTTTCTGACTGTGCGAGGTAACTGCCCAGTTTTTCCACCAAGAACTGTTCTACCTCATCTTCGTCAACCATTTTAAGAATATACCTCTTGTTTCTCACTTTAGCGTCGAGGTCATTGGAAGCGTTTTCGTTTGCTGCATCAAACTCGAACACCAAAGAGTAATCAGGCTCATATTGTTCTTTTGCTTGTACTTCCTCCTTCTCTAGATTGCTTTCGTCCATTTTACTTTCATCAATACTCCTCCTAAGCCTTGATGGGCCTAAAATAGTTTCTAATATATTGTTGTCTGTTTCCAAGTTGTCAAAGTCTCCAATAACATCGCTGGCTAAGTGCAAAATGTTCTTTTTGAAGTTTTTCCCGAAATCCTTGAAGTATTTCTTCGAGCTCTTAATCACTTTGGGTACAGAGCTGACGACCGGAAGAGCTTCCTTGCCTATGTCGTTTAAATTCTGGATAAACCTTAGCGGAAAGCTGATCAAATGAAACAAGGGGCTGTGGGGGACAATATTTTTGAAATCTAAGGGTTTACCGACAGTTTCCGCGTCGCTAGTTTGCTCGAACTTATACTTCTGCAGTTCTTTCCTGACTATCTTCCTAAGCATCTCTTCCCTACCCGCCGCGTTATCGCTTTCGTCGGAGCCGTCTAGCTTAACTTGGTAAAATGGAAGAACAAACTCCTCGGAACCCAAAACCACATGCTTCTTTGGATCCTGCCTAATCTTGTTTATGTAATTCTGGTAACGCGTAGACCGTTTGGCTCTTCCTTTACCGTCCTCGTTGAGCGTCCTAAGTTTGTTCAGAAACCGAGCTTTCTCGTATTCCGTAAACTGAGGCTGCCCTTTGGAGCTTGCGAGAGGCATGTCAAGTTCTCTTAAGAATTCCCCCGTGCTTAGGCGTGTGTTAAAATCTAACCAAGTGTTTCTGTTGGGCGAATGTTCGGATTTTGTTTCTTGAATGTCTGGCAACATAGAGTGAATTTTACGCGGCCAAGAACGTTCTCTTGGGTCTTCTAAGTTAGCCAAAAAGTTTCTGACTTCCCTTCGAAGTAAAGCGTCCGCGACCGGTTTCTTGGTTGCGCCTTTCTTCAAATGGCGACCAAGCAGTTTTTTCTTTAACAAATTCATGTTTCTCCGACTTTGCAATAACAGTTTCTCCTTAAGACTAATTGGCTTCAGTTGGTTGTATAATGCTTGCAATTTTTTGTCCGGATGAGTGAGCGCGAAGGTATTCACGGTATTTTTAATGGGCTCTTGTACGAAGTCCGGCAACATATTCATGAAGAATTTGTAGCCGTGCTTTAAGAATGGAACTTCCCGTTTTTTGCGATTTATACCGTCTAAAGCGGTTTTGTTTTCGGCCAAAGCCGCGTCTAAATTGGTCTTTTCGCCATCTAGTTTGGTTTGCGTAGTAGAAACTATTGAATTTCTATACCTGTACAAGAATTTCCTGGAGTCGCAACCGCATCCATGGTTGTATCCATCGAATCCTGTATCGTAACGGTATCTGAAGGAAGGTGCGCTTTTGTAGGCGGAGACAGTTTCAACAACGGCTGGTGAAGAAGCGCATGTTTTTACAATGGCTGGTGAAGAAGCGCATGTTTTTACAATGGCGGGTGAAGCTACTCTTTCAATAACTGGTGAACCGCATCCGCATGATTCGACAACAGCTGCTGGTCCTACAGCGATGTTCTTGTTCCAGCATCCGCTACGTCTTCCCCAACGGTTATCGTACATGGAGAGACCATCGGCAAGAAGAGCACTGCCAGAGCTGTATGGGCCGGAAATGATCTCAGAGGTGGAGTATTCTATAAAAAATAAAAACTGTTTTAGACTGTTCGAAGCTAGCTGACAAGGGTACCGATTAAATCTTCAGCTTGAGGAGCAATTTGAATTTGGGGGTTGTATCTTACCTACAGCTGGAGCGGGGAGCACTACTCTGTCTACGCAGGATTTCAAGTTGGCGGCTGGGAGGCTGACTACGCTGGCTGGGCCAGTTGGCAATACAACTGGGGTTTGGATTTTGTATTCACGGTATGAGGGTTTCTCGCACCATTGGTTTACCATAGGGGCCGCGGGCAATACCTGAAAATTTAAGAATAAGCATCACAAAAACACTCACATAGTCGATATATTAAAATCTGCTGTTTAAAAGAAATGAAATTGAAGATTGGACTGAAGTTGCGAATGAAGATTTACACACAAACGTAGCTAGAGGATTGAATGCAGACATACGGAAGCGTGGAAGAGAAAGAGTAGCTGAAGTATCCCAAGAGCAAAGTTAGAAGATGCTCTTAAAGATTTGGAAAGAAGAAGACGTTAGAGGCGTTGGTGTCATCACCTCATACGTAAGGTCCTTTGAAATGCCTTCTGCTATTCCTGTAGCTAGTTCGACAGCTTCAGCTGCAGGAGCAACTGGGACTGGAGCCTGTATGGTAACAGGCAATCGCTGACCAGAAAAGCATCCTCCTGGTCCTGGAGCACCTCTGTATATCACTTTAGCAGGACCACAGTCTGACACTGGGATACTGTCCCCATAGACAGTCAGATCTTTAGAACACTGAAACAGAACACCAAGAGTTTATAGCGACGGGCCCGGATTGGTACCTTGAGGCAGCACATGTTTGATGCAAGAAGCAAGATTTTGGACTCAGCTATGGAGATTAGGTTTTATTGTAAAATCAATGATCCTTGGAAGGCAGAATAGTGAAACATTACTAAAGGGAATGGATCATCAATACCTTGCGTTGAAAAATATTCCGAAAGAGAACTTATCGACTCTTAACTTAACATCTACAAAGTTTCAGTTAAAAGGTCATCCTAGTCTACTTACTTTTAAGCATCCACAGTCGGCACTCACGTAACCGGCAACAGCCAACAAAACTACGAAGACGGAGGCGTTCATTTTTGTTCTAGTCCAAATCAAAGTCAAACTAATGATGTAGAATGAACCGAATTCCGCCCGTATTTATACTGTGTTTATTGTACAGAGTGCATCGACACGCCGAATAATACGTTACTGGAGTTCATAATATTTACGAATATAAACATTTTTTATAAACAATATTTCAAGCAGGTGCGTGATCCGCTGTGCGATGGATGGGCGATTAGAATTTAAAACAAACGCGTTTACTTGCGTTCTGCACGTGAGCGAAAGGTGAAGGTGATAAGCGCTCAACAGGTTACAATAATAGATGGAGACGTTTCGCCTCAAATATTCCACACATACATTCGTGGAAAATCTTTCTACAAATTATGCACCGTCTTCAAATACAGTAATCTCGAGCAACTTCCTCAAGACAGAATGATTCTTGACAGAATTCCCGCAGATTGTTCACGTTTTTCCCTCTAGTTTGCTAAACAGAAAACTTTGTACCAAATACTGAAACAAAACGCCGTCAATATACTAAAGTTGCAATATTTTCGACGGGCCAAATTGGTACCTTGAGGTAGCTTACAATTCCTATATATTTTTCAGTTAAATTGCAGCGTTTGGAAAAAAGTAAGATATATAAGAACTTAATATTGAAATAAAACATCGATAACATAATAGTACGTGACTCGCGGGCCCAAAATGGTACCCTGAGGTAGCATACAATTTGTAAAAACGACTCTTGGTTACGAGTAGTTAGTAGATGTAGTTTAAGAATTGAGCTGGCCAGAGTTCTTGTGTCCAATGATTCGAGTGATTTGTTAGGATTCCTCAAGTCAAAAGGCATTTCGATTACAGTGGTTTTTATTGGTGCTGTTACTAATTAACTAGCTTAGAGCCTATCTAGCTTGTAAACAGGAGTTGCTACAGATTATTCACGTTTCTTACTTTCAGTCTTTTTTGAGTCAAAAGTCAAACACTGAATCAGCACAGCTAATATACTAAAGCTGAAATTTTATTAGATGGGCCAAATTGGTACCCTGAGGTAGCATGCAATTTTTACCGAACGACTCTGATTTTCGAGTAACCAATTAGTCTAGTTAAAAAAATAATAATACTTCTACTGGCGACCATACGATCATTCGCTTACCATTTTAACCTAAGCTAACTCTGTGATGCAGAAACTACAGCGATTAAGACCTTCTGTTGGATACTTGTTGGTCCTATTATTAGCGTAGTGTAAAAGGTAACTTCCATACTTTCAGTTTGTTTTGTGTCAAGTATCAGATGCACAAACACAACTTAGTCAATATACTAAAGCCGCAATTTTCTTGGATGGGCCAAATTGATACCCTGAGGTAGCGTATAATTTTTAAGAACGAATTTTGTGTATGAGTAATCAATAGATCTAGTTAAAATATTAATAATACTCCTATTGGCGACCATTATGTATGTGCTTACCAATTTGACCAAAGCCTAGTTCTGTGATGTAGGAAAAATGGCGATCAAAGGCCTTTCATTGGATACTTCTTTGTTCTATTATCAGCGTAGTTTAAAAGGTGCCTTCCATACTTTCAGTTTGTTTTGTGTCAAGTATGCATAAACACAACTTGGTCAATATACTTAAGCCGCAATTTTCTTCGACGGGCCAAATTGGTACCCTGAGGTAGCGTATAATTTTTAAGAACGAGTCTTGTAATCAATAGGTCTAGTTAAAATATTAATAATACTCCTATTGGCGACCATATGTTTATGTTCTTGCCTAGCTCTGTGATGTAGGAAAAATGGCGATCAAGACCTTTCGTTGACTTGTTTGTTCTATTATTAGCGTAGTTTAAAAGGTGACCTCCATGCTTTCAGTTTGTTTAGGGCCAGTTGTATAAAAGTGATTCAGCGAAAGTTCAGCTGAACTTGGTCCAAAATCCAAGGATACCATTTTTGCAACAATCGGTATCCTTGAATTTTGAACCAAGTTCAGATGAACTTTCGCTGAACCACTTTTATACAACTGGCCCTTAAGATCCCTGGAACGCCCTGAAATAAAATAAAAAACACGGGTTCTAAGCTAACCCAAGTAAGTTTAGAGTCAAGTGTCAGATACCGAAACGCAACATAGTTAATATACTAAAGCTGCAATTTTATTTGACGGGCCAAATTGGTACCCTGAGGCAGCATATAAATTTTAAGAACGAATCTTGTGAATGGTACTCATATTACCATATGTTTATATGCTTACTAATTTGGCCAAAGCTAAGTCTATGATGTAGGAAAATTGGCGTCTTTCGTCAGGTACGTACTTGTTTGTTCTACAGGCTTAAACCTTCTGTTATTAGTGTAGTTTTTTGTAATGTGGTACTCTGTTTTCAACCCTTAATAGGAGCTTATTGTATATATTTTAGCGACTGATATTTTCAACCAACCACAAAGATACCTACATTATACTTTTAGTGCTAGAGCAGGAGTGGTTGCAACATCTTTAAGTTTACTAATTCGATCTAAAGCTGCAATTTTGTTCGTCGGGCTAAATTGGTACCTTGAGGTAGCATAAAATTAGTACGAAAGAGTCTCGCTTATATAATCAGTAGTAATTAATTGGTAGATCTGGCGTGACTTATTAGTATCGTATTATAGTTCCAGCATGTTCGAGAACTAAGCCCTGAGACGGCCCAGATTGGCACCCTGAGGTATCATGCATATTGTAAAAACTTGCGATCAGGGTTGTTGGTTTCAAATTATTCGAGTAACTGTTGCAATTTGTCAAGTTGGACGGTATTTTTTAGTGGATGATGTGGAAGCTTCCTAATATAAAAATAAATAAATACTTTGTCAACAATGGCTGTCTGAAGAAGCACCACAGATCGAGATATCTTATACACATAATGAGCGAAAAAGTTCCCGGCTAAAATGAGAAGTGTTCTTGCACCTATTCAGTTCCAGTCCATGATTTTGATGAGGGCAATGTACGCAAAACTTTTCGTACGCCATTTGCCATTTTTCAAAATGCCCTCGGCCCTTAACATACATTTCCTTATTGTATCTTGGATGATAATCGCGATAATCTTTCTTGGCACACACGTTACTCCTATGACATTTTTGTATTTTCAGAAATAAACATTCGGTTCAGTTGAGTAGACGAGAGTCTCCAAGAGGACACCAAAATATAGGAGCCTGTTCAATAAGCCACAGATATCTCTTTTTTGTTTCGATCATTGCCTCAAATACACTGCTCCGCTAACAGGGAAACAACAGTTTAGATCATACGCTGGGACCACATAACCACCATGAACAGGACATTGAAATGTTTTGCCAGCGTTTTGAAATACACTCACTGGAGCTGGGTTTTACCACCATGAACAGGACATTGTAAGGCCCAGCCGGTGAATGTTTTATCTATCATGGAATGCAAACGAACGGAAAGATATTTCGAGCTACTTTTTGTAAGTCGTTCAAAAAAACTTCGGTACTTTTAAAGGTTGATTGTTCAAATAATATAAACAATTAGGCAGGATTTTCGTTAATTTTTTTTTTTTGGTTTTAATTACTTTTTAGTAATGAAAGGTTTTGATACCTATGAAAAACCGACATTAGATAGACACAAAAATAAAACATGTTACGTAATACTTCTTATATTTGTTTCTTACAAGCAATCGTATAAATAAATGGACACACAACATTGAATTTAAAACTTAAAATCACAGTTAATTTCATATAGAAAACGCTTTATTTGAGTAAAAATAAAAAAAATAAAAAAATAGTAACAAAAATAAAAAATATAAGAAGGAAACATAGGTAGCAAAAGTAATAAATACTTAAGTTATAAAAATAAAAAAAAATAAAAACTAAAGACTAGAAAAAAGCATAGCAAGAGCAATAATAAAATAAATAAAGGACAGTTTAGAATTCAAGGTTAGAGAATAAAAGAGAGAAAGAGGTTATAAATGATTGTAAACCACGCAGCCACAGAACTAGGCAACCAAACACACACTTAATGTAAAGAAAAAACAACGTTTATCTGGTTGCCTACTTTTGGTAACGTGATTTACGAACATTTATGAAAGGGATACACTGAGATAGTACTAAAGGAAAGTAGAAAAGAAAATAAAAAAAGAAAATGCGAAGAAAAATAAAGTAACAAAAAGAAAAAAAAATGTTTTTTTACGTATAATACAACAACCAACATGTTTGAAACATTTCAAATCATCTATCTACACATAAACAAAAACAATAAAACAAAAAAATGTTCAGTTCTGGATGTGAGACATCCTTCGGATTGCTTGTAAAAATCCTTTCACCGTAAACAACAATCATCAACAATTTTTATCCGAGTTGTACCTCTCGATGAGTAACTTGGCCTTCTGGTTGCAAGTAGAAGACGATGAACTAGCGACCGCAGACTGGCTTTGATGATAGACGTTCTGCGCCACGCCGCAGCCGCAGCCGCAGTTGCAGTTGCACGGCATGAAGCAAGTTCCAGTATTCACTGTTTTTTCTCCTGCACCTCCCAAAAATTGGGTCGCCAGGGACTCCTGTTCTTCTTCTGATTCGCAGTCGGTGGTATCCTGGGGTACGGGGACACACACTTCGTTTAGCTTGGGAACGGTCTTGTAGACGATCTTTCCGGGGACAAATCCAGAATTGCACCCACCAGTTGCTGCATCGGCCAGTCCAAGGGCTCCGCCGGCAGCGTTGATGGCGCTGCCGATTGCGCCTCCTATCGAGTCGAGCGCGCCAGCTGCGCCCCCGAGCGCGCCAGCTGCGCCGGCCACGTCGCCCAGAAGGCTCCCAGCCGATGCTGGAATGTCGACGAACTTGTTGCACTTAGCTGCAAAAAAGGTAAACGTTGTTACATCGTGTTACGAGCTCTTATTAATGGTAGAAATTTGAAAAATATATCCACAAACACAACTGAGTAGATATTGGCATATCTTACTCCATAATCTTTAGAATCTGAAGTGTCCACTTACGTTTAGCAGGTCCGTATCCAATTTCCCCCAGACTGATCCTCCTGTATCCTTCACCGTATCTTTCGTTCGCAGCAGTATCGTATCTGTGTTGTTCTTCTTCATTTAGAGCCAACAAATCTTCAGCGGCTTCTTGGTCTACGGACTTGGGCGGAGTGCATACCTTATTCACTTCTTTCAATTCGACAACTTCGCCGTTCAAATCGAAAATTCTCTCCTCCGGGATGATCTCTTTCCTTATCTGAAAGAATCGTGAAAGTCAGCAAAATAAAACAAATTACTAAGCCTACCTGCTGCGCCAAATTTTTCGCGTCAAACTAATTTGTTACTTACCATCATTTTTGGCAGTTCCTGTGGAATTTTCCTGAAACCGAACGCAAGTGTGCCCTCGCTGTTGGCAAAGGCGCATTGTTTTTGGGCCTTCTGATGTGCGAGGGCTATCGAGACGGCATCTGCTGGCGCTAAGTCGGCCTGGTTGCAGTAGTTTGAGTTGTATTTAGAATTTTCGTCGAGGACGATGGGTGGGTACTCTGAGCAGCCGTAACCAGATCCGTCCAGCACTGCTGTTGACCTACCATCAAGTATTGATGATGAGTGGCAGTTTATATTCTGAAAAATAAACAGCCAGGGTTTGATATTGGTATATATTTTTAATTTAATTTGCAACAATTAATTGCGATATTTTTTCTCCCAACATTTTCGGAACCACTGACTAACTCATATTTTAATTAATTAATAATACCCAGGAGGGATATGCTTTTGTTTTATATAAATCAGTTGGTAAAAACGCAAAGTGTTTCTACAAAATAAATTACAACTTTTGCTTGTTACAGGCCTAAAAAGTTTTGCAATTGATTTGCAATCCAGCAGTTCCAAAACATTTTTATAACAAAAACCATTGCTATATTATAAAGAGTCTTCATAAACTATTGCAAACCATGCTGTCACAGAATTAGGCAACCATATGTACACTTTCATACGTAGAAATAACAAAATGCGCTACTGGTTGCCTATTTTTAGTCACGTGGTTTACGATCGTCTTTGAAGCCCGTATATTAGGGTCTAGTCTTAGTTTTAAAACAATAAATGACTGGCCTGGCCTTCTGCCAGTATAACAGCCACATTCATTCAGTGATTCGAGGCTTCAAAGAGTTACTTAAGGACTTGCTTAATTTCTTAAAAATTCCATACATACGTGATTGCAACTGCATGTGTTAACGATGTTTGTGGAATAACAGCTTCCCCCATTGATTACTCCTCCATAAGATGTGCCGTAATTGGCGGGCTTAGGAAGTACAGCCGGTTTAACGATAGCTTTCTTGCAGGCGCACGGCCCCGGTACTGGTGCCAAGGCTACTGGGACAGGTAAAGCGGGCCTGGGAATTGCTTGTGGCCTTACTACAAGCGGAGAACAGTTTTCTCCGAATTCATCGCTGTCCCCACCGATACCACGACCACGACCACGACGACCGTCGCACATGCTCTCACCCGATCCGAATCCATAGCCCGATGATGACTTCCAGCCGGACCAGCCGCCTCCACACCCGCCATAGCCTCCGCAGCCCCCACAACCTCCACAGCCGCATCCGCACGTACTGGCCTAGAAATAAACAATTTTAGTTTCATAAGTGATAACCTAACCCAAATAGTAAATATATGTTCTAATCGTATTCCACATTACGTCATCCTTAAAAGACAAATTAAACTTCTGGAATATGATTGAATATAACTATGTAAATTAATATGTATCGTTTAGTACGCGAATAAATTTGAGGTCCCACAAGGTTCCATTCTAAGTCCTCTATTATTCTGAGTATATACTAACGATCTGATTGAAAACGCATTTCTTGACTTGTGATGTTTGCTGCATGCTGATAACATGTTAAAAATGTAATGAACTTAATTTACTGCGAGATATACTACTATTAATAATAATAATAATAATAATAATATTAATAATAATAATAATATAAATTACAATTTCCTACCTCTAATTCTAAGTTGGATTTTAAATGATTTTAATGACTTCCGTATTTGACAAGCTAACAAACTTCTCAAAAGTAAATTTTTAGACTAAGACACCAACACAAATAATAAATATCACGTATAAATAATTCATCGACCTTTTTTACGTTACCTTTAATGTGCTGGAAATTAAGAACAACGAACTTAAATATTGCGGGAAATGTTTAGATTGCTTGACATTGAATTTACTTTCAATTATAAACAAATTCTATATATACCATTTCCTTATGAGTGCTCGTGTATTTTCATTGTCAATGATCTTCTTGTTAGTAATTGCAAAATTGTTAATAATTTTGAGGGGCTAACCCAAGATTTACAAATAAAAAACAAGAATTGAAAAAAACTGAATTTTTTTTTCTCCTAATGATTCATTTACAATCCTGTGCCAAAATCTTCTTATTTTTCATCTTTGTCAATCAACTTGTATTTCGCTCTGTCGATCTGTGTACGTACTAGGGCTAAAGCGGTTCAAGTTACCGACTTGAAACTTCTTACATGGACCACAACGGGATGTGAAAATAAGTTAACCGAAACGTTTTTAAAGTTTTTTGAAAATATTTCCTAAAGTTGCACCAATATCCAACCGTAAATATATTTCGTAATCAGCAAAATCCACGAATTTAAAACTAAAGAAACTTGCTGGACTTACTTGTTGGACCACTAGCACAATCCCAAGTAAAATTACGGCGCACCTCGTGACGAACATTTCGTCCACTTACAGTCTATACGCATATAGAGTAAAGTGAAGTGATTTGAAATTCCCCAGTAATTTTTAGTTTTTATACTTTGTGTTTTGTTTTTATTTAGATTCATGCTGCAAGGTTGTATTGACGTCGGAAATTACATTTGCTCGCCATTTCTGTTTTAAATAGCTTCACGATCAGACGTGCTGAACAAATGGGTTAACGAACTTTCCCTTTAGTAGGTTTGTAGTTACCTGTTTGTATCTATAGCCACTACATGGGTATATACTTTTACTGACGACTGTTTCATCATTTAGTCCCTTCCGCTAACCCCCTAGATGATATAAGTAATATTCTTATGTAAAATAAAATAATATCAGCCGTGAACCGATTTCTGGTTGTTTGGCCTTCACCAGCACAGCACAAGTAGATGCACACCTACACCGACAATTTGCGTTGCCAAATCGGTTTAGAGACTATAAGTTGGTTAGCGACTTATAAAGCCTTGCCCAGAGATCCATCTACTGGTGGCTTACTTCAATCAAAATTGGACCATAACCTGGACTTGGCAATACATATCGAAATACAAAAATCCACAGAGAAATCAATGTACGAAATATTTATTAATAAAAATAGAAGTTGTTGGTTCTCGTCTCTGCTTTTGAAAGTATGAATGTAATGCGTTCGAGTTTTGTTACGGATACATGTTGTATAAAGACGCGCGTTTGGGTTTTGCAGAATAGTTGAATAATCAAAATTAAATAACAATAATGTTTATTTTTTGCATCGAAATGCATTATTCAACTATTTTACATTTAGAACATGACCCACAGTTGAACATATTAACTAACAGTAAATATTATTTTGAGTTAGATTCAAAGAACTGCGAACTCACTTTATTTCTTGTTCAGGAAAACAAAAATAGGCACAACAAAATCTGCCAGAAGCACTCCTACAGCAGACAGTTTTTAATTAAATGTAAACTTTACTCTATTAGATCTATATTCAGGCATAACTGCACAAAAGTGTACATTATTCTAACTATAATTGGTATTAAATAAAAAATTCCAATCTAAAACATTTCGACGAATGGACTATAATTCTTTAATTAGTTGGACTATAGTTGTTCACTCAATAGTTGGCAGCACTGCGTCATGAATTGCGATTTGACAATTGAAACCTAACCTATCTTTATTCATTGTCCTTGTTTATAAAATACGGAAATACTTCAGTAGATACTTTGAAGCAATAAAACATCATTTTAAATGCGTGATAGTGTTGAAAATTCACCAGGAAAACTCGCCATGGAAGTAATGGAAACCATCCATAAAGAGATAGTCTTCAAAAAACCTATTGGGTCAGGTTGGAAGAGGTCCAAGAAGAAAGTACTAGATGAGGAAACTTACGTTGAGGTACGTTTGCACTTGTTAATAGTCTGAATAGTTTTCCTAACAGCTAATTTTCAGGAAATTGGAAAAATCATACAGAGGGACTTCTTTCCCGACCTAGAGAAACTAAAGGCGCAAAATGAATATTTGGATGCAATGGATCGGAATGATACGACAAAATTAAGGGAACTGTACATGAAGTATAGCGGAAATAAGCCGCCTACAGAAAGAAGTACGTTAAAACGCTTAGAGTTTAATAAGTACTAATTGACGTCTTATTTTTAGTTCCAAGCCCAGCGACTTTCGAGACTCCAGCTAACATTCACAATTCCCAACGCACAAATGTGCCTGAACAGGACGTGATAAATTTAGAAAAGGACCCTAAACCAAAAGAAAAACGAATAAGCTTGGACCAGTACCTTAATTCACATACCTCACAGGATAACGAGAGCTTTGAGGAAATCTTGGTGGAATCTGAGCGGAAACACAGGCAGAAATATTCCTATTTGTACAACGAGGAAGAAAAGAGCGAAGAGGAACACCAAAAGCTACTTGCGCTACCAACTATCGAGCAGCAAGCATTGCTACCTGAAAAAAAGTTGAACATAGATACGTGGAGTTACAAAAACCAAAACTACATAATGTATACGCCTGACGGAGTGAAGTTGACGCAAGAGGAAGAGGCCGAGTTGAACAAAAGAAGGCAGGAGGTCGTTCACTCTAATACCAGGTTGGTTGTTAATCCGTTCAACGAAGTACAAAGCAAGGAAACCATCAACGAGTTAGCGAAAACACAAGCGAAAGTAAGTTTATTTGCCAAGAATTAAGTCTTGTAATAATTATTAGTATTACTTGCTGCTGCTCTATTTCTTTCAGAACTAATTATGGTATACTTTTAGGTTTTAGATGGTAAAATAGGGGTGGACGGAAAAGAGCTCTTAAAGCCCGAGACACCTAACATCGGCGGCTTCAGTTTTGTACGATCGCCCTCACCTTCTCCTAGTCTATTGGGAAGCCCGTTGATGACTTGGGGTCAGATCGAGGGCACACCGTTCAGATTAGATGGAGGCGACACTCCTTTACCAAGGTTGGTAAGAGAACTTTGTATTTTCCCAACAAAAGCAATTAGCTCCTTAGCGCTGCAAATAGTTTATATGATTTTACAATGTATTTGTTTCAATTCATGATTATTTTTGCAGATCTCAAGGACCATCGTTTAAAATGTCCGAGCCTCCTAGGAGGGAGCAGTTAGCGCTGGCTTTAGCCGAAAAAGTGGGAGAAAAGAATAGGGATCAGAAAAAGCGTAATATAGATGCGCAAAGACGTCAATTGGCTTCGTGAGTATAATAATAATTGAATAATTTGACCAATTGTTTTATAAAGATATTTAATATAATTATTTTTAGTCCTTCTCCAAGACCAAACACGTCAGCAATAGACAGGCTGTCAACGATGTCTCCGGCGGCGAGAAAGTTGGCGACTACAAGACTGAGATTAGGAGTTAATTCAGATTTGCGTTCTGTCTACTCACCGAGCCCATTGAATGGAAAGAAAACTCCAACTCCTGTAAGGACCCCGAGGAGGGTCTCGACTCCAAAAGTAAATGTGAAAAGTAGGAAACCGGTTGAGGTTTCGACAGATGATTTGTTGAAAATCAATTTCCCGAAGCGGCAAAAGGCATCTGATTTTTTTTAGTTTGTTTCTCTGAATAATGTTTGTTAATTGTATATACTAAGTTTTAAATTATAACTATATTGAAAATATTACATAAGAATAAATGCAAAAATTTGTTAAAAAGTGTACCTTTGCAATGATACATATCTCCAGGGCTCCACATGAAAATAAGGGCGGTACATATACAGTATTTTGAGATGGACTAAAATAAATTGTTTTTAAGGCACAGTAAGTTTTTTTTTAGGAAATCATTGGCATGAAATGCATATTTTAACCTTTATCTATGACGAAATCAACATTTTTGGTATGATTTAGACGTTAAGTTCAATATCTTTACTTGTGGTTTCATTTCCAAAAACTATTAAAAAAAAAAAAAAAACACCACAGAAATTAGATTAGATTGCATAGGATTTGTTTGAGTTTCGTTCATTTTAAGGCAATGTTTATGCGAAACCTAGAAATAATAATGTGATTGACAAGGAGACATCAAATTGTTTTTAAAATCAGAAGTATATAACAAAAAAAGGAGTGGTCCTAATAATGAACCTTGGGGTACTCCAGCGTCTTAAGTTTTTAGAATATTGGATTTTAAATTAATAACACATTGCTGCCTATTGCTAAGATATGATGTCATTACAGCGAGAAGTAATTTCAATTAAGTATATCGATGTTCTACTTCTGAACATATAAAATTTGTTGGACATAAAAATTGTGTAAAGAAAATGTAGCGTAACTGCATTAGTTCATATAATTTTACAAATATTTTGAAATAAGGATTCATTTTTGATATGTCGTTAGGTATAGAGATGTACTTTAAATAGTAGAATACTTATTTTAAGAATTGAAAGAATTATTTAAAATTCAAATCTACTCCACGGCGCATGTGGCAGAGTAAACCGGTCTAAGGAGTACTCCAGTTTTAAGCGGACGGAGTTTCATTTGGTTGAACTATCAACAGTATAGGTACTGCTTCTAAAACATAGTTTTATAATCATCATTACGCTAGATAATGGTCTCAATTGAACAGTTTATTCCAAATTATTACTCATTTTTTAAATCTAGAGTAAACAGTCGAAGTGAACATATTGGTGTGGTGTAAACCGGGCTCTTTATCAAGACCGCAAATGGTTCGTCCATTTGTGTCTAGATGTCCTAAGCGTCTACGTTACGAATCTGGTGCGTTTTGTTATTGTTTACCTATTTGTTTTTTCAAAAGTTTGTGTGAAGTGTATTTAAGATTAGTAAAATGTGTGGAAAAGTCAGGAAATAGTTGCCGAATGGGGAAGGTAAGAAAATGAGAACGTAACATCTTTTAATATTTATAATTTGCTGAGTTTTCTCATTTCTCAGGCTCTCAGCAACCGGTTGCGGCCTGCTTTATATTTGCACATTCAAATTTTTAGGGTTAAGGTGCTATAAAATAGGGAGCTGATAGGAAATGGCAATAGACAGGGCCGTCCTAAGATATTTGGCGCCCGGGGTTATAGCTTATAGCCCATTTATTCCTGTAATTGAATGATAGGTATGCAATATTTTATGTGTAAACAAATCTAAAATATTAAAAACGGTATTACGATTTTGTTTTCGAAATTTTGACAGATGTAGAACCTAAAGAAAAATTTTTCAAATTAAAAATAATTTTAAACTTTTTGTTGTGATAACTGATTAAGTTAGATACGAACTTTCAAATGATGTATTAGAATTTAAACTTTCGTCTACAGAGTGTTCATAATTTGATATCAATTTAAAAACATCAATAACTTTCTTATTTTAAATAGATCACCTTGTATATTATTTTCATAATCAAATATAGAACTAACAATCTCCATGGGTCACCCTATATATACTTCAGGACAGATTATCGTTTTTAAGCTGAGGTTCAATAAATTTAATTTTATAGAATTGATTTCGCGTCGATTCCTGTTCGTGCCGTTGCAATTCTAATTTTGCCCAAACTCGTCCTTTTTAGAGTGAAACAATGTCCTCGGTTTAGCGTCGAAATCCATAGCACATAATAAAATTGATTTTACTGCCCCCTCAATAAACTTAAAAATAGTTGGTAGACAAAGACGTTGGGAACTTGTTCCCGAAATATTTGGACATATTGCTATAAGACAATATAACGTTTTACGGTTTCTGCTTTAATTGCTTCGACAATATGTCACTACACAATAATAATTCTTTTGAGCAGACAAGACGCAGGCATAAATATTTTATGTGCCTTGTCCCAGACTAATTCTCGCATGCAACACAAAAGTTGTGCCTAGCAGTAAAGATCACTCGAGAATGACAAGTGGGTTAATTTTAACATTTTATGCCCTTTTCATAACCGTACGTGGTGCACCACGAATACAGTACAGGGTGTTTAATTTGGAAGCATGCCATTATTTTTTGCTAAAGGCTACAGGATTTCGTGCCGCACATTGCAGAATTAGGCCGTGTAGCCTGCTCGTTGGCCCGATCTTAAGCCTGTTAAACCATTTATAAAACATGCGCCAAAGGCCAGTTTCGTGCAACAATCCTTGCTTTGAGAACTATCAACAACTTCTTTGGCCTTTAAAAATTAATTTAACAAACTTATTACTAATAATAATAATAATAATACAAAGCTATTGTTGGGTTCTAATAACCTGGCCAATGGAACGTCCAGTTTTTAATTTGTTTCTACTATATGCATTTTTATAAGTTATATTCTTAAGAGTACCACAAAGAAATCTAGAGGGGTTAAATCTGGACTTCGCACTGGGTCCCTTTTCTTTGTCCAGCCGGCAAACTGTCAATAATGATCCTTACCTATCGTTTATGTCTTTCAAACCGGTCGGTGTTCCGTAAAATAGGTTGTTGGTGTATGGATGCGCATTCTTAAAATTTAGTTCAATCCGAGCGTGAAACAACAAGGAAAAAAAAATGAGAAGCGCACCGCTCACAAATTTTTCATCGCTTTTAATATGAAGTCTATTTGTATCTGTTTTTTTAAGTGAATTTACTCTTTCTTATTTACGTATCGCCACATATGGTGTATTGCCATCTCTGTCAAGCATGCTATAAACTTTCTTTAAGTAAAATCTTGTGGATAAAGTAAACTCAGTCATTTTCTTCACACCTCCTAATGTACCAGTGATAGACATATTGCTACCACATCCTCGCGTGACTATAGGATATGTATAAACTGCTCGAAATAAATCGTTGCACTGGCTTTATGTTGGCGACCTTCTTATTTTTAAATTTCCGTGTTTTTTATCGTAAATCTCGCAGATATTTTTAACGAACAGGTTTTTATTAAATTGCTTTTCAAGTCTGCCCGTCTAATAAATGGCAAGGTTACGTTCATATTTCAGACGTGCCAAGTCGGTGAATAAGGGTGGTAAACGTAAGTAGGACGCTATTTTTTCACTCCTCGCCACAGCATTTCAAGGGAAAAATGTTTTGCAATTGGCTGGAAAAGTCCTTATCGGGATCTTTGCAAATTTTGATAAAAATATTAGTGAAAATGGTTTCATCTACATCACTTATCATTTCCAGAGAAAGTCTCGAGAAATCCAATTAGCAAGGGAAGTTCTCATTACCATTTATGCAAATTTTGGTTCAGAGAACATAGTAAAATCTTTTAAAAACATATTTCTCATCACTTTTCATTTCCAGAGGAAAAGTGATGCGATTGGCTATTTCCAGAGGAAAAGTGATATTACTGATTAGAAAAGTTTCTATTAGGAACAGAGTATAATTTTTTAAATGCTAGTTTTGCTTACCATATTTATGGGAAAAGTGATGAAATTGACAAGAAAAGTCTTCTTTCGGATCCTCGCAAATTTTGATCTGGAAAACTTAGTTTTTTACATTACTAATCATTTTCAATTATAAATAGTAAAGCAGTTGATAAGATGAGTTTTTTTAAATGTCAGTAAAAATCGCTTACTCTCCATCACTTATTATTTCGAGGGGAAAAGTGATAAATTTACTACAAAAGTCCTCATTAGAATATTTGCAAATTTTAAGCTCTATGGACAAAATTTCCTATTAGGATATTTCCAAATCTTAAGCTCAAAAGGCGTAGCCTATTTCTTTAAAAGGGAGTAAAAATATTTGACCCTTCATCACTTTTCATTTCCAGAGGAAAAGTGATGCGATTGGCTATTTCCAGAGGAAAAGTGATATTACTGATTAGAAAAGTTTCTATTAGGAACAGAGTGTAATTTTTTAAATGCTAGTTTTGCTTACCATACTTATGGGAAAAGTGATGAAATTGACAAGAAAAGTCTTCTTTCGGATCCTCGCAAATTTTGATCTGGAAAACTTAGTGCATCTTTTTACATTACTAATCATTTTCAATTATAAATAGTAAAGCAGTTGATAAGATGAGTTTTTTTAAATGTCAGTAAAAATCGCTTACTCTCCATCACTTATTATTTCGAGGGGAAAAGTGATAAATTTACTACAAAAGTCCTCATTAGAATATTTGCAAATTTTAAGCTCTATGGACAAAATTTCCTATTAGGATATTTCCAAATCTTAAGCTCAAAAGGCGTAGCATATTTCTTTAAAAGGGTGTAAAAATATTTTACCCTTCATCACTTTTCATTTCCAGAGGAAAAGTGATGCGATTGGCTATTTCCAGAGGAAAAGTGATATTACTGGTTAGAAAAGTTTCTATTAGGAACAGAGTGTAATTTTTTAAATGCTAGTTTTGCTTACCATACTTATGGGAAAAGTGATGAAATTGACAAGAAAAGTCTTCTTTCGGATCCTCGCAAATTTTGATCTGGAAAACTTAGTGCATCTTTTTACATTACTAATCATTTTCAATTATAAATAGTAAAGCAGTTGATAAGATGAGTTTTTTTAAATGTCAGTAAAAATCGCTTACTCTCCATCACTTATTATTTCGAGGGGAAAAGTGATAAATTTACTACAAAAGTCCTCATTAGAATATTTGCAAATTTTAAGCTCTATGGACAAAATTTCCTATTAGGATATTTCCAAATCTTAAGCTCAAAAGGCGTAGCATATTTCTTTAAAAGGGTGTAAAAACATTTTACCCTTCATCACTTTTCATTTCCAGAGGAAAAGTGATGCGATTGGCTATTTCCAGAGGAAAAGTGATATTACTGGTTAGAAAAGTTTCTATTAGGAACAGAGTATAATTTTTTAAATGCTAGTTTTGCTTATCATATTTATGGGAAAAGTGATGAAATTGACAAGAAAAGTCTCCTTTCGGATCCTTGCAAATTTTGATCTGGAAACCTTAGTGCAGCTTTTTACATTACTAATCCTTTTCAATGAAAAATAGTAATCCAGTTGATAAGATGAGTTTTTTTAAATGTCAGTAAAAATCGCTTACTCTCCATCACTTATTATTTCGAGGGGAAAAGTGATAAATTTACTACAAAAGTCCTCATTAGAATATTTGCAAATTTTAAGCTCTATGGACAAAATTTCCTATTAGGATATTTCCAAATCTTAAGCTCAAAAGGCGTAGCCTATTTCTTTAAAAGGGAGTAAAAATATTTGACCCTTCATCACTTTTCATTTCCAGAGGAAAAGTGATGCGATTGGCTATTTCCAGAGGAAAAGTGATATTACTGATTAGAAAAGTTTCTATTAGGAACAGAGTATAATTTTTTAAATGCTAGTTTTGCTTATCATATACATATATGGGAAAAGTGATGAAATTGGCAAGAAAAGTCTCCTTTCGGATCCTTGCAAATTTTGATCTGGAAACCTTAGTGCAGCTTTTTACATTACTAATCCTTTTCAATGAAAAATAGTAATCCAGTTGATAAGATGAGTTTTTTTAAATGTCAGTAAAAATCGCTTACTCTCCATCACTTATTATTTCGAGGGGAAAAGTGATAAATTTACTACAAAAGTCCTCATTAGAATATTTGCAAATTTTAAGCTCTATGGACAAAATTTCCTATTAGGATATTTCCAAATCTTAAGCTCAAAAGGTGTAGCATATTTCTTTAAAGGGAAGTAAAAATATTTGACCCTTCATCACTTTTCATTTCCAGAGGAAAAGTGATGCGATTGGCTATTTCCAGAGGAAAAGTGATATTACTGGTTAGAAAAGTTTCTATTAGGAACAGAGTATAATTTTTTAAATGCTAGTTTTGCTTATCATATACATATATGGGAAAAGTGATGAAATTGGCAAGAAAAGTCTCCTTTCGAAACCTTGCAAATTTTGATCTGGAAACCTTAGTGCAGCTTTTTACATTACTAATCCTTTTCAATGAAAAATAGTAATCCAGTTGATAAGATGAGTTTTTTTAAATGTCAGTAAAAATCGCTTACTCTCCATCACTTATTATTTCGAGGGGAAAAGTGATAAATTTACTACAAAAGTCCTCATTAGAATATTTGCAAATTTTAAGCTCTATGGACAAAATTTCCTATTAGGATATTTCCAAATCTTAAGCTCAAAAGGTGTAGCATATTTCTTTAAAGGGAAGTAAAAATATTTGACCCTTCATCACTTTTCATTTCCAGAGGAAAAGTGATGCGATTGGCTATTTCCAGAGGAAAAGTGATATTACTGGTTAGAAAAGTTTCTATTAGGAACAGAGTATAATTTTTTAAATGCTAGTTTTGCTTATCATATACATATATGGGAAAAGTGATGAAATTGGCAAGAAAAGTCTCCTTTCGAAACCTTGCAAATTTTGATCTGGAAACCTTAGTGCAGCTTTTTACATTACTAATCCTTTTCAATGAAAAATAGTAATCCAGTTGATAAGATGAGTTTTTTTAAATATCAGTAAAAATCGCTTACTCTCCATCACTTATTATTTCGAGGGGAAAAGTGATAAATTTACTACAAAAGTCCTCATTAGAATATTTGCAAATTTTAAGCTCTATGGACAAAATTTCCTATTAGGATATTTCCAAATCTTAAGCTCAAAAGGCGTAGCCTATTTCTTTAAAAGGGAGTAAAAATATTTGACCCTTCATCACTTTTCATTTCCAGAGGAAAAGTGATGCGATTGGCTATTTCCAGAGGAAAAGTGATATTACTGATTAGAAAAGTTTCTATTAGGAACAGAGTATAATTTTTTAAATGCTAGTTTTGCTTATCATATACATATATGGGAAAAGTGATGAAATTGGCAAGAAAAGTCTCCTTTCGGATCCTTGCAAATTTTGATCTGGAAACCTTAGTGCAGCTTTTTACATTACTAATCCTTTTCAATGAAAAATAGTAATCCAGTTGATAAGATGAGTTTTTTTAAATGTCAGTAAAAATCGCTTACTCTCCATCACTTATTATTTCGAGGGGAAAAGTGATAAATTTACTACAAAAGTCCTCATTAGAATATTTGCAAATTTTAAGCTCTATGGACAAAATTTCCTATTAGGATATTTCCAAATCTTAAGCTCAAAAGGTGTAGCATATTTCTTTAAAGGGAAGTAAAAATATTTGACCCTTCATCACTTTTCATTTCCAGAGGAAAAGTGATGCGATTGGCTATTTCCAGAGGAAAAGTGATATTACTGGTTAGAAAAGTTTCTATTAGGAACAGAGTATAATTTTTTAAATGCTAGTTTTGCTTATCATATACATATATGGGAAAAGTGATGAAATTGGCAAGAAAAGTCTCCTTTCGAAACCTTGCAAATTTTGATCTGGAAACCTTAGTGCAGCTTTTTACATTACTAATCCTTTTCAATGAAAAATAGTAATCCAGTTGATAAGATGAGTTTTTTTAAATGTCAGTAAAAATCGCTTACTCTCCATCACTTATTATTTCGAGGGGAAAAGTGATAAATTTACTACAAAAGTCCTCATTAGAATATTTGCAAATTTTAAGCTCTATGGACAAAATTTCCTATTAGGATATTTCCAAATCTTAAGCTCAAAAGGTGTAGCATATTTCTTTAAAGGGAAGTAAAAATATTTGACCCTTCATCACTTTTCATTTCCAGAGGAAAAGTGATGCGATTGGCTATTTCCAGAGGAAAAGTGATATTACTGGTTAGAAAAGTTTCTATTAGGAACAGAGTATAATTTTTTAAATGCTAGTTTTGCTTATCATATACATATATGGGAAAAGTGATGAAATTGGCAAGAAAAGTCTCCTTTCGAAACCTTGCAAATTTTGATCTGGAAACCTTAGTGCAGCTTTTTACATTACTAATCCTTTTCAATGAAAAATAGTAATCCAGTTGATAAGATGAGTTTTTTTAAATATCAGTAAAAATCGCTTACTCTCCATCACTTATTATTTCGAGGGGAAAAGTGATAAATTTACTACAAAAGTCCTCATTAGAATATTTGCAAATTTTAAGCTCTATGGACAAAATTTCCTATTAGGATATTTCCAAATCTTAAGCTCAAAAGGCGTAGCATATTTCTTTAAAGGGAAGTAAAAATATTTGACCCTTCATCACTTTTCATTTCCAGAGGAAAAGTGATACGATTGGCTATTTCCAGAAGAAAAGTGATATTATTGGTTAGAAAAGTTTCTATTAGGAAGAGAGTATAATTTTTTAAATGCTAGTTTTGCTTATCATATACATATACGGGAAAAGTGATGAAATTGGCAAGAAAAGTCTCCTTTCGGATCCTTGCAAATTTTGATCTGGAAACCTTAGTGCAGCTTTTTACATTACTAATCCTTTTCAATGAAAAATAGGAATTCAGTTGATAAGATGAGTTTTTTAAATGTCAGTAAAAATCGCTTACTCTCCATCACTTATTATTTCGAAGGGAAAAGTGATAAATTTACTACAAAACTCCTCATTAGAATATTTGCAAATTTTAAGCTCTATGGACAAAATTTCCTATTAGGATATTTCCAAATCTTAAGCTCAAAAGGCGTAGCATATTTTTTTAAAAGGGAGTAAAAATATTTGACCCTTCATCACTTTTCATTTCCAGAGGAAAAGTGATGCGATGATTTTAGAACTTGCACTATGCCTTTCGGACCAAAATTTTCAAACCCCCTAAAGATGATTTTTCCAAACAATTGCATCGTCTTTTCCCATAGAAATTATTACTGACGAAGAGCAAATCATTTTTACAATCATATTATGTTTTCCAAACCAAAATTTACACAGATCCTAATAGGAACTTCTGTAGCCAAATACATCACCTTTCCTCTGGAAATGAAAAGTGATTAAGAGTCAAATAGTTTTACTCCCTTTTAAAGAAATATGCTACGCCTTTTGAGCTTAAGATTTGTAAATATCCTAATAGGAAATTCTGGAAATGAAAAGTGATGAAGAGTAAAATGTTCCTTCTGTCATTTTAAAAAACATGTGTTTAGAGCTTAAAATTTGCAAAGATTCTAATGAGGACTTTTGTACTCAACTATATCACTTTTCCCCCCGAAATGATAAATGATGGAGAGTAAGCAATTTTTACTGACATTTAAAAAAACTTATCTTATCAACTGCATTACTGTTTTTCATTGAAAATGATTAGTATTGTAAAAAGCTGCACTAAGGTTTCCAGATCAAAATTTGCAAGGATCCGAAAGAAGACTTTTCTTGTCAATTTCATCACTTTTCCCATAAAAACTAGCATTTAAAAAATTATCCTCTGTTCCTAATAGAAACTTTTCTAACCAATAATATCACTTTTCCTCTGGAAATAGCCAATCGCATCACTTTTCCGCTGGAAATTAAAAGTGATGAGAAATGATAAGTGATGTAGACGAAAACATTTTCACTAATATTTTACAACTAGCACTATGTTTTCCGGATCAAAATTTGCAAAGATCCCAATAAGGACTTTTCGTCTACATCACTTTTCATTTCCGGAGGAAAAGTGATGCGATTGGCTATTTCCAGAGGAAAAGTGATATTACTGGTTAGGAAAGTTTCTATTAGGAACAGAGTATAATTTTTTAAATGCTAGTTTTGCTTATCATATTTATGGGAAAAGTGATGAAATTGACAAGAAAAGTTGTCTTTCGGGTCGTTGCAAATTTTGATCTGGTAGTAATGCAGTGGATAAGATAAATTGTTGTTGACTACAAAAGTCCTCATTAGAATCTTTGCAAATTTTAAGGTCTAAGGATATATTTTTTTAAATGATGGAAAAAACATTTCACTTTTCATTTCCAGAATTTCCTATTAGGGTATTTACAAATCTTAAGCTCAAAAGGCGTAGCATGTATGTTTTTAAAAGGGAGTAAAAATATTTTACCCTTCATCACTTTTCATTTCCAGAGGAAAAGTGATGCGATTGGCCATTTCCAGATTGGAAAACATATGATTGTGAAAATGATTTGCTCTTCGTCACTAATGATTTCTATGGGGAAAAACGATGCAATTGATAGGAAAAATCATCTTCAGGGAGTTTGCAAATTTTGGTCCGAAAAACATTGTGCAAGTTTTGAAAAGGCAGTGAAAATATTTTGCTCTTTGTCACTTATTAGCATTTCCACGGGAAAAAGTGATGTAATTGACAAGAAATATCGTTTTTAGGATCCTTAGGAAATTTTGATCCGGAAAACAGTAAAAAGAAAAGTCCTTATTTTTATTTAGATTTAGATTATTTAGAGGGGAAATGTGATGCAGTGTGACTGTGACTGGAAAAGGCTCATTTAGGAAGTTAAATTTTTATTCAGAAAACAGTGCCAGTTTTAAAATGTCAGTGGAAGAGTTTTGTTCCTCTTCACTTATCATTTCGAAAGGAAAAGTGATGCAGTTGGTAACAAAAGTCCTCTAGGATCTTTGGATTTACTCTATCACTTTTTTTTTCCAGAGGACAAGTGATGAGATTAACTAGGAAAATACTTACCTATTAAAATTTTACAGATTTTTTGAAAAAGATGATGACAAGTGATATCGTTTTTAGAATCTTTGCAATTTTCGATCCGGAAAACAGCATAAAGAAAAGTCCTTATTGAGATCTCTACAAATTTTTACTCAAAAGAAACATAGGATTTTGTTTAAATATTAGCAAAAATCACTAATCACTAATTATTTCGAGAGCAAAAGTGATTCAATTGGCTACAAAAGACCTCATTTGGATATCTGCATATTTAATGTTACAAAACGTGGAATATTTTTTCTTTATGGCCGTAAAAGTATTACTCTTCATCACTTTTCATTTCTAGAGAAAAAGTGATGCGATTGACTAGAAAAGTTCCTATTAATTTTTTGGTTTAGTTTCTTAAATTAAGGCGAAATGTCTCTCTTCATCGCTTTAGGAAAAAGTGGTTCATCACTTAGGGAAAAAGTGATTCATCACTTTGGGAAAAAGTTATTCACCACTTTGGGAAAAAGTGATGCAATTGGCAAGAAAATTCCTCCTCGCGTCATTGGAAATTTTGATCAAAAAAATATTTTAAGATTTTTGACATCAGCGAAAATGTTTTTTAGTTCATCACTTATCGTATATCATAGGAGAAAAAGTGATGGATTCTTCAAGAAATCACCATTAGGATCTTTGGTAGTTTTGCCTTGGAAAACACAGCGTGATTTTTTTAAATGTGGTTTAAAATGTTTTGATGTTCATCACTTATCATTTCCAGGGAAAAAGTGATGTGAAAAGGGAAATTGCAGGATATTTACAAATAATGGAATGATTTTTCAAATATTTTTTCTATTAGTCATTGTCGAGTGCCCAATCGAGAATCGAACCCAGTTCATGATAGCCAGCGTGATCAAGCATACCTCCTGCTTTCCTCTGTCGGTGAGTAAATTTTTCGAGCAGTATATGTCGATCGCGGAGGGGGACTGGCGCGTAGCCTACCCAGGAAAAGCACTGTGCTACAAGTATTTAAACTTTTTTCCATATAATTTATATCTCAAAGAAGTGCACAGGATGTATATTTTATTTGAACCAACACTCAGACAGATTACATATTGAGTTTAGTTTAAATGATGTTTTCGTATAAATCATCGGTGGTTTGTAAATATTCCAAAGTGAGAATCCAGTTACGGCTTTTTTTCCAGCATTCCTGATATGCTGAAGTACTCACTTCCTCAGTCCATAAAATGAGGCGTTATGGTTACGAAAATCTGTCACTCACATGACGCAACTACGGACGCGTGTTTCGGAGTTGTTGCTCCTCATCAGCGAATCAAATAACGTGATTTTAGCTTTCCAACCTTTCGTAGGTTTGTTCTTGTTACCTTTTTTTGGTCACGACTGTATGCCTGGTTACACGAACTTTGCTACTCTAGAACTAATAGGTCCGAGACCAAACATGCCCAAGAACGTCTTACCATATGTTTCACTTCACTTTAAGCACCTACAATAACCTAGGTCCTAGACAATAAATAAGTGTATGAAGTGTGTGTGTGTTTTCGTAGGCCCACCTATGTTGTGACAAATTCTATCCCATGTTCAGGCCGTACCACAGTTTCGCCCTTACGCCCTTGCGTCGATACTGCAGCTGATTTATTACCTTTAAAACAGTAGGCCATGTGTTGATTTTAGAAATCTGCCCGGATTGCATTCGGGTCGATGAATTTGGGAATTTTTAATGTCTCTGAGTGAGCACGAAAATGTTCTGTAAAATTCATTTAGTGATTTATATTTTTGCAAAATGTTTTCGTCAACATTTTCGGGACTGCTGAACAAGATGCTAATGTGCTAGAGGGTAGTGATGGTCATCAATAATCTTATCTTCGGGGGTTTCAGGGACCACCCTAAGTCGGCGTCTTGATACGAAATTGCAGCACACGACTCCATGTGTATTAAAATTGGTCCATATTGTGTGTCATACAGGGTGATGGCACCTGGTGTCGATATAGGTACCTAGGAAAAATATTGACCGTTGCCATTGTTATTTAAATAGTTTTCGTTTGCAAACAAGGTCGACAACTCTTAGGATAAGCGTAATGCAACGGTCAGCGTTTATCTAATTGCAAATAATGTTGTTTATAAATTTTTTTTCATGTCATTCGCCTGTGACACTTGTTTGATTATACAAATAAGGTAATCGAACTCTATCAATATTGTGAAGCAGTTTAGTCAGCATTTTGTCTGATACAAATTCATTGTCTCAGAACAAAATTTGTATACACAAAATAAACAGGTAGATAAATCAAATGCAGGTTCAGGACATTAAAAAAAATGAACTTCAATTTTAACATAATTGCTGGACTCGAGAACGCCTTGTATATTACTAATATATATTTTTCATTATAGGTCCAAGCGGGTAGCTCAGTTTGTAAACTCTGGTTTTTGCGAGTGACTTAAAATACTTTGAGATTTCGTCCCCTGCAGAGCGTTCAACGCCTTTAAGAAGTAAGTACTGTAGTATTTAAGTATATCACTATAATAAATATCCCCAGACTACTGTATTTTATATATTTTCCTGCTTAAGTGTAGCACTATAACAAATATCCCCAGACTACTGCTGTGTGTATGTATTTATTTAGTCCCTGCTTAAACATTAATAAACGTTTCTGCCATTACGTTACTTTTATATCGTGTAAGTTAGTCCTGGCGAAAGAAAGTTCTAACTAGAACGATTTATTTTATATATTTTCCTGCTAGAGTGTGGCGCTATAATAAATATCCCTACATGTGCACAGTCGTGGTCAAATAAAAGTTTTATACTTGAACAGTTTATTTTATATATTTTCCTGCTAGAGCGTGGCACTATTACAAATCCCTAAATGTGTACAGTCGTGGTAAAATAAAAGTTTCGTACTTTATTTTATAAATTATTCTGCCTGAGTAAAGCACTATAATAAATATCCCTAGACCACTGCGATGTGTATGTAATTATTTAGTGCCTGCAGTTTATTTTATATATTTTCCTGCCTGAGTAAAGCACTATAATAAATATCCCTAGGGGCTACTGCGGTGTGTACTTATTTATTTAGTGCCTTCTCAAGCATTTAAAAGACACCTTTCTGCCATTACTTTACTTTAATAGTCGAATTCTATATACTGTAATTCTATCCTGGCGAAATAGATTTCCAGCTTGAACAGTTTATTTTATATATTTTCCTGCTAGGGCGTGGCACTATAATAAATCACTAAATGTGTACAATCGTGGTAAAATAAAAGTTTCGTACTTGAGCAGTTTATTTTATATATTTTCCTGCTTGAGTAAAGCACTATAATAAATATCCCTAGGGACTACTGCGGTGTGTACTTATTTATTTAGTGCCTTCTCAAGCATTTAAAAGACACCTTTCTGCCATTACGTTACTTTAATAGTCGAATTTTATATACTGTAATTCAATCTTGGCGAAATAAATTTCCAGCTTGAACAGTTTATTTTATATATTTTCCTGCTAGGGCGTGGCACTGTAATAAATCCCTAAATGTGTACAATCGTGGTAAAATAAAAGTTTCGTACTTGAGCAGTTTATTTTATATATTTTCCTGCCTGAGTAAAGCACTATAATAAATATCCCTAGGGGCTACTGCGGTGTGTACTTATTTATTTAGTGCCTTCTCAAGCATTTAAAAGACACCTTTCTGCCATTACTTTACTTTAATAGTCGAATTTTATATACTGTAATTCAATCCTGGCGAAATAAATTTCCAGCTTGAACAGTTTATTTTATATATTTTCCTGCTAGGGCGTGGCACTGTAATAAATCCCTAAATGTGTACAATCGTGGTAAAATAAAAGTTTCGTACTTGAGCAGTTTATTTTATATATTTTCCTGCCTGAGTAAAGCACTATAATAAATATCCCTAGGGGCTACTGCGGTGTGTACTTATTTATTTAGTGCCTTCTTAAGCATTTAAAAGACACCTTTCTGCCATTACGTTACTTTAATAGTCGAATTTTATATACTGTAATTCAATCCTGGCGAAATAAATTTCCAGCTTGAACAGTTTATTTTATATATTTTCCTGCTAGGGCGTGGCACTGTAATAAATCCCTAAATGTGTACAATCGTGGTAAAATAAAAGTTTCGTACTTGAGCAGTTTATTTTATATATTTTCCTGCCTGAGTAAAGCACTATAATAAATATCCCTAGGGGCTACTGCGGTGTGTACTTATTTATTTAGTGCCTTCTTAAGCATTTAAAAGACACCTTTCTGCCATTACGTTACTTTAATAGTCGAATTTTATATACTGTAATTCTATCCTGGCGAAATAAATTTCCAGCTTGAACAGTTTATTTTATATATTTTCCTGCTAGGGCGTGGCACTGTAATAAATCCCTAAATGTGTACAATCGTGGTAAAATAAAAGTTTCGTACTTGAGCAGTTTATTTTATATATTTTCCTGCCTGAGTAAAGCACTATAATAAATATCCCTAGGGGCTACTGCGGTGTGTACTTATTTATTTAGTGCCTTCTTAAGCATTTAAAAGACACCTTTCTGCCATTACGTTACTTTAATAGTCGAATTTTATATACTGTAATTCTATCCTGGCGAAATAGATTTCCAGCTTGAACAGTTTATTTTGTATATTTTCCTGCTAGGGCGTGGCACTATAATAAATCCCTAAATGTGTACAATCGTGGTAAAATAAAAGTTTCGTACTTGAGCTGTTTATTTTATATATTTTCCTGTATGAGTAAAGCACTATAATAAATATCCCTAGGGGCTACTGCGGTATGTACTTATTTATTTAGTGCCTTCTCAAGCATTTAAAAGACACCTTTCTGCCATTACGTTACTTTAATAGTCGAATTTTATATACTGTAATTCTATCCTGGCGAAATAAATTTCCAGCTTGAACAGTTTATTTTATATATTTTCCTGCTAGGGCGTGGCACTGTGATAAATCCCTAAATGTGTACAATCGTGGTAAAATAAAAGTTTCGTACTTGAGCAGTTTATTTTATATATTTTCCTGCCTGAGTAAAGCACTATAATAAATATCCCTAGGGGCTACTGCGGTGTGTACTTATTTATTTAGTGCCTTCTCAAGCATTTAAAAGACACCTTTCTGCCATTACTTTACTTTAATAGTCGAATTTTATATACTGTAATTCAATCCCGACGAAATAAATTTCCAGCTTGAACGGTTTATTTTGTATATTTTCCTGCTTGAGTGTGGCACTATAATAAATATCCCTATATATGCACAGTCGTGGTCAAATAAAAGTTTCGTACTTGAACAGTTTATTTTATAAATTTTCCTGCCCGAGGAAAGCACTATAATAAATATCCCTATGCCACTGCGGTGTGTACTTATTTATTTAGTGCCTGCTTAAGCATTTAAAAGTCCGCCATTACGTTACTTTAACAATCGAAGTTTATATTGTGCAATATTGTGCAAATCAGTCCTGGCGGAATAAAGGCCAAACGTGAACAGTTTATTTTATATATTTTCCTGCAGAGTGTGGCGCTATAATAAAAATCCTCAGGCAGCCGCCGCGAGTGTATTATGTGCCAATGCCATATTAACATTTAAACACCACATAGACACAATACATTTCCACCATTATAAAAGCTTCCAATTTGAACAGTTTATTTTATATACTTTCCTCCATGAGTGTGGCACTATAATAAATATCGCAGATCTCCAGACAACTATAACAGGTGTGTATTTATTTGGATCTGAAAATCCAATTGCATATCATTATCAGCAGTTAAACACCACAAGGAAATGTGTTTCCTCCACTATAAGAACTTCCAGTAGTTTTATTTTATATATTTTCCTGCTGAGCAGTAACGCAAATGGGGATATACACTGCAACCGTCCAAAAAACTAATAGCATAATTCAAACACCACGTAGACATGATAATTTTCCACCATTATAATCGTTTCCAGTTTGAATAGTTTATTTTATATATTTTCCTGCGGAGCGCAGCACTATAATAAATATCCCGCGGTCACTGCGAATATGTCTTTATTTGGATATTATATGCTAGCTGTCTTCTAAACAGCCAATGATATATCAGCATTTAAACCCCACATGGATACGATAGAAACATCCAATTTGAACAGTTTATTTTATATATTTTCCTGCAGAGTGTGGCGCTATAATAAATATCCCCAGACAACTACGAGTGTGGTTTATGTGTGTATTAACCTGTCCTGCAGTTATATCGGTATATATTGTGGGCACAGGTGTGGCCAAATAAAAGTTTTAACCTCAACAGTTTATTTTATATATTTTCCTGCTTGAGTGTGGCTCTATAATAAATATCCCTAAGCAGCCACCGCCAGTGTAGTATGTGCCAATGCTGTATTATGGACGTGATACATTTCCACCATTATAAAAGCTTCCTACTTCAACAGTTTATTTTATATACTTTCCTGCGGAGTGTGGCATTATAAAAAATTTTTTGGGTATTAAGTGCATGCTGTCTTCCAATCGACCAATAGTATTTAAACATCGCATAGACACGACATGTTGCCACCAAGAGCCTCCAATTTCAACAGTTCATTTTATACATTTTCCTGCGGAGGGTGGCACTATCATAAATAAATATCCCTAGACAACTCTAGGTGTGTATTTATTTGTGTATATCCAGTCCTGCAGTTCTGACAGTCTATATTGTGTCAGTTATGGCCAAATAAAAGTTTTAACCTGCTAATTTTCCTGCTTGAGTGTGGCGCTATAATAAAACCTCTAGATGCGGACAGTTGTGACCAAATGGGACAGTTTATTGCACATATTTTCCTGCTAGCATACTTCTCTGAATATTTAAGTTATTCTGGCCTTAATCCAGCATCCAGCCAGGAAAATTCGCACGTTAATGGAAGCACTGGTTTTCTGCCCAATGAAAATACATAAAAAAAATTATATATATAATAATTATTGTACCATTATTGTGCCAGGAAACGAGCAAATATTTTTAAACAAGTCGCCTTCACCTTAGCGCTTACCGACCAAATCAAAATAAATAGCTTATAAACATTCAACGAATTTAATTAGCATCTTTGAGAGCTAATTAAATATAAATATAAACAAAAATAACAGCTATCATATTTAAAAAAGATCGAGTGCCGATCCGGGGTAATATAAATAAATTTATTTATCCACTTTGGCTTAAGCGTTATTGATATTGGCGAAATGTAGTCTAAATGGACATCAATCGTCGCTTACATACCTACACCAGATTTATTTCGAACTTAAAGCCGTCTTAAAATAAACATAATTCGAAAACCATTAAGTTGACTCTCATATGTAAAGTTCGGAGCTATTGTTTTAACGACACACCGGTCGGTGCTCGAAAATGAAACGGATATTCCTTTGAGATACCGCGAGGTGGATAACAATACGATTTAGTTACTTCTGTTCTCTTTTAATTTTTGATAAACTTGATAAATGAATATTGTGATGCGGTGTAATTAAAATATGAACTATTTAGCTGGTATATTCTATTTTTAATGTATAAGTAACTGGGGAGAAACGCCATCCAATATTTTCGTAAACCTTCAATATTTACTGCCTGAAATTAATCTAAAATTTCCCAAAAAATCCAGTAAATTATCCTCTGTTTACAGAAAAAAAACGATAAATCAGTAGAGAACACTTTTGGGTCCGGTCTTTAAAATTTATCTAATATTTTTACTACAGCTATTAATTTTGTCAAGTGGTGTTGTGATACGTATTAAGATGATTTGTGGTGTTTATATAATAATGATTTCCCACACAAAATAACCTTGTTTGTTTACCTCAAGTAGTGCCACTTATGAAATTAATTACTAACCTAACATAACGAGAGAATATTTTTAAAAGCCACACGCACGGGTTACGTTCTGTTTTATGAAGGGACAACAGGCCAGAATCATAGCTTTCGAAAACGTTTATTAGCAGAAATAACAACAGTGTTATCTGCTTTGAACTTTAAAAATTCACAAAACGTGTGCATTTGAAACGCCGATTGTTTAAAAAATATAATTCTATTTGTATAATATTACATTTATTGATAGATTCGAACACATTAACGATCAATAAATCCGTACGTGGATATTGATAAAAACACCATCTTCATAAATAATCAGATGGAACATGTAAAACATGGTGAAAACATGTAATTATATTATAATTCCGTGATGTGATTTGCCGTGGCAATTTTGGGTGCGCTATAAATTTGTTACGACGCATCTGTTGTGGCTTTAAGTTTATTCCGAACATCAACAATTCTAAACTAGTTCATTAGAATCGTAAAATTTTTACGATCAACATTTTTAGATTTACTGTTTTTAAACTACTCTTTGCTTATGAGGATTCAACTGCTATCCTTCTGACACGATATGTCAGTGAGATAATTCTTCGACCAACATAGATTAAAGATTAAGTGAGGTTATGATTTAATTGAATTTTGCTAGGAGGGAAAGCAGAAAGTAGCATTTCCTGCCATTTTCTTCTAACATTTTGTGCTGGAAGTAAAAAGAAATACCTTCTTCTACCAAATTCCAAAAATGTTTTATTTCCTCCAACATTCTATGCCATAAATTAGAAAAAATATTTTTGTATTATTTAGACAATACTATTTTCCTTTCACATTTCACTCTGGAAAGTAAAAAAAAACTCTCTCATACCAAATGCAGAAAATGTTTTTTTTTTCATTTTTCTCCAACGTTTTATGCCAGAAAGTAGAAAACATGTTTTTATTTTAGCTTCAGAAAATAGTATTTTCCTTTCACATTTCACGCTGAAAAATAGAAAGAATCATTTTCTTATATTACATGGCCAGAACGTAGCATTTCCCTCCTCATATTAGGCTAAAAAGTACAACAAATTTGTGCACAGAAAGTAACATTTTCCTTCCACATTCTGCGCCAGGAAATAGAAAGAAATACATACTTTCTTAAACTGCATCAAAGAAAGTAGCAATTTTCTCCCAAATTTTAGGCTACAAAGTAAAAAAATCGTTTTGCTACTATCTGTACAGGAACAATTTTTCCTGTCACATTTTACGCTGGAAAGTTGTAAAAAATTCTTTCCTACATACTAAATGCATAGAAATTAACATTTTCCTCCTACGTTTCATGCTGGAAAATAAAAAGAAACATTTTCTTATATTAGATGCACAGAAAGTAACATATTCCTACCTCATATTAGACTAGAAGTAGAAAAAAAATATGTGCTGCTACCTGAACAGATAGTAATATTTTCCTTTCACATTTTACGCTAGGAAATACGCTAGAAATATAGACCTTCTTAAACTTAAAACGTTTTCTTAAATGTTTTCTTAACCGCCTCTCAAGTTACCGAAGTAACCCCGGAAAATCCTAGGATTGTGTTAGGTAAAGAGAAACGCGGCCCTACAGTTTATTGTGGAGTCCGAATGCAAAGAAAGTATATAAAGTAGCAATTTTGTTCCAAATTTTAGGCCAGAAAGTAAAAAAATCGTTTTTCTAGTACCTGTACAGAAAATACCTTTTCCTGTCACATTTTATGCTGAAAAGTTGTAAAAAATACTTTCCCATATACTAAATGCATAGAGATTTACATTTTCCTCTTACATTTTACACTGGAAGATATAAAGAAATATTGTCTTGTATTACATGCACAGAAAGTACCACTTTCCTGCCTCATTTTAAGGTAGAAAGTAGAAAATGTCTTTGTACTACTGTCTGCACAGAAAGTAACATTTTCCTTTCACATTTTATACTAGGAAATAGAAAGTATAACATACTTTCTGAAAGCAGCAATTTTAGGCTAGAAAGTAAAAAAATAGTTTCGCTACTACCTGTGCAGAAAGTAACTTTTCCTGGCGTATATTACGCTGAAAAGTTGTAAAAAGTACTTTCCTACATACTAAATGCATAAAAATTAACAATTTCTTTCTACATTTTACGCTAAAAAATAGAAAGAACCGTTTTCTTAAATTGTATGGACAGAAAGTAGCATTTTCCTATCTCAATTTAGGCTAGAAACAATTTTTGTCTTACTACCTGCACAGAAAATAACATTTTCCTTCCACATTTTATGCTAGAAAATAGAAAGAAATACATACTTTCTGAAAGTAGCAATTTTCTCCCAAATTTTAAACTAGAAAGTAAAAAAAATAGTTTTGCTACTGCCTGTAGAGAAAGTAACTTTTCCTGTCACATTTTACGTTGGAAAGTTGTAAAAAATACTTTCCTATATACTAAATGCATAGAAATTTACATTTTCTTCCTACATTTTACGCTAGAAAATAGAAAGAACCGTTTTCTTATATTGTATGGACAGAAAGTAGCATATTTATACCTCATTTTAGGCTAGAAAGTAGAAACAATTTTAGCGTTACTACCTGCACAGAAAGTAACATTTTCCTTCCACATTTTATGCTAGGAAATAAAAAGAAATACATACTTTCGGAAAGTAGCAATTTTCTCCCAGATTTTAAGCTAGAAAGTAAAAAAATAGTTTTGCTACTGCCTGTACAGAAAGTAACTTTTCCTGTCACATTTTACGCTGGAAAGTTGTAAAAAATACTTTCCTACATACTAAATGCATAGAAATTAACATTTTCTGCATTTGACGCTAGAAAACAGAATCAGTTTCCTGTGGACAGAAAGTAGCATTTTCCTACCGTATTTTAGGTTAGAAAGTAGAAAAAACTCTTATGTTAATACATGCACAGAAAGTAACATTTTCCTTCCACATTTTATGCTAGGAAATAGAATGAAATACATACTTTCTGAAAGTAGCAATTTTCTCCCAAATTTCAGGCTAGAAAGTAAAAAAATTGTTTTGCTACTGCCTGTACAGAAAGTAACTTTTCCTGTCACATTTTACGCTGGAAAGTTGTAAAAAATACTTTCCTAGATAATAAAAACTAATGTTTAAAATAACTAATAAATCCTACAAATTATTTAAATATTAATATGTATGTAACTGTCTTTAAATGAATTAGTTTTTGAAAGATAATACAGACTAATGTTTAATGAAGCAAATAAACTAACTAAAAATCATTTAAATAGTATTTTGTGCAACGCATGTAAGTAAATGTATTTAATCTAATTTTTGAAAGATAATATAAACTAATGTTTAAAATAATGAAACATTTAAACAATTGAGATTATATTTATGGTAAGTAATTTCTGCTACTAAAGAATGTCTGCTAATAAAGAAGCAAACAAACTAATAAATTCTACAAACTATTTTTATGGTAAGCAATCTCTGAAAATAAACTAATAAATCCTGCAAATCATTCAAATATTAATATTTTGTGCGCTGTAACTGTTTTTTGAATGATAATACAAACTACTGTTTAAAATAATGAAGCAAATAAACTAATAAATCCCACAAATTCTTTGAATAATAGTATTTTGTGTGCTGTATGTAACCGAACTTAAACTAGTTTTTGAAAGATATTATATCTAATTTTTGAAAGATAACATAAACTAATGTTTAAAATAATGAAGCATTTAAACAATTGATATATTTATGGTAAGTAATTTCTTCAAATAATTTAATAAATCCTATAAATTATTCAAATAATATTTTGTGTGCTGCATGTATGTAACTGTATTTAAACTAGTTTTTGAAAGATAATACAAATTAATGTTTAAAATAAAGAAGCTAACAAACTAATACATTCTGCAAACGATTTAAATAATATTTTGTGCGCTGTATGTAAATTCTCTTAAACTAATTATTGAGAGATAACACAAACTAATGTTTAAAACTAACAAATCCTACAAACTATTTAAATAATAATATTTTGTGCACCATAAGTATTTAAACTAATTTTTGAAAGATAATACAAACTAATGTTGAAAATAATAAAGGACAATGGAGACTATTTCTGCAAATAAATTAGTAAATCCTATACTATATTATTCAAATATTAATATTCTCTGCGGCGCTGTGTGTGACCGTATTTAAACTAATTTTTGAAAGATAAAACAAACTAATGCTTAAAATATAGAAGCAAACAAACTAATAAATTCTATAAACTATTTAAATAATATTCTGTGTGCTGTATGTAAATGTATTTAAACTAATTTTTGAAAGACAATACAAACTAATGTTTAAGACAATGAAGCATTTAAACAATTAAATTAATTTATGGTAGCAATTTCTGCAAATAAACTAATAAATCCAACAAATTATTTAAATTTTGTGTGCTGTATGTGGTTGTATTCAAACTAGTTTTTGAAAGATAATACAAACTAATCTTTAAAATAATGAAGCATTTAAACAATTTTAGGGAAACAACGTTCAATAGAAAACCCACTTTGGAATAAAAAAAACCTTCCTCGTTCGAAAATTTAAGATCTAATAGAGCCGTATGAACATTTTAACATACAGGGCGCTCCAGAAATTGTGCACTCACCGATTACTTTATTTATTGAATGCAGATTTTTCGATGTATATTTTTAAAAGGCCATTCATTGCCTTGGTTCAACAACAATTTATAGCATTAAGAGACATTACGATTTCAGCATGCGACGTTTCGGTAACTACCGGAGGCATTAAAAAAAATACAGGAAAATCTATAAGCGACATGTCAAGATAATTTTATCATAGTTATTCAATTTTCATTTTTTGTTTTACACACTGGGGGTAAAATTGTTTGTATTTTGAATAGGCCTAGGCTTAATTTTTTGTAAAGTAAAGTAAAGTAAAGTTGTAAAAATACTTTTTTACATAATAAATGCTAGAAAATAGAAAGAATCAGTTTCTTCTGACGCCGTGAACATGTATTTTTTTCCTTTTTTTTTTTGTAATGCTTCGGTTGTAAGGTTATAGAAAAAATCATAAGTATAACTTAGGAGTGACGTGGGATTTGCTCGCTTGGGCGACTAGCATGACAACCCTAATAAATTATTGGCCCCTTGAAAAATCCCCATTCCGAGAACGTCCCGTATTACACAGCTCGCAGCTCCACGAACGGACCTCCGAGTAGCATTTAAATCGCCACCCTGTATGTGCAATCAATCAAGTCCGTTGGCATGTGACAAGTCGTCACACGCTCAGTTTTAAGTGTCCCCCTCGCTAATTAATCATTAGTCAAGGAAAGACAGTTAGGCGTCCACCGCGCTTTTTTGGTCGCTCCACTATTTTATTTTCAGATGTTCATCACTTATAAATAGTTTTATAGCACATAAACAGTTCCGATACCGCATTTTTTGATAATCCCAAAATTTGAAAAGACCAAATCTGAGTGACATTTTTCAACCACTGGACTGGCCACCAAGGTCTCCAGATCTGACCTGAAAGGACAGCATTGGTGTTCATGCACGGAGACATGCATTTTGCTCTTCAGGAGAAAACACAAACTTAATAAGTTCTATTTTTGTAGGAATCCAATTATTAGTTATATACTAATGGCGTTTAGCATGGTCTAACTGATCTTAACCGAGCCTATGACGCTTCTAAAGTGGCATATATTTAACTTCACGCAAAGCGGAACACCCTCATGCGCCGGGATATAAATAAATCTTCTGATGTGCAAAGTGCATGTTCGTATCGATTGCGAATTGAAATTTCGTTTGTTTGACAAGTTTGTGACATTCACGTCGTACCAAATCGCGAAGCAATTCAGCGGTTTGAGCGTAAAAAATTACGACGTCGCGTCGGTTACTGAACAAGTAATGATTCACTCGTAATACACTCGCATATTTATTATTATTATTATGATTTCTAAATATTGGGCCAGTGACCCGATAATACTGTTGTATATTGTTTTATTGCATTTAACTGTGCATAATTAAATGTCTCCGGTAGTTACCAAAACGTCGCATGCTGAAATCGTATAATACGTAAACAATGACCCTGTATATGAACATAGTCGTCTCTTAACGCTGCAAATTGTTGTTGAACCAAGGCAATGAATGGCCTTTTAAAAATGTACATCGAAAAAGCTGCATTTAATAAATAAAGTAATCGGTGAGTGCACAATTTCTGGAGCGCCCTGTATGTTAAAATGTTCATACGGCTCTGTTAGACCTTAAATTTTCGAACGAGGAAGGTTCTTTTTATTCCAAAGTGGGTTTTCTATTGAACGTTGTTTCCCTATTTAAATGCTTCATTATTTTAAAGATTAGTTTGTATTATCTTTCAAAAACTAGTTTGAATACAACCACATACAGCACACAAAATATTAATATTTAAATAATTTGTAGGATTTATTAGTTTATTTGCAGAAATTGCATATCTACCATAAATTAATTTAATTGTTTAAATGCTTCATTGTCTTAAACATTAGTTTGTATTATCTTTCAAAAATTAGTTTAAATACATTTATATACAGCACACAAAATATTATTTAAATAGTTTATAGAAATTATTAGTTTGTTTGCTTCTATATTTTAAGCATTAGTTTGTTTTATCTTTCAAAAATTAGTTTAAATACGGTCACATACAGCCTCGCAGAGAATATTAATATTTGAATAATATAAGTATAGGATTTACTAATTTATTTGCAGAAATAATCTCCATTGTCCTTTATTATTTTCAACATTAGTTTGTATTATCTTTCAAAAATTAGTTTAAATACTTATGGTGCACAAAATATTATTCTTTAAATAGTTTGTAGGATTTGTTAGTTTTAAACATTAGTTTGTGTTATCTCTCAATAATTAGTTTAAGAGAATTTACATACAGCGCACAAAATATTATTTAAATCGTTTGCAGAATTTATTAGTTTGTTAGCTTCTTTATTTTAAACATTAATTTGTATTATCTTTAAAAAACTAGTTTAAATACAGTTACATACATGCAGCACACAAAATATTATTTGAATAATTTATAGGATTTATTAAATTATTTGAAGAAATTACTTACCATAAATATATCAATTGTTTAAATGCTTCATTATTTTAAACATTAGTTTATGGTTATCTTTCAAAAATTAGATATAATATCTTTCAAAAACTAGTTTAAGTTCGGTTACATACAGCACACAAAATACTATTATTCAAAGAATTTGTAGAATTTATTAGTTTATTTGCTTCATTATTTTAAACAGTAGTTTGTATTATCTTTCAAAAACCAGTTTAAAAACAGTTACAGCGCACAAAATATTAATATTCGAATGATTTGTAGGATTCATTAGTTTATTTTCAGAGGTTGCTTACCATAAAAATAGTTTATAGAATTTATTAGTTTGTTTGCTTCTTTATTAGCAGAAATTCTTTAGTAGCAGAAATTACTTACCATAAATATAATCTCAATTGTTTAAATGTTTCATTATTTTAAACATTAGTTTATATTATCTTTCAAAAATTAGATTAAATACATTTACTTACATGCTTTGCACAAAATACTATTTAAATGATTTTTAGTTAGTTTATTTGCTTCATTAAACATTAGTCTGTATTATCTTTCAAAAACTAATTTCATTTAAAGACAGTTACACACATATTAATATTTAAATAATTTGTAGGATTTATTAGTTATTTTAAACATTAGTTTTTATTATCTAGGAAAGTATTTTTTACAACTTTCCAGCGTAAAATGTGACAGGAAAAGTTACTTTCTGTACAGGCAGTAGCAAAACTATTTTTTACTTTCTAGCCTAAAATTTGGGAGAAAATTGCTACTTTCAGAAAGTATGTATTTGTTTGCTGAAATCGTATAATACGTAAACAATGACCCTGTATATGAACATAGTTGTCTCTTAATGCTGCAAATTGTTGTTGAACCAAGGCAACGAATGACTGTTTAAAAATATACATCGAAAAAGCTCAGTGAAGAAAGTAATCAATGAGTGCACAATTTTTGGAGCGCCCTGTATGTAAAATGTTCATACGGCTTTGTTAGATCTTATATTTTCAAACGAGGAAGGTTTTTTTATTCCGAAGTGGGTTTTCTATTGAACGTTGTTTCCCTAAAATTGTTTAAATGCTTCATTATTTTAAAGATTAGTTTGTATTATCTTTCAAAAACTAGTTTGAATACAACCATATACAGCACACAAAATATTAATATTTAAATGATTTGTAGGATTTATTAGTTATTTGCAGAAATTACCGTAAATAAAATCTCAATTGTTTAAATGTTCCATTATTTTAAACATTTGTTTTATTATCTTTAAAAAATTAGTTTTAACACATTTACATACAGCGCACAAAGTACTATTATTTAAATAATTTGTAGAATTTATTAATTTATTCGCTTTATTATTTTAAACATTAATTTGTATTATCTTTCAAAAACTAATTTAAAGACAGTTACATACAGCAGACAAACCATTAATATTTAAATAAGTTGTAGGATTTATTAGTTTGTTTGCTTCTTTATTGACAGAAATTGTTTAGTAGCAGAAATTACTTACCATAAATATAATCTCAATTGTTTAAATGTTTCATTATTTTAAACATCAGTTTATATTATCTTTCAAAAATTAGATCAAATACATTTACTTACATGCGTTGCACAAAATACTATTTAATTTAAATGATTTATAGTTAGTTTATTTGCTTCATTAAACATTAGTTTGTGTTATCTTTCAAAAACTAATTTAATTTAAAGATAGTTACATACATATTAATATTTAAATAATTTGTAGGATTTATTAGTTATTTTACACATTAGTTTGTATTATCTTTCAACAATTAGTTTAAGTGAATTACATACAGCGCACGAAATATTATTATTTAAATAGTTTGTAGGATTTATTAGTTTATTTGCTAAATTATTTTAAAAATTAGTTTCTATTATCTTTCAAAAACTAGTACAAATACAATCACATACAGCATATTAAATATTAATATTTGAATAGTTTGTAGGATTTATTAGTTTATTTGCAGAAGTTGCTTACCATAAATAATCATAATTGTTCCAATGCTTCATTATTTTAAACATTAGTTTATATTATCTCTCAAAAATTAGTTTAAATGGCACACAAAATAGAGTTAATTAAAATTAAATAATTTGTAGGATTTATTAGTTTATTTGCTTAATAATTTTAGAAATAGTTTATGTTATCTTTCAAAAACTTGTTTAAATGCAACCAAATATAGCACACAAAATATTAGTATGTACATATTAATTTGTAGGATTTATTAGTTTATTTACAGAAATTGCTTACCATAAATAATCTTAATTATTTAAATGCTTCATTATTTTAAACATTAGTTTATATTATCTCTCAAAAATTAATTTAAATGCATTTAAATACTGCACACAAAATACTATTATTCCAAATTAAATAATTTGTGGGATTTATCAGTTTATTTGCTTAATTATTTTAAGCACTAATTTGTTTTATCTTTAAAAAATTAGTATTAATATATTTACATACAGCCAGCTCACAAATTATTATTTAAAAAGTTTGTAGGATTTATTAGTTTATTTGCTTCATTAATTTCAACATTAGTTTGTATTGTCTTTCATTTACACAGCGCACAAATTGTTATTAAAATAATTTGTAGGATTTATTAGTTTATTAGCTTAATTATTTTTAAAATAGTGTATATTACCTTTCAAAAACTAGTTTTAATGCAACCACATACAGCACACAAAATAATACATATTTAATTTGTAGGATTTATTAGTTTACTTGCAGAAATTGCTTACCATAAATAAACTTCATAGTTTAAATGCTTCATTATTTTAAACATTAGTTTATATTATCTCTCAAAAACTAGTTTAAATGCACTTACATACAGCCAGCTCACAAAATATTATTATTTAAAAAGTTTGTGGGATTTATTAGTTTATTTGGTTCATTAATTTAAACATTAGTTTGTATTATCTTTCATTTACACATCGGACGATTTGTTATTATTAAAATAATTTGTAGGATTTCAATTAGTTTATTTGTTTAATTATTTAAAAAATACTTTATATTATCTTTCAAAAACTAGTTTGAATGCAACCACATGCGTCTCGCAATATATTAATATATATTTAATGTGGATTTATTAGTTTACTTGCAGAAATTGCTTACCATAAATAAACTTCATAGTTTAAATGCTTCATTATTTTAAACATTAGTTTATATTATCTCTCAAAAACTAGTTTAAATGCACTTACATGCAGCCAGCTCACAAAATATTATTATTTAAAAAGTTTGTGGGATTTATTAGTTTATTTGGTTCATTAATTTAAACATTAGTTTGTATTATCTTTCATTTACACAGCGAACGATTTGTTATTATTAAAATAATTTGTAGGATTTATTAGTTTATTTGTCTAATTATTTAAAAAATATTTTATATTATCTTTCAAAAACTAGTTTGAATGCAACCACATGCGTCTCGCAATATATTAATATATATTTAATGTGGATTTATTAGTTTACTTGCAGAAATTGCTTACCATAAATAAACTTCATAGTTTAAATGCTTCATTATTTTAAACATTAGTTTATATTATCTCTCAAAAGTTAGTTTAAATGCACTTACATACAGCCAGCTCACAAAATATTATTATTTAAAAAGTTTGTGGGATTTATTAGTTTATTTGGTTCATTAATTTAAACATTAGTTTGTATTATCTTTCATTTACACATCGGACGATTCGTTATTATTAAAATAATTTGTAGTATTAGTATTTGCTTAATTATTTTAAAAATAGTTTATATTATCTTTTAAAAACTACTCGTTTTAATGCAACCAAATACAGCACACAAAATATTAATTCATATTTAATTTGTAGGATTTATTAGTTTATTTGCGGATATGGCTTACCATAAATAATCTTAATTGTTCAAACGCTTCATTATTTTAAACATTAGTTTATATTATCTCTCAAAAATTAGTTTAAATGCATTTCCATACGGCGCACAAATTCCTATTATTTAAAATTAAATAACTTGCGGGATTTATTAGTTTATTTGCTAAATTATTTTAAGAATTAGTTTCTATTATCTTTCAAAAACTAGTACAAATACAACCACATACAGCATATTTGAATCATTTGTGGAATTTATTAGTTTATTTGCAGAAATTACTTTATTATTTTATTTTTATTACATTAGTTTGTATTATCTTTAAAAAATTTACAGTACGTACAGCGCACAAAATATTATTATTTAAATTATGTAGGATTTATTGGTTTATTTGCTTAATTATTTTAAACATTAGTTTATATTATCTTTCAAAAATATAAGTTTGAATACAACCGCGTACAGCATATATCAAATATTAATATTTGAATCATTTGTGATATTTATTAGTTTATTTGCAGACATTGCTTACCATAAATAATTTTAATTGTTTAAATGCTTCATTGTTTTAAACGTTAGTTTATATTATCTCTCAAAAATTAGTTTAAATGCTTTTACATTTCTGAACACAAATTACTCTTATTTAAAATTAAATAATTTGTAGGTTTTATTATAGTTTATTTGCTTAATTATTTTAAACATTAGTTTGTATTATCTTTCATTATTGAAATAATTTGTAGGATTTATTAGTTTATTTATTTCATTATTTTAAACATTTCTGTATTATCTTTCATTTACACAGCACACAAATTATATTAAAATAATTTGTAGGATCTATTTGCTTAATTATTTTAATAATTAGTTTCTGTTATCTTTCAAAAACTAGTTTGTGGAATTTATTCTGCAGAAATTACTTACCGTAAATATATAAATAATCTCAATTGTTTAAATGCTCCATTATTTTAAACATTAGTTTGTATTATCTTTAAAAAAATTGTTTAAATCATTTACATACAGTTCACAAAATATTTTTATTTAAGTAGGTTGTAGGATTTATTAGTTTATTTGCTTTATTATTTTAAACATTAGTTTGTTTTGTATTATCTTTCATTTATGCAGCGCACAAATTGTTATTAGTAAAATAATTTGTAGGATTTACTAATTTATTTGTTTATCATTACTTGTCATATATTTAAATGTTTCATTATTTTGGAAATTAGTTTGTGTTATCTTTCAAAAATTAATTAATACAATTCGAGAACCCCGCATCAAATATTAGATTAATTAAAAAATATTGCTAACATTTTGCTGCTTTTTGCCACACTTTTTGGAAAAATCCTGCAATCGTAATTGACATTTTAAGAATTCAAAATCGCTCCAGTCTCACTTTCGGCGTGTGGGAACGCCATCCGTGCCACCCAAAAATCTAATACTACAAACATATTACCGTTAATGTTTAGAAAATATTTAAGATGATCCGAATTCCTCTCTAAACAAACACCAGCCAGCATTGTCAAGAAAGAGATGGAGGCAGAACTTAGTTTTTTATATTCCCTTGCAGACTGTATCCAGTTACTTCCTTGTAATTTATCATATCCCAACCCCTATTTAGACAAACAACTTCCCTAATGACATTTAGCCCAAATTCGAATGCGTCTTGTAGGTGTACGGGTAGCCGATTTATGACTTGTTTGTTTTTGTTCAAATAATATTGTAACAGAAATTTTGCTTAGCTATGAAATATTAGCCTTATGGAAAAAAAACAACTTTTGAAAATATATTTATTAAATTTATTTCATGTATAATTTGTATAAATAAATTAATGCGCTCTAAAATAAATTTTCTAATACCAAATTTATCCACTAGCACTTCTTGGATGGAACATCTGTGGTAAAATAAGTATCAGTGGAGTAATATATTTAAAAACTATAACACAGAAAATACAAGTAAGTACAATAAATTCTTCCTCTTAATAATACTTATCACTAAATAAAATACAAAATTATACCTTTAAATATTTTAAATATTTTTCTATTTACATGCTGTGTAGAACAAACGGCCACGTTTTGGCACTTTGGCTTACATTTTTTGGCATCGACGTTACATTTTTGTACAATTAAGGCACTGCGAATTACCGCCTATAGATTTAAAGCTGCCTAGCTGATTGATTTTTTACAATATACTACAAATATAAAAGTTCCTCCAAAAATTTTTGTATCTAAATAAGTTGAGTTTTAGCCATTTTTTTTGTTGCAATTTCAAAATGAATCTGTTAAAAATCCCACTTCCGCTTGCACTGGCTCTACAAACAAAAAAAATAGTACGCTTCGGGAACACACTTTCGCTTGAAACCTTATCTAGGCGTGAAGTCGTACCCGTTCTGGTGCAGGCCCGTACTCCTGAAATTCCCGTTGTTCCCGTAAAACCCGGGATAGTTCCCGTACATCGTCCTCCCAAAATTCGGGCTCCTCATCCCCTTCTCGTTGCTGTACACCGGGTTGTAGTTGTGCAGGAGGTTGTGCGAGTGGTACACAGGGCCGTAGTTGCAGATCTCCGCCGAGTACGGCTGCCCTATCGGGCTGAGTCCGGCCGTCAGCAAGTTCGACTGGAGCAGGGACGGCGTCGTGGATTGCGTGGTGTTCTGGTAGCGGTTCTGGAAGATCATGGAGGCGTGGGAGGTGTGGATGTTCTCCGATTGGTGGCTCAGCTGGTCCTGAGGGTCGTCATCTGAAAGGGAAAACAGAAGAGATTATTAAAAGTACGATTTATATATTTTTAAATATTTTGTATTGCAACGTTTCCCTTAATAGCTTTAATTAACGAATGTTTATTTCGGACGCCTCAAATTTTCCCAGCTTACATATAATAAAATAAGATTATTATCGGCTGGATCTAGGAATTAAATAAATGTTTATGTTACGCGCAACTTTTATATCCCGTCATCTTTATTTAATTGAAGAAATTATTGTATTTACTATTAGAAAAGCGGCCTCGTAGTTATTACTACATGTTGAGTTTTTGGAACCACCTTTTCTCGTGTTGATCTAAATTAATCTTTTATTCTTTAAATATTCCATTCCACAGCACTATTTTTACAATAATAATAAAGCACAGTATGAGAGCTATAAGACTTGACAAACGAGAAAGCCGAACGATAGTAAATATAAGGATAATTATTAACAGGGATGCCAGCCACTAAATCTGACTTATTATTAAGCCACGCCTTCCGATGACGTGGAACTGAATGACGCGCGCAGCCACACCCCCGATGACGTGGAATTCAATGACGCGCATTACTAGCCCCCTCGATATTGGCAGAGCCAAACCACGCCTCCTGCCAGCAGAAGAAGAGGACAAGATACGTGAAATGTTAAGAGTTCAATATAATCTATGATTTGGAGGTATTTCGATGCAATTTCGTAGGTTAAGCTGGAAGTCGAGCAATATCTGTCACTACTAAGAATTATTATTTGTGTGGATGGCAGAGAGGAGATGGATACATTTTAGCCCAGTCACAGCCTTCTGGGTTGAAAAATTAAAATCAAAAATTATTTTGAAAAAAATGAAAATTTCGCAACGCGATCGGATAGAGTTTGGTCCGTAGATTCCAAAAATAATAAAATATACAGGGTGTTCTGTTTAAAAAATCAAATTTCACTTTAAACGGAACATCCTGTATATTTTTACATTTTTCAGCGATACGTCACAAGCTGGCAATTGTTTAAAAATGGCACCAAAAAACAAGTAGGCCCCTGCGGGATTTTGTTTTTAAATCTTATAGAGAGAGAGAGAGAGTAGGCGTTGGATTTGACGCATGGGCGTGTCTTTTGCCACTTCATGTATTAAATTAAATTATTTCCAATTATACAAGGTAATATGAGAGTCATTTCAAATTTATATTTTTTTAAATGAGACACCCTATATATTTGTACACTTTCTTTTTTTTTAAATTGCCTTTTCGAGTAGATGTCGAATTACTCATTTTTCATGACTAACTCTAATATTTCATAACTTCATTTTTTTAAATGAAACACCCCGTATATTTTTACATATTTGGATAAAAAAATTGGAAAATGGGACCCATACCAAATTATAAGAGGTTTCATTTGGGATCAAAATGGAAATATTGGCGAAAAAAAATTGGAAAACAATTTGGGAAAAAAATTTCCGAAAACTCCATCCTGCAAAGTCCTGAAATTTAATACATTAGAATTGTTCAAAAACAATATCAAAATAATGTTCGATACAATTTAGGACAAGGTTATTTGCTTTTGAAGAAATATTATTTTTTGGAAGTTTCAGGACTTTGCAGGATGGAGTTTTCGGAAATTTTTTTCGCAAATTGTTTCTCAATTTTTATCGCCAATATTTTCTACCAGTATTAGAAATTTTTTGAAAGTAAGAATCAAGCCATTAAAAATTTCAAATGCTGGTAGAAAATATTGGCGATAAAAATTGAAAAACAATTTGCGGAAAAAATTTCCGAAAACTCCATCTTGCAAAGTCCTGAAATTTAATACCTATATTAGAATTTTTCAAAAAAAATATCAGAATAATCTTCGATACAATTTAGGACAAGGTTTTTTGCTTTTGAAGAAATATTATTTTTTGAAAGTAAGATTCAAGTCATTAAAAATTTAGAATGCTGGTAACTTTTCCAAAAAATTCATATTTTTTCAACAGCAAAAAAACCTCGTCTTAGATTCTACCAAAGGTTATTAAAATATTTAAAAAAAATTAAAATGCATTAAGTTTCAGGACTTCCAGAGGCGCAATATTTTGATCCCAAATGAAGTCTCTTATAATTCGGTATAGGTCCCATCCATGTCTGTAAATTGAAACATCGAACATCGAAAAATTCACCAGCCACCACTGTTACTATACCTATAAGAATAAAAAACAAAATTCCTAAGGGGCCTACTTGTGTTTCTCAGTTGTTGCTGAAATCAGAATTTCTTGACGAAAAGAAGATATACAGGATGTCCCATTTAAAATAAAAATACTTTTGTGGCCACGCGGTATATTAGCTGGAATTTCCGCCATAATTTTCGCAACAAAAATATGAAAAAGATGTTAAATAAGTCCGCCAACGTGTCCGCTAATTGAGTCGGTTCCATTTATTTACACTGCATTTGTAACACATCGAAGTTAAACACAATTACGGAGTGTTTACAGAGCCGGGTCGTAAAACGGTAAAGGGTTTGACTTTTAAGATTTCGTAAACAGTTTACTAAGTACCGAGCCTGTTGGGTAGTAAAATTGATTTTGTTTATAATTTCACAGCACATGGCTTCTTACGAACTTCATAAATTATTCTTATACACCACAAAATGCCAGTACTTTATGTTAAACAAGTCACAAAAGACGTTTTTCTCTTCTCTGACAGAATATAGTTAAATGTTTCTAATCGTAAATTAGGAGAACGTAAACTAAGAAGCCAATAAAAACGTACTTATTTCAATATAGCCAGCCAATACATATGTTACTCGTGATTTTACAGCATAAACAACTTGTTTTATTTTATATTTTAATTTGGATTATAAATTTCGATTTTTACAGGCGCTCTCACTCACAGGAAATGTATTTCAAATATTTGGAGGATCGAAATTTGTTGTGAGACAGTTCTTTGTGTATTTTAATTCCCAATCTAAACGGATATCCAATTGAACGCCTCGAAATAATATGTCGGGTTGTAAAAAATAAACCGGTTTATAAATAGACGGGGCTCCCGTTATTTCCATTTGCCGAATTGGTAAAAAACGATATTTGCACAATTGCACTATACCGGTTGGACACGAGAGTAGTGCCTACGGAAAAACTCGATTATGAAAGATAGACTCCTGAAATTTGGAACGTAAGTAATAGGTCACCAAAGCCAGAATCTGGCATAATTGTGCATAAAATACTACTTCCGGTCTGACCGGAGGTGTCACCAACTTTTTATTTTAAGCGGGACAACTGGTATATTTTTACATTTTCTTGTTCGTCATGGAATTCTGATTTCGGCGGTATGTCACAAGTTAGCATTTGTTTAAAAAATGGCGTCGAATATGTGAAAAAACTGAAAACAAAAGAAAAATTAAAATTTGCAACGAATTTCAAATTGGGAACACGCTTCTTTAAATACGAAGAACTCTGCGTACATTGAGTGACAAAACACAAGCTCATGCGTCAAATCCAACGCCTACTTTCTAAAACAATCAAATAAAATCACGCCGGAGCCCACTTGTTTTTCAGTTTTTTCACATTTCCGACGTCATTTGTTAAACAAATGCCAACTTGTGACATATAGCTGGAATCAGAATTTCGTGACGAACAAGAAATTGCAACAATATATAGGGTGTTTCGCTTAAAAAAATGAACTTGGTGGCGCTTCCGGTTAGACCGGGAGCGGTATTTTGTGCGTAATTATGCCACGTTTCAAATTTCAGAAGTTTTAGTTATTCCGTGGCGCGGACAAATTTTAAAAAATTGTCAAGCAGTTTCAAATCTGTCGATTGGTTTGCCCACCCAATCAGTTCTAGCTCAAGAGATGTTAACTTAACCCGACGGCATCCACCTCGCGGAACACACAGCGAGCGCGGACCAGCCAAACGTTTGAAGTCCTCCACGTGTTTTTTTGTTTTCTCATGTTCGACGAAGGAGAATTTCCAAATATCTTTGCATCGGAAGCACCCACATCGATTTACATCGCTGTACCCATTAATAATCTAAGACGGCTATTCTTGTCCCCGCTTGTAGTATTAGTTTACATCTACTTTGACAATTTGCGCCTCAATTTAAATGGTAAAGATACATTGATTTTATTTAAAAACAATTGTTTTCTTACCTTTGGCGCCCAAACTGTTCGGTGTAGACCTAGAGGTAGTCCTCGTTCGCTGGGATTGACTCGCCTGAGTTACGACTTCGGTGCTGCTGGAACAAGCGGAGTATTAGTAAGGTTCTCGTTTTATAAAGAATAAGGTTGCAGTTACAAGTTTACAAAAGCACCCAGATTTTGTGGGTTGCCCTTGATAACTTTTAATAGACACCAATTCAAAAATACAATAATACACAGGGTGTTCCATAAAAAAAAGAAGTAAGTTTGGTATGTGGAAAACTTATGCGCAACCCTGTGTATAAACAGAAATAATTTTATTTGGTACCTCTATAACTCCTTCACTTAGCATTTTATCATTTTATTTTTCTGCCTACGCTGTACGTTCACATGGTTTACAGCATTTGTTAAGATGCTATTTACCTGATTATTTATACGTTCAGTAGTGTTTTATCGCATATTTAAAAAAGTTGGAATTTATTACATAATTTAGCGTAAAATTATTTTTAAATTTATTTTACGTTCTCCTAGGAAAATAAAACTTTGGTTTAATATCCGGCGAAGCAATGATGAAGATTGATCGACTGTCAAAATATTATTTGTAGCATTTAGAGTCTGAAAAACTGAAAATGTAAATATAGTTTGGAATTTCCTTCAGATTAAATATATACGAGTGGTTATTTATTTGTTTTTTCTTTTTTAGATCGGCCCGTTTTCCCCGGAAGAGGTAAGTTTGATTATTGTTAGTCGTTTAGTGAATTAATGCACACAAATACAAGAAGTAGTCAAACAAGTGCAAAGGTTTTACGAAGCTCTGGAAGGGACACCTAAAATGAAATTTCAAAATTCCTAGTTATAACTCCAAATTTTATTTCAAAATTTATAACTCGGAATTTTGAAATAAAATTTTCATTTATAACTCGGAACTTCCAAATTTCGACTTTTGATTCGGAGTTTTGAAATATAATTATGAGTTAAATAAGTCGCAATTTCAAAATTCCGAGTTATAACTCCAAATTTTATTTCAAAATTTATAACTCGGAATTTTGAAATAAAATTTCCATTTATAACTCGGAATTTCGAAATTTCGACTTTTGACTCGGAGTATTGAAATAAAATTCTGAGTTATAAGTCAAAATTTCGAGTTATAACTCCAAATTTTATTTCAAAATTTATAACTCGGAATTTTGAAATAAAATATCCATTTATAATGCGGAATTTCGAAATTTCGACTTTTGACTCGGCGTTTTGAAATAAAATTCTGAGTTATAAGTCAAAATTTCGAGTTATAACTCCAAATTTTATTTAAAAATTTATAACTCGGATTTTTTAATAAAATTTTCATTTATAACTCGGAATTTCCAAATTTCGACTTTTTACTCGGAGTTTTGAAATAAAATTCTGAGTTATCAGTCGACATTTCAAAATTCCGAGTTATAACTCCAAATTTGATTTCAAAATTTATAACTCGGAATTTTGAAATAAAATTTCCATTTATAACTCGGAATTTCGAAATTTCGACTTTTGACTTGGAGTTTTGAAATAAAATTCTGAGTTATCAGTCGACATTTCAAAATTCCGAGTTATAACTCCAAATTTGATTTCAAAATTTATAACTCGGAATTTTGAAATAAAATTTCCATTTATAACTCGGAATTTCTAAATTTCGACTTTTGACTCGGAGTTTTGAAATAAAATTCTGAGTTATAAGTCTAAATTTCTAAATTCCGAGTTATAACTCCAAATTTTATTTCAAAATTTATAACTCGGATTTTTAAATAAAATTTCCAGTTATAACTCGGAATTTTGAAATTTCGACTTATAAGTCGGAATTTTTTAAATAAAATTTTGAGTTAAAACTCGGATTTTCGAAATTTCAACTTTCAACTCGGAGTTTTGAAATAAGATTCCGAGTTTTGAAATAGAATTTTGAGTTATAACTCGGAATTTCAAAATTTTGACTTATAACTCGGAATTTTGTAATAAAATTTCGAATTATAACTCGGAATTTTAAAATTTTATTTTAGGTGTCCCTTCCAGAGCTTCGTACCTTCCTGAGCTTCGTACAAAAATATGATTGTAACCACTACGAAAAAAAAAATCTCACCCAATAAAATATTATTATTATTGAAGATTTTTGCAACTTTTTTGACAACTGAGGCGGTTCTTGCATCTCACTTTCACGGCTATTTTTCAAAATTATGCCTCTCTACTTCCTGATTGTAGCAGAACACATGGCAACTATTCAAGAAATATTACGATCTGATACTCTGTTGGCAAAGAAAGAAAATCCCATAAATCCGCCCAAATTAATATTTACGTGTGAGATAATAACGAGGAGCGGTTTCCTCGTTAAAATAAAAGAGGCCAAAACGGCTGTTAATAGCTGCTTCATAATGCAATCGTAAAAATTATATCACAGCTCCAATTTGATATAATAATAATCGTCAAAAAATATATTTATATCCATGGGGCGCCTAATTTGTCTAAAAATACACCTGGGCCCGTTTGTTTTCCACAACTCAAAGCTAGCGATGTAAAGTGTCTTAACGTGGATTTAGAATGGATTTAAGATGTCTCAGTGGGCTCTGCCTGTCATATAACTTACCGCGACGAACTGTTTTATGGTGTTTACGAGCAAATTACCTCAAATTATTAGAAACACCGCCAGCCCACCATATTTACGAGTGACTTTATTAGTTTGGGCCTCACTAACTTTTAAAATTATAACCCTTTGCATTCTTTGAGACGACTTCTGTTTGAAATTAAAAACAAATTAAGCGCTCCATATTTCCTGACGCGGTTGTTTATTGGGCCGGCCGGGCCAATAAAAAATCGTTCAAATTAAAGGTTTGTGCAATAATTCAGCTGATTTATCTGCGGAGTTGCGACAACGAGCCGTCGAGGTATTTTATTGTCTCATCAGCTCGCGACTAAATATTTCTTGAGGGCCAATTAAAAAAGAAATAAACAGTCGTCCGTTTTAATTTTAACGTTTTGTTGCGCCATTCAATCCGTCTAGCTTTTTATCTATCTCCTTGAATTTTTGAAAATTTTTAGAGGTATATTCTTTCGTTTTACAACATCTTCTGTTATAAGTATCTGTCCTCTAAACAAATGTTTGCAACCTTATATCGCGGCTCTCAGAAATCTTCAACCATACACTGTTTTGAATAGATCGTCCATTTATCTATCGATCGAGATAAAGATCGTATCTGTATCTTGTTCGAAACCGGAGTTAGAATTATTTTCGCGTGACAGTGTCCCAAAATGTAGTAATCCATAACTTCAGATGTCCATATCTTCAGCACAGAGTAAGATGTCGAGCCATTCAATTCGTCTAGTTTTTATCTATCTCTACGAATTTTTTGAGGTTTTTTTCGCTTTACAACATTTCTTGTTATAAGTATCTTTTGACTTTACAACCTCATATTTCTGCTATTAGAGATCTGCGAACCTCCAACCATACACCGTTGAATAGATTCTTCTTTTATCTAACGATCTAGATAATAATCGTATCTGTATCTTGTTCGTACTCGGAGTTAGAAAGATTATCGTGAGACAGTGTCACAAAATATAGTAATCCGTAACCTTAGAAGTCTCTATCAAAGGTACAGAATAAGATGTCTAGCTGTAATTTGCGCCATTCAATTCGTCTAGTTTTTATCTATCTCTATAAATTTTTTGAGAATTTTTAGAGGTATTTCTTTCTTCATTTTTCAACGTCTTTTGTTATAAGTATCTTTTCGCTTTACAACCTTATATCTCTGCTCTTAGAGATCTGCGGGTCTTCAACCATACACCTTTGAATAGATCCTTCTTTTATCTAACGATCTAGATAATAATCTTATCTGTATCTTGTTCGCAGCCGAAGTTATAATTATTTTCTTATGACAGTGTCTAGAAATGTAGTAATCCATAAATTTAGATGTCTCTATCAGCAATACAGAATAAGATGACGAGCTGTGGTTCACACCATTCAATTCGTCTAGTTTTTATCTATCTCTATAATTTTTTGAGAATTTTTAGAGGTATTTTTTTCTTCAATTTACAACATCTTTTGTTATAAGTATCTTTTCGCTTTACAACCTCATATCTCTGCTATTAGAGATCTGCGGGTCTTCAACCATACACCTTTGAATAGATCCTTCTTTTATCTAACGATCTAGATAATAATCGTATCTGTATCTTGTTCGCAGCCGAAGTTATAATTATTTTCTTGTGACAGTGTCTAGAAATGTTGTAATCCATAAATTTAGATGTCTCTTTCTGCAATACATAATAAGATGTCGAGCTGTGGTTCACGCCATTCAATTCGTCTAGTTTTTATCTATCTCTATTAATTTTTTGAGAATTTTTAGAGGTATTTTATTCTTCAATTTTCAACATCTTTTGTTATAAGTATCTTTTCGCTTTATAACCTTATATCTCTGCTATTAGAGATCTGCGGGTCTTCAACCATACACCTTTGAATAGATCCTTCTTTTATCTAACGATCTAGATAATAATCGTATCTGTATCTTGTTCGCAGCCGAAGTTATAATTATTTTCTTGTGACAGTGTCTAGAAATGTTGTAATCCATAAATTTAGATGTCTCTTTTTGCAATACATAATAAGATGTCGAGCTGTGGTTCACACCATTCAATTCGTCTAGTTTTTATCTATCTCTATTAATTGTTTGAGAATTTTTAGAGGTATTTTTTTCTTCAATTTTCAACATCTTTTGTTATAAGTATCTTTTCGCTTTACAACCTTATATATCTGCTATTAGAATTCTACGGGTCTTCAACCATACACCGTTGGCTAGACCCTTCTTTTATCTAATGATCTAGATAATAATCGAATCTGTATCTTGTTCGCAGCCGAAGTTATAATTATTTTCTTATGACAGTGTCTAGAAATGTTGTAATCCATAAATTTAGATGTCTCTTTCTGCAATACAGAATAAGATGTCGAGCTGTGGTTCACGCCATTCAATTCGTCTAGTTTTTATCTATCTCTATAATTTTTTGAGAATTTTTAGAGGTATTTCTTTCTTCATTTTTCAACATCTTTTGTTATAAGTATCTTTTCACTTTACGACCTTATATCTCTGCTATTAGAAATCTACGGGTCTTCAACCATACACCGTTGGATAGATCCTTCTTTTATCTAACGATCTAGATAATAATCGTATCTGTATCTTGTTCGCAGCCGGAGTTATAATTATTTTCTTATGACAGTGTCTAGAAATGTAGTAATCCATAAATTTAGATGGCTCTTTCTGCAATACAGAATAAGATGTCGAGCTGTGGTTCACACCATTCAATTCGTCTAGTTTTTATCTATCTCTATAATTTTTTGAGAATTTTTAGAGGTATTTCTTTCTTCATTTTTCAACATCTTTTGTTACAAGTATCTTTTCGCTTTACAACCTTATATCTCTGCTATTAGAAATCTACGGGTCTTCAACCATACACCGTTGGATAGATCCTTCTTTTATCTAACGATCTAGATAATAATCTTATCTGTATCTTGTTCGCAGCCGGAGTTATAATTATTTTCTTATGACAGTGTCTAGAAATGTAGTAATCCATAAATTTAGATGTCTCTTTCTGCAATACAGAATAAGATGTCGAGCTGTGGTTCACACCATTCAATTCGTCTAGTTTTTATCTATCTCTATAATTTTTTGAGAATTTTTAGAGGTATTTCTTTCTTCATTTTTCAACATCTTTTGTTACAAGTATCTTTTCGCTTTACAACCTTATATCTCTGCTATTAGAAATCTACGGGTCTTCAACCATACACCGTTGGATAGATCCTTCTTTTATCTAACGATCTAGATAATAATCGTATCTGTATCTTGTTCGCAGCCGGAGTTATAATTATTTTCTTATGACAGTGTCTAGAAATGTAGTAATCCATAAATTTAGATGTCTCTTTCTGCAATACCGAATAAGATGTCGAGCTGTGGTTCACACCATTCAATTCGTCTAGTTTTTATCTATCTCTATACATTTTTTGAGAATTTTTAGAGGTATTTTTTTCTTCAATTTTCAACATCTTTTGTTATAAGTATCTTTTCGCTTTACGACCTTATATCTCTGCTATTAGAAATCTACGGGTCTTCAACCATACACCGTTGGATAGATCCTTCTTTTATCTAATGATCTAGATAATAATCGTATCTGTATCTTGTTCGCAGCCGAAGTTATAATTATTTTCTTATGACAGTGTCTAGAAATGTAGTAGTCCCTAAATTTAGACGTCTCTTTCTGCAATACAGAATAAGATGTCGAGCTGTGGTTCACACCATTCAATTCGTCTAGTTTTTATCTATCTCTATAAATTTTTTGAGAATTTTTAGAGGTATTTTTTTCTTCAATTTTCATCATCTTTTGTTGTAAGTATCTTTTCGCTTTACGACCTTATATCTCTGCTATTAGAAATCTACGGATCTTCAACCATACACCGTTGGATAGATCCTTCTTTTATCTAATGATCTAGATAATAATCGTATCTGTATCTTGTTCGCAGCCGAAGTTAGAATTATTTTCGTGTGATAGTGCCCCGAAATGTAGTAATCCCTAAATTTAGACGTCTCTATCTGCAATACAGAATAAGATGTCGAGCTGTGGTTCACACCATTCAATTCGTCTAGTTTTTATCTATCTCTATAATTTTTTGAGAATTTTTAGAGGTATTTTTTTCTTCAATTTTCAACATCTTTTGTTATAAGTATCTTTTCGCTTTACAACCTTATATCTCTGCTATTAGAGATCTGCGGGTCTTGAACCATACACCCTTGAATAGATCCTTCTTTTATCTAATGATCTAGATAATAATCGTATCTGTATCTTGTTCGCAGCCGGAGTTATAATTATTTTCTTATGACAGTGTCTAGAAATGTAGTAATCCATAAATTTAGATGTCTCTTTCTGCAATACAGAATAAGATGTCGAGCTGTGGTTCACACCATTCAATTCGTCTAGTTTTTATCTATCTCTATAATTTTTTGAGAATTTTTAGAGGTATTTCTTTCTTCATTTTTCAACATCTTTTGTTACAAGTATCTTTTCGCTTTACAACCTTATATCTCTGCTATTAGAAATCTACGGGTCTTCAACCATACACCGTTGGATAGATCCTTCTTTTATCTAACGATCTAGATAATAATCGTATCTGTATCTTGTTCGCAGCCGGAGTTATAATTATTTTCTTATGACAGTGTCTAGAAATGTAGTAATCCATAAATTTAGATGTCTCTTTCTGCAATACCGAATAAGATGTCGAGCTGTGGTTCACACCATTCAATTCGTCTAGTTTTTATCTATCTCTATACATTTTTTGAGAATTTTTAGAGGTATTTTTTTCTTCAATTTTCAACATCTTTTGTTATAAGTATCTTTTCGCTTTACGACCTTATATCTCTGCTATTAGAAATCTACGGGTCTTCAACCATACACCGTTGGATAGATCCTTCTTTTATCTAATGATCTAGATAATAATCGTATCTGTATCTTGTTCGCAGCCGAAGTTATAATTATTTTCTTATGACAGTGTCTAGAAATGTAGTAGTCCCTAAATTTAGACGTCTCTTTCTGCAATACAGAATAAGATGTCGAGCTGTGGTTCACACCATTCAATTCGTCTAGTTTTTATCTATCTCTATAAATTTTTTGAGAATTTTTAGAGGTATTTTTTTCTTCAATTTTCATCATCTTTTGTTGTAAGTATCTTTTCGCTTTACGACCTTATATCTCTGCTATTAGAAATCTACGGGTCTTCAACCATACACCGTTGGATAGATCCTTCTTTTATCTAATGATCTAGATAATAATCGTATCTGTATCTTGTTCGCAGCCGAAGTTAGAATTATTTTCGTGTGATAGTGCCCCGAAATGTAGTAATCCCTAAATTTAGACGTCTCTATCTGCAATACAGAATAAGATGTCGAGCTGTGGTTCACACCATTCAATTCGTCTAGTTTTTATCTATCTCTATAATTTTTTGAGAATTTTTAGAGGTATTTTTTTCTTCAATTTTCAACATCTTTTGTTATAAGTATTTTTTCGCTTTACAACCTTATATCTCTGCTATTAGAAATCTACGGGTCTTCAACCATACACCGTTGGATAGATCCTTCTTTTATCTAACGATCTAGATAATAATCGTATCTGTATCTTGTTCGCAGCCGGAGTTATAATTATTTTCTTATGACAGTGTCTAGAAATGTAGTAATCCATAAATTTAGATGTCTCTTTCTGCAATACCGAATAAGATGTCGAGCTGTGGTTCACACCATTCAATTCGTCTAGTTTTTATCTATCTCTATACATTTTTTGAGAATCTTTAGAGGTATTTTTTTCTTCAATTTTCAACATCTTTTGTTATAAGTATCTTTTCGCTTTACAACCTTATATCTCTGCTATTAGAATTCTACGGGTCTTCAACCATACACCGTTGGATAGATCCTTCTTTTATCTAACGATCTAGATAATAATCGTATCTGTATCTTGTTCGCAGCCGAAGTTATAATTATTTTCTTATGACAGTGTCTAGAAATGTAGTAATCCCTAAATTTATACGTCTCTTTCTGCAATACAGAATAAGATGTCGAGCTGTAGTTCACACCATTCAATTCGTCTAGTTTTTATCTATCTCTATTAATTTTTTGAGAATTTTTAGAGGTATTTTTTTCTTAAATTTTCAACATCTTTTGTTATAAGTATCTTTTCGCTTTACAACCTTATATTTCTGCTATTAGAAATCTGCGGGTCTTCAACCATACACCGTTGGATAGATCCTTCTTTTATCTAACGATCTAGATAACAATCGTATCTATATCTTGATCGCAAGCGGAGTTAGAATTATTTTCGTGCGACAGTGTCTCGAAATGTATTATTCCATAACATCAGATGTCTCTGTCAGTACAGAGTAAGATGTCGAGCTGTGGTTTGCGCCATTCAATTCGTCTAGTTTTTATCTATCTCTATAAATTTTTTGAGAATTTTTAGAGGTATTTCTTTCTTCATTTTCAACATCTTTTGTTATAAGTATCTTTTCGCTTTACAACCTTATATCTCTGCTATTAGAGATCTGCGGGTCTTGAACCATACACCTTTGAATAGATCCTTCTTTTATCTAATGATCTAGATAATAATCGTATCTGTATCTTGTTCGCAGCCGGAGTTATAATTATTTTCTTATGACAGTGTCTAGAAATGTAGTAATCCATAAATTTAGATGTCTCTTTCTGCAATACCGAATAAGATGTCGAGCTGTGGTTCACACCATTCAATTCGTCTAGTTTTTATCTATCTCTATACATTTTTTGAGAATTTTTAGAGGTATTTTTTTCTTCAATTTTCAACATCTTTTGTTATAAGTATCTTTTTGCTTTACAACCTTATATCTCTGCTATTAGAGATCTGCGGGTGTTCAACCATACACCTTTGAATAGATCCTTCTTTTATCTAATGATCTGGATAATAATCGTATCTGTATCTTGTTCGCAGCCGAAGTTATAATTATTTTTTTATGACAGTGTCTAGAAATGTAGTAATCCATAAATTTAGATGTCTCTTTCTGCAATACAGAATAAGATGTCGAGCTGTGGTTCACACCATTCAATTCGTCAAGTTTTTGTCTATCTCTATAAATTTTTTGAGAATTTTTAGAGGTATTTCTTTCTTCATTTTTCAACATCTTTTGTTATAAGTATCTTTTCGCTTTACAACCTCATATCTCTGCTATTAGAGATCTGCGAGTCTTCAACCATACACCTTTGAACAGATCCTTCTTTTATCTAACGATCTAGATAATAATCGTATCTGTATCTTGTTCGCAGCCGAAGTTAGAATTATTTTCGTGTGATAGTGCCCCGAAATGTAGTAATCCCTAAATGTAGACGTCTCTTTCTGCAATACAGAATAAGATGTCGAACTGTGGTTCACACCATTCAATTAGTCTAGTCTTTATCTATCTCTATAAATTTTTTGAGAATTTTTAGAGGTATTTCTTTCTTCGTTTTTCAACATCTTTTGTTATAAGTATCTTTTCCCTTTACAGCCTCATATCTCTGCTACTAGAGATCTGCGAACCTTCAACCATACACCGTTGGATAGATCCTTCCTTTATCTATCGATCTAGATAATGTTCGTATCTGTATCTTGTTCGCAGCCGAAGTTAGAATTATTTTCATATGACGATGTACCGAAATGTAACAATTCGTAACCTTTCCCATCTCTGCTAACCTTATTCATAAGACGTTCGCGCTTTAAGAAAAGTCGAAATATTTTACCTGCGAACATCCGGTGATGTTTTTAAAATTTCGCGACAGCGTTCACCAGCCTCGTTTCACTTGTTCTTGCTCCTGAATGCGAGCCTTAAAATAGAGGAACTGCAAGAAAGCGCCGTTTCCCCGAACAAATGACTATCGATATATCTAATTACGCCAGACATAATTGTCAAAGTGGATGGAAACGGGCGCAAGGACCAGAGCGAGAGCGCGTTCGAAAAATGCTGTAGTAAATGTGTGTTTGGTATGGCATCATTTGTAAGGGGAAGACAGCCAGATTGTAAGATGAATGTGGTTGAATACTTTGTGGCTATTAATTCAGGCGCTTGGCAGTTACCAAAATAAACGCACGCCGTTCACCGTATAATGACAATCCCAAGCGGTGCTCTCCGAGGGAGCGTATCGGCCGGGTTTGCCAAAAACGTTGCATTTTTTCCCTAAAAGGATTAAAAAGTACCATTTTGAACTGTTTTTTTTGCTGCAAATGATGCCTTCTATCAGGAAGTGCGCTATTTTCAAAAACATCCTGTATAGATTAGCCAGGTGGGCAAGAAATATCGCCAGCAATAAATAATTGGTAAAGAACAAAATCAACTATTTTCGCGATGAAGCAGGGAAACGCAAGGGTCGGTTCTCGATATATTTTTATTATTTTTATTATTATTAATTATTGACAATGTAACTCTATCGATATTACCGTTCAATGGCATGACTGTGTTTCTATTTTAAGCGGCATCTATTTTATTTATTGTGTCGTATTTTGCATTACGACACCAAAATTTTATTTTCATATAATAAATACCAATGTTGACAAATGCGTTTGAAGCGCTGGAGTAATTAAAGCCCAGGAAACTCTGCCAAATCGATTTGAAAGTGCAAAGTGGAATGGAAACTCTTCTTCAGTAAAATGCGAAAACACCCTGAATGTTCTTAAAACTTCAGAGCGTGTTTCGATAGGCGATGTAAACTTCCATGATCCGATGAGACGATATCCCTTTGGCGAAAATATTTTGCTAATAATAAATCCTCGAATTTAAGAAGCGCGCCGGACCGATTAAGATTATGAAGTATTTATTTTGATTTGACTCGACTTTTTAATTTTGAAACATTTCTTAAGGCTTCACGGATTTATTTTTAGTTTTGAACCAATAAACATTTCACTACAGCATGATTTTTAAATAAATATATCTACACTGTACAGTTTTTCTTTGACATGATACTTCCATTTTATATTTATAGATTTTATATAAAAAGTTGTGAAAACAGAGCCCGTTTATAATTCTTTATTTAATGGAATTTATAGGCTAGTATATTTTATATATTCTGCGGTTAAGTGAAGATTTGTACCACTTATCGTTTAATATACGATACACATAGTGCTCGCTCGGATATAATGGCCGATATTAAAAAAATAAAAAAGGGGTATCAGTTCTTTCAATATCCAATTTCGATATTTATAATGAGGATTAAATGGACATAGCCCAAACTGATGTGGAGTTTCTCGCATATAATTATCCCAAAACAAACAAGACTTTGTATACAAACGGCCGGATTGTATCGGGTAACGATTACTAAGGCCCACATTACTGAAAAAAATGTTAATAAATTCTCGATAATGGGCGAAGAAACGCCCGAGGCATCGTTTTTTGTATATAATTATTATCTATAATATTAAATATCTTATTTGCGATATACAAAAATATTTCTGCTTATATAAACAAGAAAAAATTGTATAAACCAATCTGTTTTCTCAATTCAGCTTAATGATACATAGTTTCGTGCGCGCTTTAGAATAATAGAAGCCAGCTTCTCCGATTTATTCGTGTTCAACAAGAATATATCCATATTTGTACTGAAATTTGAGAAAGAGACGGTAATGAACAACCGAAACGTGAACTAGGAAAAATTAGATAATTTACGCACCATAGTTAATATAGCATGCCCAAGATTCCAAAATAAAGTCTGCCATTTAAATTGCAACTCACTTCCGGTTAAAACGGAACCAACATTATTTTAGTCCACCTCCGTTTAAACCGGAAACGAGTAGCAATGTATTTGTCGAGACACAGTATCCTCGAGTTTTTATGGTATTTAAGATAATTAAATTTAGCTCACTTCCTATTAAGACGGAACTGACATGGAAGCATCTTTTCAAAATAGGTAACGGTATTTAAAAATATTCATTCTAGTCCTTTTTTGAGTAAAACAGAACCGACACCGACACATACGTTCCTTCTTGGCCAAAATGCGAGGGGTTTGAAACAATTAAATATAGTTAATATCCTGTTGAACCGGAAATGAGATATAATTTCTTAGTTGTCAAACTAAATGGTATTATAGTTAATACAATATTTGTAAGTTTACGAAATACAGTCCGCCATTTGAAACAATTAAATCTAGTTTATTTCCTGTTGAACCGGATATAAGATATAACTTCTTAGTTATAAAATTAGGAGGTAACTATTATAGTTAATACAATATTTGCGAGTTTACAAAATACAGTCCGTCATTTGAAACAATTAAATTTAGTTTATTTCCTGTTGAACCGGATATAAGATATAACTTCTTAGTTATAAAATTAGGAAGTAATTATTATAGTTAATACAATATTTGCGAGTTTACAAAATACAGTCCGTCATTTGAAACAATTAAATTTAGTTTATATCCTGTTGAACCGGATATAAGATATAACTTCTTAGTTATAAAATTAGGAGGTAATTATTATAGTTAATACAATATTTGCGAGTTTACAAAATACAGTCCGTCATTTGAAACAATTAAATTTAGTTTATTTCCTGTTGAACCGGATATAAGATATAACTTCTTAGTTATAAAATTAGGAGGTAACTATTATAGTTAATACAATATTTGCGAGTTTACAAAATACAGTCCGTCATTTGAAACAATTAAATTTAGTTTATTTCCTGTTGAACCGGATATAAGATATAACTTCTTAGTTATAAAATTAGGAAGTAATTATTATAGTTAATACAATATTTGCGAGTTTACAAAATACAGTCCGTCATTTGAAACAATTAAATTTAGTTTATTTCCTGTTGAACCGGATATAAGATATAACTTCTTAGTTATAAAATTAGGAGGTAATTATTATAGTTAATACAATATTTGCGAGTTTACAAAATACAGTCCGTCATTTGAAACAATTAAATTTAGTTTATTTCCTGTTGAACCGGATATAAGATATAACTTCTTAGTTATAAAATTAGGAGGTAATTATTATAGTTAATACAATATTTGCGAGTTTACATAATACAGTCCGTCGTTTGAAACAATTAAATTTAGTTTATTTCCTGTTGAACCGGATATAAGATATAACTTCTTCGTTATAAAATTAGGAGGTAATTATTATAGTTAATACAATATTTGCGAGTTTACAAAATACAGTCCGTCATTTGAAACAATTAAATTTAGTTTATTTCCTGTTGAACCGGATATAAGATATAACTTCTTCGTTATAAAATTAGGAGGTAATTATTATAGTTAATACAATATTTGCGAGTTTACAAAATACAGTCCGTTATATGAAGCAATTAAATTTAGTATATTTCCTGTTGAACCGGATATAAGATATAACTTCTTCGTTATAAAATTAGGAGGTAACTATTATAGTTAATACAATATTTGCGAGTTTACAAAATACAGTCCGTCATTTGAAACTGTTAAATTTAGTTTATTTCCTGTTGAACCGGAAATAAGATATAACTTCTTAGTTATAAAATTAGGAGGTAACTATTATAGTTAATACAATATTTGCGAGTTTACAAAATACAGTCCGTCATTTGAAACAATTAAATTTAGTATATTTCCTGTTGAACCGGATATAAGATATAACTTCTTCGTTATAAAATTAGGAGGTAACTATTATAGTTAATACAATATTTGCGAGTTTACAAAATACAGTCCGTCATTTGAAACAATTAAATCTAGTTTATTTCCTGTTGAACCGGATATAAGATATAACTTCTTCGTTATAAAATTAGGAGGTAATTATTATAGTTAATACAATGTTTGCGAGTTTACAAAATACAGTCCGTCGTTTGAAACAATTAAATTTAGTTTATTTCCTGTTGAACCAGATATAAGATATAACTTCTTAGTTATAAAATTAGGAGGTAACTATTATAGTTAATACAATGTTTGCGAGTTTACAAAATACAGTCCGCCGTTTGAAACAATTAAATTTAGTTTATTTCCTGTTGAACCGGATATAAGATATAACTTCTTAGTTATAAAATTAGGAGGTAACTATTATAGTTAATACAATATTTGCGAGTTTACAAAATACAGTCCGCCGTTTGAAACAATTAAATTTAGTTTATTTCCTGTTGAACCGGATATAAGATATAACTTCTTAGTTATAAAATTAGGAGGTAACTATTATAGTTAATACAATATTTGCGAGTTTACAAAATACAGTCCGTCATTTGAAACAATTAAATCTAGTTTATTTCCTGTTGAACCGGATATAAGATATAACTTCTTCGTTATAAAATTAGGAGGTAATTATTATAGTTAATACAATGTTTGCGAGTTTACAAAATACAGTCCGTCGTTTGAAACAATTAAATTTAGTTTATTTCCTGTTGAACCAGATATAAGATATAACTTCTTAGTTATAAAATTAGGAGGTAACTATTATAGTTAATACAATGTTTGCGAGTTTACAAAATACAGTCCGCCGTTTGAAACAATTAAATTTAGTTTATTTCCTGTTGAACCGGATATAAGATATAACTTCTTAGTTATAAAATTAGGAGGTAACTATTATAGTTAATACAATATTTGCGAGTTTACAAAATACAGTCCGCCGTTTGAAACAATTAAATTTAGTTTATTTCCTGTTGAACCGGATATAAGATATAACTTCGTAGTTATAAAATTAGGAGGTAGATATTATAGTTAATACAAAGTTTGCGAGTTTACAAAATACAGTCCGTCATTTGAAACAATTAAATTTAGTTTATTTCCTGTTGAACCGGATATAAGATATAACTTCGTAGTTTTAAAATTAGGAGAGGTAATTATTATAGTTAATACAATATTTGCGACTTTACAAAATATAGTCCGTCATTTGAAACAATTAAATCTAGTTTATTTCCTGTTGAACCGGATATAAGATATAATTTCTTAGTTATAAAATAAGGAGGTAATTATTATAGTTAATACAATATTTGCGAGTTTACAAAATACAGTCCGTCATTTGAAACAATTAAATTTAGTTTATTTCCTGTTGAACCGGATATAAGGTATAACTTCTTAGTTATAAAATTAGGAGGTAATTATTATAGTTAATACAATATTTGCGAGTTTACAAAATACAGTCCGTCATTTGAAACAATTAAATTTAGTTTATTTCCTGTTGAACCGGATATAAGATATAACTTCTTAGTTATAAAATTAGGAGGTAACTATTATAGTTAATACAATGTTTGCGAGTTTACAAAATACAGTCCGTCATTTGAAACAATTCAATTTAGTTTATTTCCTGTTGAACCGGATATAAGATATAACTTCTTAGTTATAAAATTAGGAAGTAAGTATTATAGTTAATACAATATTTGCGAATTTACAAAATACAGTCCGTCATTTGAAACAATTAAATTTAGTTTATTTCCTGTTGAACCGGATATAAGGTATAACTTCTTAGTTATAAAATTAGGAGGTAATTATTATAGTTAATACAATATTTGCGAGTTTACAAAATACAGTCCGTCATTTGAAACAATTAAATTTAGTTTATTTCCTGTTGAACCGGATATAAGATATAACTTCTTAGTTATAAAATTAGGAGGTAACTATTATAGTTAATACAATGTTTGCGAGTTTACAAAATACAGTCCGTCATTTGAAACAATTAAATTTAGTTTATATCCTGTTGAACCGGATATAAGATATAACTTCTTAGTTATAAAATTAGGAGGTAATTATTATAGTTAATACAATATTTGCGAGTTTACAAAATACAGTCCGTCATTTGAAACAATTAAATTTAGTTTATTTCCTGTTGAACCGGATATAAGATATAACTTCTTAGTTATAAAATTAGGAGGTAATTATTATAGTTAATACAATATTTGCGAGTTTACAAAATACAGTCCGTCATTTGAAACAATTAAATCTAGTTTATTTCCTGTTGAACCGGATATAAGATATAACTTCTTCGTTGTAAAATTAGGAGGTAATTATTATAGTTAATACAATGTTTGCGAGTTTACAAAATACAGTCCGTCGTTTGAAACAATTAAATTTAGTTTATTTCCTGTTGAACCAGATATAAGATATAACTTCTTAGTTATAAAATTAGGAGGTAACTATTATAGTTAATACAATGTTTGCGAGTTTACAAAATACAGTCCGTCATTTGAAACAATTAAATCTAGTTTATTTCCTGTTGAACCGGATATAAGATATAACTTCTTAGTTATAAAATTAGGAGGTAAGCATTATAGTTAATACAACATTTGCGAGTTTACAAAATACAGTCCGCCATTTGAAACAATTAAATCTAGTTTATTTCCTGTTGAACCGGATATAAGATATAATTTCTTAGTTATAAAATTAGGAGGTAACTATTATAGTTAATACAATGTTTGCGAGTTTACAAAATACAGTCCGTCATTTGAAACAATTAAATTTAGTTTATTTCCTGTTGAACCGGATATAAGATATAACTTCTTAGTTATAAAATTAGGAAGTAAGTATTATAGTTAATACAATATTTGCGAGTTTACAAAATACAGTCCGTCATTTGAAACAATTAAATTTAGTTTATTTCCTGTTGAACCGGATATAAGATATAACTTCTTAGTTATAAAATTAGGAGGTAATTATTATAGTTAATACAATATTTGCGAGTTTACAAAATACATACCGTGATTTGAAACAATTAAATCTAGTTTATTTCCTGTTGAACCGGAAATAAGATATACTTGCTTAGTTCTCAAAATAAGAGGTATTGTGTTAGTACATCTGCGTGTTTTCAAAAAATAGACGGCTAATTGAAAATATTATATTATATATATCCTTATTTGTTCACTTCCGGCCGAACCGGAACCAACATGTGACTTGTCCGTTGGGTAAAGTAAGATGCATCATTTCAAGACTCGAAGCAGAACTGTTATTAAAAAAAATGATTAATTCATTTCCGGTTTAAGCGGAAGCAAGGCTGTAACCTTGCTTCCGCTTAAACCGGAAATAAATTAATTTTCTGTTTCTTTTGTGAAAACTATATTTAGCCAAAATCAAGTCGCATTTGGCTACGTCCTGGTTCAACCCTGTTGATGTTCTATTATAAAAATTGGACGAAAATCAGGTTAGCGCCGTGCCGAGCTTCTTAATTAATTAGTTGGATACATATGGAACTGTGGAGAAAATAAAAAAAATAAACTCACCTATCATCGGGATCGCAGTCTCTGAATCCCTTGGCGAACGGATTGCTGGCTATTTTTAATTGGGTTATCTAAAAAAAAAAGATGCATCCATGTAATAATTTTTTGTATAAATATTTATCCGGTACGAAAGTAGAGTTTGTTTAGAAGTCCCCTTTGAAGCGGAATCTCAAATAAAAACGTACGGGGTATAAATGATTGCCAACTTCACACAAATTCCGTTTCGTTTGAACCGAATTAATTAGTATTGTCCAAAACATAATAATTTTCACTAATAAAACTTTTATGTTGACCGTGTTAAATAAACACTTTTTTCTCTGGATATATATTTTTCAACTAGCTTCATTCATATTCCTATTTGCGAAATTTACAATGTAAACAGATCGAACCCCTAGCTGTTAAAGTTTACAGAAGGTGTTTCAAAATTTCTCGATTTTAAACAAATACGTTTCGTTTAATGCGAGGCCAGAACGAATGGGTTTAGATGCATTTGATATCGACAGGGAACGACACCGAATTTGGAATTTTTGGCCATTTTGACGATAGAACAGAGGGAAACGCTAATCTACTAATCTACTACTACTACTACTACTACTAATCAATTTAGCGCCACTTGTTTTTTTTCCAAGCTTTAGTATGTTAAATTGAATATAAGCTACAGGTTATATTTTTATCGCCTTTGTATTGTTTATTGATCTTGTCATTGTTTTGTTATTTCTCTTCCTCTTCTTCTTTTTCGTCTTCTTCCTTGCCTTGTTCTTCTTCTTCTGATGTCCTTTTAAGTTCTTTTATTTCGTCGCATCTTCTTTGTCTTCTTCGTTGTTCTTCTAGTTATTTTCTTTTCCTGTGTCTCCTTCGTCTTCTTCCTTTTCTTTTTCTTCTTCTTCGTCTTCTACTATTATCTCGTTTCGTTCTACAATTTTTTATGTTTTTGCAACTCTTTTTCATTTTTGCTACATTTGTTCAGGTGGATTGAAAATAAAATAGTTACACACATCGCCATGTGTACAAATCGTACATGTGACATTGCAGGTACCTAGTTTAAAAACACAAATAACTATCCCAATATTTATTTAATGTAAAACTGCCGAATAAGATATAAATAGCCTTTTAAGTTCTTTTGATAAACCACATTTTTTTTCTTCTTCGTTGTTCTTGTACAGGGTGAATACCAATAACTTTTTTTTTAAGAGTGAGTTTCTGTTGATATTTATAACACAAATTACCAATAACAAAATATAAAAAAGAAAGTTGAAAAACTGACCTACTCTACGTAAAATTCTGGTAAACTTTTGAGTACCGCTTCGTCGCTCTACTGACCCACTTATGGGGTGAACAACATGCCTTGTATCCAAGTCACAGACTCCAAGTTCTAACGTAAAAAACGTGACAAAAAGCGTCCAATAAAGTTAAGCCGCCGTTTATAAATTTGCGGTCGGAGACAAGTTAATTGACAGTGACAGCAAAAACCACTGAATTTATGATTGCAAAAAACAAGGCGAATGCCAGAGGCAAAGACCTGTCCTGATTTATTTTCTGTTGAGATAGGTAAGGTACGAAGTTCTGAAAATGTTGACGTATTTTAATTTATTTTCTTTCTCGAAAACTACAGGGTATATATTTTTTATTTTTGGTATATGGCTTTATCATTAAGAGACCTACCATCCCTTAAAATTAAAATGAGTTATTTGTATTCACCCTGTAGTTGTTTTATTTTTCTGCCGCCTTCGTCTTCGTCTTCCTCCTTTTCTTCTTCTTTGTCCTTTTCTTCTTCTTATTCTTCTACTAATATTATCTTCACTCTGACTATAATTGTTGGTTTTGCAACTCTTTCTCATTTTTACTAAATATATTTATGTGGATTAAAAATAAAATAATTGCACGCTGTTGCGACCTGCACAAAACGTGCATGTAACATTGCAGGTACCTTAAAAACAAATAACTGTCTCATACCTTAAAAACAAATAACTGTCAATATTTATTTAACGTAAAACCGCCGCACAAGATATAAAATCCTTTTAACTTCTTTTGGTCAACCACATATTTTTGCCTGCTTCTGTGTTGTCATCGTCTTCTTCTTCTACGTATTTTTCGTCTTCTTCTCAGTCTTCTTCTTCTTCTTCTTCTTCTTCTTCTTCGTCTTCTTCTTCTTCTTCTTCTTCTTCTTCTTCTTTTACTACTATTATCTGCCGTCTTTGAACAATTGCTGATGTTTTTGTAACTGCATTTAATTATTACTATATCTGTCCATGTGAATCAAAAATAAAATAGTTGCACGCATTGTGGTGTATACCAGACGTGCATGTGACATTGCCGGTACTTTAAAACACCTTTTTGCCATTTCGTTGTTCTTGTCATTTTGTTCTTTTTCTACGTCTTGTTCGTCTTCTTCATTGTCTTCTTCTTCGAATGTTTCTTCTTCTACTATTATCTTCTCTCTTTCCACAATTGATGATGTTTTCGTGTTTTTTTTTTAAATTTTTACTGCATCTGTTCATACGGATTAAAACAAAATAGTTGAACGCTGTTGCGGTATTTACAAACGGAACGGGCATGCGACAAAGTGGGTATTTTAAAAACTTAAATAACTCCTAATATTTCTATAACGCAAAGTCGTCGACACAAATTTTCTTTTAAGTTATCTTATTCCACTGCATCTTCTTTGGTTTATCGGCTTCTTTCATTTCGTCTTCTTCTTTCTGTTTATCGTCATCTTCTTCTTCTTCTTCTTCGTCCCCTTCCTCTTCCTCATCTTCTTCGTCTTCTTCTTCCTCTTCCTTTTCCTCTTCCTCTTCTTTTTCTTCTTCTTCTTCTTCCTCTTTATCTTCTTCTTCATCTTCATCTACAACGATTTCTTCTGTTGGTACAATTGTTGGTAATAATATGGTTCCTTTTCATTTTTACTGCATATATTTATACGAGTTAAAAATTAAGTATTTGCGAAATGTACAAAACGTACGTGTGGTATTGCTGCATGTGGCATGTATTTTGAAAACAAAAATAACTGTCTTAATATTTCTTCGTTGGAAAATCGTCAGAGCATAAATATCCGTTTAAGTTCTTTATTCCGCAACAGAGTAAAAAATACCAAGCCTATTCCTAACCTAAAAGCTATAAAGATGGCAACAGAAGTGACTTACCCTATGATTTTGATAAGCTGTCACAGCGGTGAAGGCGGTCTCGGGAAAGACGAACGTTTTGAAATTCTCGCCGCAGCTTTCTTCCGGCGTGTTGCTGTTTTTGGGAGGCAAATATACTATGTGGAACCGCGGCTGGTACCTGTGCATCGAATTTAAGATTATCTGAAAGGAAAAAACAGTTTCGGTATTGCAAAACCAGTTTTGGCAAGTGTTCCAGAAAAGGAAACCAGGAAGAGCAGACTTACGTGTCCGTTGTCGTCCAGCTGGTTGTTCGTTAACTTCAATTTGTCGAACGATACCGTCTGCTTCATCCATTGCGCCCCGGTGGCGGGACTGTCGGGGTGAACGTGGATCCTCGGGGGTGACACGGGGTCCGCCTTTCCGGCCACTACCCAACTGGAGCTGAGGGTAAAAAGAAAAATCTGTATTCGCGAAGTAAACGTAAGACATATTATAAAACAATTTGGTGCTTAAATTATACAAGGGCCCCGGAACTGAACCCTGAGATACCTCGGCTAATTATTTTTGCACATCTTTTTGGGATTGAACTTGCGATAAAGAAGCAAAATGAAACGCTTAGAATCTTACCTGTGAAAAGCGTATCGGTATCTTTTGTCGTCCACAGGCACGAAATCCATCATCAGCATGTACTCCGAATGCAAGTCTAACCCGCACAGTTTCACTTGGAACGTGGGGAACATTCTCCTGCCGGCCTTCGTCACTATCATCTCCGTGCCCAGCGAGTGGAACTCGTCCCAGAGGTGCTTCATTTCTAATATCGCTCCTGCATTCGTCAGGGCGGGAGATATCGAATTTATACTGAAAACGAGATAGATTACGATGAAATAATATTTCCTCAATACCCTTTTCGTGCAAACAAATAAATGCCTTGCACCTCAGCTCGCGTGTGTAAATATTTTAATTTGTAAAGTTCACTTGAAAAATCAAGGCCACGGTCAGGAGCTGATGTGTTAACCGCGTTATTTACAATAATAATACGGTTACTAACCTGCTGTGGTTTTTGTTGTGTGTGCTATTTCTGTTGTTGTTTTCTGTTGTCCTGCTGTCGCCGTCCTCCAAGGATAAGGCGTCCGCTTGATCTAGCGGGGAGTAGGCTTTTCTGTCCTTCCCCGCACTTTGCAGGCAAGCTGAAATAAAAAGAGGCAACGTTTTTAAATACTATTGCTGTAAATACCAATCGACTGCTTAGTCTATGTGAAAACTCTTTTTAAAGGTCTGTTTTACATGGAAACAATTTTTAAAAGTTTACTTTACGTAAAAACTGTTTTTATTTTGTGGTGGCCGTTTTTACAAGTTTATTTTATATGAAAAATGTCTATACAAGTTTATTGTATGTGGAAACTGTTTTACAAGTATGTGATAACCGTTTTTACAGGTCTATTTTATGTGATAACTGTCTCTACAAGTCCATTTTATGTGAATACTGTTTTACAAGTATGTGATGCCTATTTTTACAAGTTCATTTTATGTGAAGACTGTTTTTACAAGTCTACTTTATATGAAAATTGTTTTTACAAGTCTATTTAATGTGATGACTGTTTCTACAAGTCTATTTTATGTGATAACTATCTCTACAAGTCTATTTTATGTGAATACTGTTTTACAAGTATGTGATAACTGGTTTTGCAAGCCTATTGTATATGGAAACAGTTTTTATAATCTCATTTACTATGATAACTCTTTTCAAAGGTCTATTTTATATAGAAGCAGTTCTTATAAGCCTATTTTATGTGATGCCTATTTTTACAAGTTCATTTTATGTGAATACTGTTTTTACAAGTCTACTTTATATGAAAACTGTTTTTACAAGTCTATTTAATGTGATGACTGTTTCTACAAGTCTATTTTATGTGATAACTATCTCTACAAGTCTATTTTATGTGAATACTGTTTTACAAGTATGTGATAACTGGTTTTCCAAGCCTATTGTATATGGAAACAGTTTTTATAAGCTCATTTACTATGATAAGTCTTTTTAAAGGTCTATTTTACATATAAACAGTTCTTATTAGCCTATTTTATGTGATGCCTATTTTTACAAGTTCATTTTATGTGAAGACTGTTTTTACAAGTCTACTTTATATGAAAATTGTTTTTACAAGTCTATTTAATGTGATGACTGTTTCTACAAGTCTATTTTATATGATAACTATCTCTACAAGTCTATTTTATGTGAATACTGTTTTACAAGTATGTGATAACTGGTTTTCCAAGCCTATTGTATATGGAAACAGTTTTTATAAGCTCATTTACTATGATAACTCTTTTTAAAGGTCTATTTTACATATAAACAGTTCTTATTAGCCTATTTTATGTGATGCCTATTTTTACAGGTTCATTTTATGTGAAGACTGTTTTTACAAGTCTATTTTATATGAAAACTGTTTTTACAAGTTTGTTTAATGTGATGACTGTTTCTACAAATCTATTTTATGTGATAACTATCTCTACAAGTCTATTTTATGTGAATACTGTTTTACAAGTATGTGATAACTGTTTTTGCAAGCCTATTTTATATGGAAACAGTTTTTATAAGCTCATTTACTATGATAACTCTTTTCAAAGGTCTATTTTACATAGAAACAGTTCTTATAAGCCTATTTTATGTGATGCCTATTTTTACAAGTTCATTTTATGTGAAGACTGTTTTTACAAGTCAATTTTATGTGAAAACTGTTTTTACAAGTCTATTTAATGTGATGACTGTTTCTACAAGTCTATTTTATGTGATAACTATCTCTACAAGTCTATTTTATGTGAATACTGTTTTACAAGTATGTGATAACTGGTTTTGCAAGCCTATTGTATATGGAAACAGTTTTTCTAAGCTCATTTACTATGATAACTCTTTTTAAAGATCTATTTTACATAGAAACAGTTCTTATAAGCCTATTTTATGTGATGCCTATTTTTACAAGTTCATTTTATGTGAAGACTGTTTTTGCAAGTCTATTTTATGTGAAAATTGTTTTTACAAGTCTATTTAATGTGATGACTGTTTCTACAAGTCTATTTTATGTGATAACTATCTCTACAAGTCTATTTTATGTGAATACTGTTTTACAAGTATGTGATAACTGGTTTTACAAGCCTATTGTATATGGAAACAGTTTTTATAATCTCATTTACTATGATAACTCTTTTCAAAGGTCTATTTTATATAGAAGCAGTTCTTATAAGCCTATTTTATGTGATGCCTATTTTTACAAGTTCATTTTATGTGAATACTGTTTTTACAAGTCTACTTTATATGAAAACTGTTTTTACAAGTCTATTTAATGTGATGACTGTTTTTGCAAGTCTATTTTATGTGATAACTATCTCTACAAGCCTATTTTATGTGATGCCTATTTTTACAAGTTCATTTTATGTGAATACTGTTTTTACAAGTCTACTTTATATGAAAACTGTTTTTACAAGTCTATTTAATGTGATGACTGTTTCTACAAGTCTATTTTATGTGATAACTATCTCTACAAGTCTATTTTATGTGAATACTGTTTTACAAGTATGTGATAACTGGTTTTCCAAGCCTATTGTATATGGAAACAGTTTTTATAAGCTCATTTACTATGATAAGTCTTTTTAAAGGTCTATTTTACATATAAACAGTTCTTATTAGCCTATTTTATGTGATGCCTATTTTTACAAGTTCATTTTATGTGAAGACTGTTTTTACAAGTCTACTTTATATGAAAATTGTTTTTACAAGTCTATTTAATGTGATGACTGTTTCTACAAGTCTATTTTATATGATAACTATCTCTACAAGTCTATTTTATGTGAATACTGTTTTACAAGTATGTGATAACTGGTTTTCCAAGCCTATTGTATATGGAAACAGTTTTTATAAGCTCATTTACTATGATAACTCTTTTTAAAGGTCTATTTTACATATAAACAGTTCTTATTAGCCTATTTTATGTGATGCCTATTTTTACAGGTTCATTTTATGTGAAGACTGTTTTTACAAGTCTATTTTATATGAAAACTGTTTTTACAAGTTTGTTTAATGTGATGACTGTTTCTACAAATCTATTTTATGTGATAACTATCTCTACAAGTCTATTTTATGTGAATACTGTTTTACAAGTATGTGATAACTGTTTTTGCAAGCCTATTTTATACGGAAACAGTTTTTATAAGCTCATTTACTATGATAACTCTTTTCAAAGGTCTATTTTACATAGAAACAGTTCTTATAAGCCTATTTTATGTGATGCCTATTTTTACAAGTTCATTTTATGTGAAGACTGTTTTTACAAGTCAATTTTATGTGAAAACTGTTTTTACAAGTCTATTTAATGTGATGACTGTTTCTACAAGTCTATTTTATGTGATAACTATCTCTACAAGTCTATTTTATGTGAATACTGTTTTACAAGTATGTGATAACTGGTTTTGCAAGCCTATTGTATATGGAAACAGTTTTTCTAAGCTCATTTACTATGATAACTCTTTTTAAAGATCTATTTTACATAGAAACAGTTCTTATAAGCCTATTTTATGTGATGCCTATTTTTACAAGTTCATTTTATGTGAAGACTGTTTTTGCAAGTCTATTTTATGTGAAAATTGTTTTTACAAGTCTATTTAATGTGATGACTGTTTCTACAAGTCTATTTTATGTGATAACTATCTCTACAAGTCTATTTTATGTGAATACTGTTTTACAAGTATGTGATAACTGGTTTTACAAGCCTATTGTATATGGAAACAGTTTTTATAATCTCATTTACTATGATAACTCTTTTCAAAGGTCTATTTTATATAGAAGCAGTTCTTATAAGCCTATTTTATGTGATGCCTATTTTTACAAGTTCATTTTATGTGAATACTGTTTTTACAAGTCTACTTTATATGAAAACTGTTTTTACAAGTCTATTTAATGTGATGACTGTTTTTGCAAGTCTATTTTATGTGATAACTATCTCTACAAGTCTATTTTATGTGAATACTGTTTTACAAGTATGTGATAACTGGTTTTGCAAGCCTATTGTATATGGAAACAGTTTTTATAAGCTCATTTACTATGATAACTGTTTTTAAAGGTCTATTTTACATAGAAACAGTTCTTATAAGCCTATTTTATGTGATGCCTATTTTTACAAGTTCATTTTATGTGAAGACTGTTTTTACAAGTCTACTTTATATGAAAACTGTTTTTACAAGTCTATTTAATGTGAGGACTGTTTCTACAAGTCTATTTTATGTGATAATTATCTCTACAAGTCTATTTTATGTGAATACTGTTTTACAAGTATGTGATAACTGGTTTCGCAAGTCTATTCTATATGGAAACAGTTTTTATAAGCTCATTTACTATGATAACTGTTTTTAAAGGTCTATTTTACATAGAAACAGTTCTTATAAGCCTATTTTATGTGATGCCTATTTTTACAAGTTCATTTTATGTGAATACTGTTTTTACAAGTCTACTTTATATGAAAACTGTTTTTACAAGTCTATTTAATGTGATGACTGTTTCTACAAGTCTGTTTTATGTGATAACTATCTCTACAAGTCTATTTTATGTGAATACTGTTTTACAAGTATGTGATAACTGGTTTTGCAAGCCTTTTGTATATGGAAACAGTTTTTATAAGCTAATTTACTATGATAACTCTTTTTAAAGGTCTATTTTACATAGAAGCAGTTCTTATAAGCCTATTTTATGGTATGCCCATTTCTATAGTTCACTTTATATGAAAACTGTCTATTGAAGTTTGTTTTATGTGGAAACTGTTTTACAAGTATGTGATAACTGTTTTTACAAGCCTATTCTATATGGAAACAGTTTTCATAAGCTCATTTACTGTGATAACTCCTTTTAAAGGTCTATTTTACATAGAAACAGTTCTTATAAGTCTATTTTATGTGATGCCTATTTTTTCAAGTTCATTTTATGTGAAGACTGTTTTTACAAGTATATTTTATGTGAAATCTATTTTTACAAGTCTGTTTAATGTGATGACTGTTTCTACAAGTCTATTTTATGTGATAACTGTCTCTACAAGTCTATTTTATGTGATTACTGTTTTACAAGTATGTAATAACTGTTTTTACAAGCCTATTTTATGTGATAACATAACCATATCAGGCAAGGTTTAATCTTTCGGGGCACATATTGCTAATTGAGGCAGCTTCAACGAAATTTGCTTTCGTTCAAAATCTTTACGAATGGCTCTTGAATAAATTAACAATCTCTCGTATCTGCACCATAAGCATAAATATTGGTTTCGTTTTGGGATAATGTGAGAGAAGGCGATTATGCGTTTTAGCTTAATGTGTCTGTTACAGTTAAATTGTGGAGATTTATACAAAAAACCTGAGAGAAGACACTTAGCGTCGGCGACTGAACGAGCCAGATGTTTTTTTGGTTTACATAAATAAAAACAAGATCATCATTTCTCAAATTTATGCACTTCCTTATTTATAGGTTTTATGGTCTTTATTTTTAGACAGAAATATATGAATCTCCTATTTTTGTTTTTAGCGAAATGTATCGTCGGTGCCCATTTTATTAACGGTATCAAAAGACAACGAGGTGTTCAGTGAAAAACCTCCTAAAAATACCCGATTTATCTCAATTTATGAAAGAATCCGAAAGGGGACGGCTAGCGTCGCTGGTCGTCGGATAATTACCAAGCGCCCGACGTAAAACTATTTCACTAAATCAAACAGTCTCATTAGTTAAACACATTGCATATTTGTAAGCCCGTCATTTGATTTATATTAACCGAAAAACGTATTTGTGTGCAACGAAATCCGAGGAAATGATTAATGGGTATTTTTACTTGAAAGTAATTCAGTCGAAGAAGGATGTTCAAACGGTTTTGAGGCGCACAGTTCTTTACATGTTTCGATCAGAACATTTTTAAACATTTGGAAACAGTTATTGTTAATATTGTTATAATATTAACCAGCTTTTTACAAGTCTATTTTATGTGGAAACTAATTTTACAAGTCTATTTTATGTGGTAACTATTTTTGCAAGCCTATTTTATGTGGTAATTGTTTTTACAAGCCAGTTTTATGTGATAACTACAACAGTCTTAACTATTTCGAGCCGATTTTCTACTACTTTTGCATTAAATTAGAACCGTTTATTTTGTTAAGGGCTGCTACAGAAAATAAGAATAAATTATATAAAATTTTACAAGTTTATTTTATGTGATAATTGTTTCCACAAGCCCATTTTATGTGACAACTATGAGCATCTTGAATAATTTTCTAACTTTTTTGTATTAAATTAAAGGCTTTTATTTTGTTGTAGGCTCTTACAGAAAATAGAAATAAAATATATAAAAATCTATAAATTTATTTTATGTGATAATTGTTTCTACAAGCCTATTTTATGACATACATATGACAGTCTTAACTATTTTTAATCATTTTCCAACTGTTTTTACAGTAAACTAGTTACTTTTATTTTATCGTAGGCTCTTACAGAATATAAAAATAAAATATATAAAATTATTTTCATCTATTTTATGTGAAAACTATAACCGTTTTAACCATTTCTTACCATTTTCCACCATATTTATAATACAAGGCTCTTACAGAAAATAGAAATAAAATATATGTATAAAAATCTATAAATTTATTTTATGTGATAATTGTTTCTACAAGCCTATTTTATGAGATACATATGACAGTCTTAACTATTTTGAATAATTTTCCAACTGTTTTTACAGTAAACTAATTACTTTTATTTTATCGTAGGCTCTTACAGAAAATAAAAATAAAATATATAAAATTCTTTTAATCTATTTTATGTAAAAACTACAACAGTTTTAACCATTTCTTACCATCTTCCACTATACTTATAATAAATTGAAAGCCTTTATTTTGTTGTAGGCTCTTACAGGAAACAGAAATAAAATATATAAAAATCTATAAATTTATTTTATGTGATAATTGTTTCTACAAGCCTATTTTATGAGATACATATGACAGTCTTAACTATTTTGAATCATTTTCCAACTGTTTTTACAGTAAACTAATTACTTTTATTTTATCGTAGGCTCTTACAGAATATAAAAATAAAATATATAAAATTCTGTTCATCTATTTTATGTGAAAACTACAACAGTTTTAACCATTTTCTACCATCTTCCACTATATGTTATCGAACCCAGGAGATGCTGTATAAGTAGTTTTAAGTAAAAGATCCCAATTAGACATAAGCACACAAGCTAAGGCTTGAATGGTGTATATGGAACATCTGTTCCATGTACACCATTTTTTTATCAAAAATATGTCGAATTTCAAGTCAGTTCCTAAACCCAAAATTCCTTCTTTTTGCCTGATATGCGTGAATCCATGCATATCAGGATTTTTTATAAAATTTTTAAGACGATTTTCAGTACAGTTTCCAAAATTCCCTTTATCTTTTTCGGCCCATATCTCATGTTTGAACGAACGCATCCAGGCACGATGCAGCATGTAGAGACGACCAAGGATATGCATTATCCTCTGCCAGTGCCGAATCCTCTATGGACGGACTGGGGTTTTAATTATGATGATTACAGCGCAGGTAATCATCTTCATAAGCCGGTCTAACAGATCACAGGAATACTCCACAAAGGCGCGAGAGTGAATCTACCGTAGATCGGTAGCTCTTGATCTGATCTACCATAGACTGATCCACCTTCGTGGTCGCACTGATCTACGGACCCATAGGTTCACTCTACCCTCGCGTTCTGGAATTCCTAGTGAGTCCGTGACCTACGGCTTCCAAGGATGGTTGAGCTGGCCTCGCCTACCCATTGGTCATCGTCTCTACCGGGATCGTGTCTGATAGCACCATTTTGAAATTTTAGGAACTGAATAAAATTTGGAAATAGCGGAATTTTGCGACGCCACGTGGCGACATGAAGTGGTCTCGGGTCATTTCCATATATATAGTGGGAGACCTCCCGATGATCTCGCAAAATGGAAATCCGCCATTTTTGATTAAATCAAGCCAGGATAGGCCCCAGTGCGGTACGCACGGGTACCGGGGCACTTCCCCATTATTACCAGGTGACCGCCTTGTGAGATAGCATTCGAAGAGATTTCCCCTTTCTGAAATATCCACAGACGTCTAACGGCATATACCCCTTTTGGAGAATATTACCTTAAATTTTTAGTCTATAATTCTAACAGTAAATCTATAAAACCCACTCACTAAATTGCCAGTCACGTCCATGTAATAATTCTCTTTCGGCAATCGATCACTCGTCTTTAAGCGCGGCCGTCGCGGTCGCTGACCCCTTGTGGGGGTATCGTGGTTATGGTGGCAGACCTTGCTAGGTGAGGCTCTATATGTTCTATGATGCTTGTTTAATATATACACTTATTTATTATCCATGTCTTCTTATTGCGTTCTAGTAATAGTCTAGTATCTGTGTTGACCCCATAGCTAACGACCCTCGCAATTGCGTCGGTTTGACCATTCGGCTGCAGCCAAAGAAGAGTGAACGAGCAAGACCTGTCTGGGCAGGTGTCAGAAGTGAATTGTGTATTGTGCAAAGTGTTTAGCCAGTGTTGTATCTTTAGTTCAGGAAGTTGCGAAGCCTGTATACGAGGAAGCATTCATTGTCGACAGTTGCCGTTAATCTATCGATTTCGAGACTTCGATATATTAAGGGTTTGCCACGACCTGCGTTGAATTCAACGGCCAAGAGTTAAATCAGATGTGGTGACAGCGGTTGGTTGACTTAATCGAATATCGGTCGTTCCCTCCCACTATCACTGGTTATAACGAATGGTTAACTAACGTTGACACAGCCTTAGCAAATTAGTTTAGTTATTAAACGTTGATATATACTTATAATAAATTGAAAGCCTTTATTTTGTTGTAGGCTCTTACAGGAAACAGAAATAAAATATATAAAAATCTATAAATTTATTTTATGTGATAATTGTTTCTACAAGACTATTTTATGAGATACATATGACAGTCTTAACTATTTTGAATCATTTTCCAACTGTTTTTACAGTAAACTAGTTACTTTTATTTTATCGTAGGCTCTTACAGAATATAAAAATAAAATATATAAAATTCTATTAATCTATTTTATGTGAAAACTACAACAGTTTTAACCATTTCCTACCATTTTCCACTATACTTATAATAAATTGAAAGCCTTTGTTTTGTTGTAGGCTCTTACAGAAAACAGAAATAAAATATATAAAAATCTATAAATTTATTTTAAATGATAATTGTTTCTACAAGCCTATTTTATGAGATACATATGACAGTCTTAACTATTTTGAATCATTTTCCAACTGTTTTTACAGTAAACTAAATACTTTTATTTTATCGTTTTCTCTTACAGAAAATAAAAATAAAATATATAAAATTCTATTAATCTATTTTATGTGAAAACTATAACAGTTTTAACCATTTCCTACCATTTTCCACTATACTTATAATAAATTGAAAGCCTTTATTTTGTTGTAGGCTCTTACAGAAAACAGAAATAAAATATATAAAAATCCATAAATTTATTTTTTGTAATAATTGTTTCTACCAACCTATTTTATGAGATACATATGACAGTCTTAACTATTTTGAATCATTTTCCAACTGTTTTTACAGTAAACTAGTTACTTTTATTTTATCGTAGGCTCTTACAGAATATAAAAATAAAATATGTAAAATTCTATTAATCTATTTTATGTGAAAACTACAACAGTTTTAACCATTTCCTACCATTTTCCACTATACTTATAATAAATTGAAAGCCTTTGTTTTGTTGTAGGCTCTTACAGAAAACAGAAATAAAATATATAAAAATCTATAAATTTATTTTAAATGATAATTGTTTCTACAAGCCTATTTTATGAGATACATATGACAGTCTTAACTATTTTGAATCATTTTCCAACTGTTTTTACAGTAAACTAAATACTTTTATTTTATCGTTTTCTCTTACAGAAAATAAAAATAAAATATATAAAATTCTTTTAATCTATTTTATGTGAAAACTATAACAGTTTTAACCATTTCCTACCATTTTCCACTATACTTATAATAAATTGAAAGCCTTTATTTTGTTGTAGGCTCTTACAGAAAATAGAAATAAAATATATAAAATTCTATAAATCTTTGTTATGTGATAATTGTTTTTACAAGCCCATTTTATGTGATAACTATGACAGTCCTAACCATACTGAATCACTTTCCAACTGTTTTAATCGTATATCAAAAACGTTTGTATTGTTGTAGGCTGCCACAAAAATATTTAATCACAAACTAAGTACCATTAGCTCTCACATAATGATAGTTTCTGACATCAATTGTGTTCTGTGAGAGAAATATTTAAAAATATTAAATTTTCCAATTCCTCTGCCAAGTCCATGACAATTTCGAGGCAAGATTAATGATGCAATAATGATTAGTTAAAGAATTTCCCCAATTAAGAATGACATTATTCGACTGTGCTATCAGTTGTAAATTTAAACGTAAGATGTTTCCGAAGGTGCAAATCGACTCGTTTGTCAATCATCGCAGCAGGCTACGTAGGTGACTATTGTTTACGATACTTTTGTTTCATTTTTTAGCAGTAGGTTTCGTACAGAGTGATCAAGCAAAATGCGAATTGTGTTTAGCCGCGTCTGTGCGTTTATGTATTTCGTGTGACCTAGATGTTACTCCAACAGAACTCCAACATGCATGTTCGGACCTGAAATAAATTAAGTAAATCTGGGAGGTCCGATTTTTAATTTAAAAAGAGACGTTTCTACCAGAATTATTTTCGTATAAATTAGTTTTGACACTGCTCAACAACTCATTAATTCTTCGATACGGAACGAACACAAGAACAATCTATTACATTGTCAGAACAAAAAACAAAGACCAGTGAGTTATCTCGATATAACGAGTTAAGTGATCGCTTAGAATCGAGGAAATGACAGGTCATACGACCGACACGAAATCTACAGGACAGATTCAGCGCCAGCCAAGAATCCGGCAGCTCGGTCACAGAAGTGTTAAAAGTTAAAATACTTGACTCACCTTCGATTTGTTTCATGGGGGTCACTGCGGCGTTGTAGGACCAACCGTCCGTGGGGGTGTAGCCGAATTGGGTCTGGTAAGGACCAGCGGAGTCCATGGCGGTGCCGACGATGTCCTTTTGATTGAACTGTTGCTGGTGGTGCATGATACCAACACTTCTTTCGATGGTAATAGTTGTACGGGTTAGCAGTTAGCCGTGGTTTCGTTTGTTGTTTTCCTTTCACTCATTTTTCATTGCTGTTGCGCTGAAACAAAATTGAAATAAAATATATAAAATTTCACAAGTGTATTTTATGTGATAATTGTTTTTGCAAGCCTATGTGGCAACTAGGACTGTCTTAGCCATTCTGAATCATTTTCCCCACTGTTTTTATAATAAATTAATATCTTTTAGTTTGTTGAAAGCTGCTATAGAAAACATTTAAAAAAATATATAAAATTTTACAAGTTTATTTAATGTGATAATTGTTTTCACAGGCTTATTTAATGTGGTAACTGAGACAGTCCTAATTATTTTGAATCATTTTCCCACCTGTTTTACTAGTAAATTGAAAGCTCTTATCTTGTTCAGTGCTGCTGTAGAAACCAAAAATAAAATATTTATATAAAATTTCACAAGTCTATTGTATGTGATAATTCTTTTTGCAAGCCTATTTTCTGTGGCAACTAGGACTGTCTTAACCGTTCTGAATCATTTTCCCCACTGCTTTTATAATAAATTAAAATATTTTAGTTTTTTGAAGGCTGCTACAGAAAACATAAAAAAATATATAAAATTTTACAAGTTTATTTAATGTGATAATTGTTTTCACAGGCTTATTTAATGTGGTAACTGAGACAGTCCTAATTATTTTGAATCATTTTCTCACCTGTTTTACTAGTAAATTGAAAGCTTTTATCTTGTTCAGTGCTGCTGTAGAAACCAAAAATAAAATATATAAAATTTCACAAGTCTATTTTATGTGATAATTCCTTTTACAAACCTATTTTATGTGGCAACTAGGACTGTCTTAAACGTTCTGAATCATTTTCCCAACTGTTTTTAAAATAAATTAAAATATTTTAGTTTTTTGAAGGCTGCTACAGAAAGCATAAAAAAAATATATAAAATTTTACAAGTTTATTTTATGTGATAATTATTTTTACAGGCTTATTTAATGTGATAACTGAGACAGTCTTAATTATTTTGTATCATTTTCTCACCTGTTTATTAGAATATTGGTAGATCTTATCTTGTTCAGTGCTGCTGTAGAAACCAAAAATAAAATATATAAAATTTCACAAGTCTATTTTATGTGATAATTATTTTTACAAGCCTATTTTATGTGGCAACTAGGACTGTCTTAACCGTTCTGAATCATTTTCCCCACTGCTTTTATAATAAACTAAAATCTTTTAGTTTGTTGAAGGCTGCTATAGAAAACATAAAAAAAAATATATAAAATTTTACAAGTTTATTTTATTTGATAATTATTTTTACAGGCTTATTTAATGTGATAACTGAGACAGTCCTAATTATTTTGAATCATTTTCTCACCTGTTTATTAGTATATTGAAAGATCTTATCTTGTTCAGTGCTGCTGTAGAAACCAAAAATAAAATACATATATAAAATTTCACAAGTCTATTTTATGTGATAATTCTTTTTACAAGCCTATTTTATGTGGCAACTAGGACTGTCTTAAACGTTCTGAATCATTTTCCCAACTGTTTTTAAAATAAATTAAAATATTTTAGTTTTTTGAAGGCTGCTACAGAAAGCATAAAAAAAAATATATAAAATTTTACAAGTTTATTTTATGTGATAATTATTTTTACAGGCTTATTTAATGTGATAACTGAGACAGTCCTAATTATTTTGTATCATTTTCTCACCTGTTTATTAGAATATTGGTAGATCTTATCTTGTTCAGTGCTGCTGTAGAAACCAAAAATAAAATATATAAAATTTCACAAGTCTATTTTATGTGATAATTCTTTTTACAAGCCTATTTTATGTGGCAACTAGGACTGTCTTAAACGTTCTGAATCATTTTCCCAACTGTTTTTATAATAAATTAAAATCTTTTAGTTTGTTGAAGGCTGCTATAGAAAACATAAAAAAAAAATATATAAAATTTTACAAGTTTATTTAATGTGATAATTGTTTTCACAGGCTTATTTAATGTGGTAACTGGGACAGTCCTAATTATTTTGAATCATTTTCTCACCTGTTTTACTAGTAAATTGAAAGATCTTATCTTGTTGAGTGCTGCTGTAGAAACCAAAAATAAAATATATAAAATTTCACAAGTCTATTGTATGTGATAATTCTTTTTGCAAGCCTATTTTCTGTGGCAACTAGGACTGTCTTAACCGTTCTAAATCATTTTCCCCACTGCTTTTATAATAAATTAAAATCTTTTAGTTTGTTGAAGGCTGCTACAGAAAACATAAAAAAAATATATAAAATTTTACAAGTTTATTTTATGTGATAATTGTTTTCACAGGCTTATTGAATGTGGTAACTGAGACAGTCCTAATTATTTTGAATCATTTTCTCACCTATTTATTAGTAAATTGAAAGATATTATCTTGTTCAGTGCTGCTGTAGAAACCAAAAATAAAAGATATAAAATTTCACAAGTCTATTTTAGGTGATAATTCTTTTTACAAGCCTATTTTATGTGGCAACTAGGACTGTCCTAAACGTTCTGAACCAATTTTCCCAACTGTTTTTAAAATAAATTAAAATATTTTAGTTTTTTGAAGGCTGCTACAGAAAGCATAAAAAAATATATAAAATTTTACAAGTTTATTTTATGTGATAATTATTTTCACAGGCTTATTTAATGTGGTAACTGAGACAGTCCTAATTATTTTGAACTACTTTTTTGTATTATTGTGGTATTAGAGGATTTTTTGGTGGAAGTTTGGTATTTGTTTTCGATTCCTTAATTCAGCGATAGATTGAAATTGAAAAAACCGAGCAAAGAGACACAGTCCTGCTACCAAAGCCGACTCTGCATGTAACTCTTCCAATAAAAATGACAAGCGTGGAAACAAATCAAGCGATTTTCGTGTAAATAAAAACGTTTGTTTGAAAATGTTTGTACTTTATGCGGTTTAATTGTTTGTTTTCGCGCAATAAATATCGTATTTGACGCATTCTAAATAAATATTTATTTGGGGAACACATTTTTCGATTGTTTAGATATGCTCTTTTTCGTTTTATTTCTGGTTCTTTCGTGGATTCTCATGCGTTGTGTATTTGATGCAGCGGCGAGAGGAACAGGTCCTGTGGAAGTTATTTTTAAAACGGATCTTCCTTTCACATACATACAAAGTGTTGAAAACCAAAACTGAACATATCAGGCCTTAAGGATAGTAGAACTCAGAAAAGAGCGCATCGCATGTTATTGTTTGTTTCTTGTTTCCAAACCAAAACGGTTTTAGAAAATCAGCGGTACTGACTTCAACATCTTTTCGACATACTATCCTCCTGCAACATCCGTCGCTCGTCTATCTGTGTCCTATGAAAAATTAAGAAGTCCTGAAAGATTAAGAAGTGTCTTTAATGGAGATAAGTTCAACACTTCTACTGCATTACAAAGATCGCAGTGGAAATATTGCTAGTTTTAGGAGTAAGTCTGATTTCCAAATCAATTTCCTATGACCATTATTGGAGAGGTCTACTCAGACCATATTCAATATCGCTACACGCTAGGATCAAAGCGGACGAAGAGTTCTTGGACTTGGCATTTTTGTTTTTCTTCTGTCCGCTTAAGTAGCGAATTGGTGGTTTGAAGATATAATAAGTGTTAAGACATGTGGGGACCGATCTTGCACTAAGAACGTTAATGATTTGCCACAAATGCGACGGAACTAGCGATGTCTTCCCATTATCACTTCTGTGCAAAATATCCAGTTGTTTAATTTCTTGTAACAAACACGCATCTTAATCTTCTGTATATTGTAGGTATGATGTACTTGCGCTCCAATGTCTGTCATACGATACAGATGTCACACACTGGGCTGGGCGAAAGATTTGAATCATCTCGTTTACGGTCAAACTATTCGCCCTTTCGAAATCAAATTTGTTCTTCTTTTACTCTTTGGTTACCAATTTTACTTGCAATCGCCCAAAAAGTAACATCAACGCCTATTCAAATTTAGGAACGCCTAAACTGGAACATACAATAGCAATTTACGTAACAAGTCCGGAAAACAGTGATTTGTGGACGAGTAGACAAGATTCCAGGACGAGCCGTAGGCGAGTTCTGGAAGCCTGCGAGTGCAAAAAAACAGAGTGTTGCGTACACTATTTTTCGGCAACCATGTGGAATAACAAATCGACAGAGTACGTTTCTTTATAATATTTATTTGTAGAACAAAATTAGGAACAGTCTAATTCTTGCTTAAATTAATATTTATATTGAAATTCAAACGATTGTTAATATTAAAGGGTAACTCTTCCCGGCCTAGTCCGCGAAATACGTGCTTCCTGGACCAGGCCGGAGAAGTGCTATTTTCTCAAGGAAGAAGCGTCCGGGAAGTGGGTACTTTCCGTACAGTTGCCGAAAAAGAATTTCTTCTGTGCAGGAGTAATAATTAACGCTTTGCCTCAGCGTAGAAGTAAATTATTAGCGAAAAATATCTTCCACCTCCAGACATAAGCGACGGTGATCCACTAGGTTGCTCCGACATCCAGCTAGTTACTAGTTTTTTTCTAAATTTAATACCTTAGAGTACCTAGATCGAAGCGCCGTTACAACAATCAGAAAAACAGACTCGGCGCAACTATTATTAACTCCATTAAAATAGTGAAATAACACAGCTGCAATTTTAGATATCGGAGTTCAAAAGCCCCCTAAATCATCGTAATTGTAAAGTAGATCTAGTTACTCGACGGAGGAGGGGGCGAAAAGGCAGAGCAATGAAAGCTTGATTACATTCGCAAGCAGTCGCGAACAGTTGAATATCATCACTTTTAATTTGTACTCATCAACAGATATGAGAATCTCAGTCGGCTTCGTATCCAGTATCAGCCGCTCAATTGTCTGTCGACACTTTTGAATCGATTTCAGTTATTTAGTAAATATAATTTCATATTTTAAGTGCGGACGGAGCATTACACTACAAGTCCTCGAGTAGCCGATCCTGTATCAGCAGATTATAGAAAGAAGGTAGCAAAGCTATAAGGGTATTTATAGTAATAATAAAAATCTTTATTACCATCATTATATGTTAGATTACTTTAACTTATGATATTAAGCTGATTGGGTAAAATTAAGTTCAGAAACCTCATCCACGGGAGAGAATTGTCTGTTCTTCCACCTATCAATTGAATTTTCTGGAGGACTGGAGAGAATTGGTTCAATTTTCATCAATTTTGCAGAAATGCCATCGACATAGAAGGTAGAGATGAGAGAAGGAGTCTCTGGCTTCTGAAACCGAGAATTTGACGATCTGCATTTCTGTGCCTATGTTTATATGACAAACTAAAGTTATCGAAGAAAAATCCCTTTATATATTTTATCAACACAGGAGTGGCGGTTAGTATCTGGATGGGAGACCAGCAAAGAAACCCAACGAGCTCATCTGATCTTCTAACATAGCAGCTAATACATCAGCTTAAATAGTCCATTAGATGTTAGGCAAGTAAAGATAATCCCTGGTCTTCGACAAAGTAGATATTCGGCAAAATTTTTGCGTTGGAGGTAGCTCGTCTCCAGGGTTTCTTCCTGCAACACTAAACACTCAATAAAGAGCATTGCTGACCCTGGAGTTCCTCCAGTAATTAATGGACGAAATTTCATTATCGAGTTGGTGATTGGATATACTCCTAAAACTGGTTATTGGTTCACTGCGACCTTTGTGGTGTAGCAAAGGTGTTGAACTTCTTTCTATTACAGAGATTTCTTAAGCTTCAAAAAATTGTAATATTTCAAAGAACTATATTTTTCGTTGGCCCTTCTAACACTGGTCCTGGTTGAACTAGAGATTTGAAATTGGAATTCTTTACTAGGAACAAAATAAGACTTAAGAAAACATCACGTCACTACATAATGTTTGCTTTTTCATCAAGTTGGTATCCCATTTGAGACAGTTGCAATTAAAGACTCTTTTACCTCATCCTTTTTGCTCTTAAAAGTCCTGGCACTCGCATCTTTCACACCAATTTTATCGCAAAAACCAGTCGACAAAGAACTTACAAATTTAGCCTCACAACTTTTCATCAATGCTGCTCGTGTGCACGTCTCCATCCGCACTTAAAATATGAAATTATATTTACTAAATAACGGGATTCGATTCAAAAGCGTCGACAGGCAATTGAGCGGCTGATACTGGATACAAAGCCGACTGAGATTCTCATATCTGTTGATGAGTACAAATTAAAAGTGATGATATTCAACTGTTCGCGACTGCTTGCGAATGTAATCAAGCTTTCATTGCTCTGCCTTTTCGCCCCCTCCTCCGTCGAGTAACTAGATCTACTTTACAATTACGATGATTTAGGGGGCTTTTGAACTCCGATATCTAAAATTGCAGCTGTGTTATTCCACTATTTTAATAAAGTTAATAATAGTTGCGCCGAGTCTGGTTTTCTGATTGTTGTAACGGCGCTTCGATCCAGGTCCTCTAAGGTATTAAATTTAGAAAAAAGCTAGTAACTAGCTGGATGTTGGAGCAACCTAGTGGATCACCGTCGCTTATGTCTGGAGGTGGAAGATATTTTTCGCTAATAATTTACTTCTACGCTGAGGCAAAGCGTTAATTATTACTCCTGCACAGAAGAAATTCTTTTTCGGCAACCGTACGGAAAGTACTCACTTCCCGAACGCTTTTTCTTTGAGAAAATATAGCACTTCTCCGGCCTAGTCCAGGAAGTACGTATTTCCAGGACTAGGCCGGGAAGAATTACCCTTTAATATTAGCAATTGTTTGAATTTCAATATAAATATTAATTTAAACAAGAATTAGACTGTTCCTAATTTTATTCTACAAATAAATATTATAAAGAAACGTACTCTATTCATTTGTTATTCCACATGGTTGCCGAAAAATAGTGTACGCAACACTCTGTTTTTTTGCACTCGCAGGCTTCTAGAACTCGCCTACGGCTCGTCCTGGAGTCTTGTCTACTCGTCCACAAACCACTGTTTTCCGAACTTGTTACGTAAATTGCTATTATATGTTCCAGTTTAGGCGTTCCTAAATTTGAATAGGCGTTGATGTTACTTTTTGGGCGATTGCAAGTGAATGCGGTAACCAAAGAGTAAAAGAAGGAGAAATTTGATTTCGAAAGGGCGAATAGTTTGACCGTAAACGAGATGATTCAAATCTTTCGCCCAGCCCAGTGTGTGACATCTGTGTCGTATGGTAGACATTGGAGCGCAAGTACATCATACCTACAATATACAGAAGATTAAGATGCGTGTTTGTTACAAGAAATTAAACAACTGGATATTTTGCACAGAAGTGATAATGGGAAGACATCGCTAGTTCCGTCGCATTTGTGGCAAATCATTAACGTTCTTAGTGCAAGATCGGTCTCCACATGTCTTAACTCTTATTATATCTTCAAACCACCAGTTCGCTACTTAAGCGGATAGAAGAAAAACAAAAATGCCAAGTCCCAGAAATTTTCGTCCGCTTTGATCCTAGCGTGTAGCGATATTGAATATGGTCTGAGTAGACCTCTCCAGTAATGGTCATAGGAAATTGATTTGGAAATCAGACTTACTCCTAAAACTGGCAATTTTTCCACTGCAACCTTTGTGATGTAGTAGAAGTATTGAACTTCATCTTTGTTGAAAGTTTATTTTAAAACTGGAACAGAAAATTTTTAGGAAAACTAGAATAGAAGACCGACGGACTTTGGTTGTAGACAATTATCATTGCATATTGGCAATTTTTCACCGACGTTTTTCGCCAGTATCTCCCTCACTACCAATTAGACGGCGCATTTTGAAGATTTATATAGGTACTTAGGTTTGATTTTTCTTAGTAGCTACACAGTATTTTCCTCTAAATTGCTTTAATTTTCAAGGAACTCAGTACCTACTCCTTATTGATGAATCGATATTATGAGAGCTAGTCGCCCAATTTATAATTAGGGTAAACTCTTACCTTCTTAAAAAAATCCTCTCGTGCGAAATCTTCCTGTCGCAGATTTGGGCCTTGGCGCTTCTTCCACCCGAAACGATGAATGAAAACGAAAACAACAAACCACTTTAAAAATTATTTATGCGTTTTATTCCGCACTGCCCGACGGATATTTTAATAAATAGTTCAAAAATTAAACTAATAACCTCGCTGACAAAGTCCTTTCATCGAAAATCCCAATTTTTATATCATTAACATTAACTGAAAACAAAATCGCGGCTTTTCACGGCCAACTCGTTCCTAATGAAGAACGTTGATAGACTGAAACTTCGAATTTTCACACATGTTGTCAGCGTAAGCCATGACAATTTTGGAAGCTTTTTATCCCCGCCACCTAAGCGAGCTTAAGACACTTGCGGGCGGGGCCTCGTCGGTTTCAGCGCGATCGGTACAATCGGGAGAAAAAGTGGCGTTTCAGCATCGCTTATCGGAGCTCCGTGCCGTATTTTCATACCGAAAAGTATCTTTTCATGAATGATGCCTACTTCTTTTCCTATTTTAGTATTCGAGGAAATACATAGCAGGGCAATCGGTAGGAATTTATAATAAATAAATTCATATTATAATTTAAAAAATGCTAGGAAATAGTCAATAGCTTAAGAACAGAGGAAATAGTCAATAGCTTAAGAACAGAGGAAATAGTCAATATCTTAAGGACAAAGGAAATAGTCAATATCTTAAGTAAGAGCAAGGCAAGTATATTAATATTGTGTTTTTTTTTAAATGCTAGGAAATAGTCAACATTTCTATAGATCCACTTAAGGACATAGGCTTTTTTGGAGACAGTTCTTTTCTTTGTCAAAATTGTTTTATTTTTGCTTTTTAGTGCAGTCAAATAGTATTAACAGTCGGTACTCTGAAACGTTTGTTGTTGAACCGCAATCCGGCAAATAAATTTATATTTAATGAAACATTAGGAAATAGTCAAATATTATTTTTATTTTATTTATTTAAATTTGTATAAATAAAATGTTTGCCGTTGAACAGCAATCCTGCAAATAAACTCACTTTATATTTTTAAATCCTAGGAAATAGTCAATATATCTAAATCTATTTAAAGGCAGAGACTTTTTTGAGGACGGTTGTTTTCTTTGTCAAAATTTTTTTGTTAATACTTTTTACTAGTCAAATATTAACAGTCGTACTCTGAAATACTAGCCGTTGAACAGCACTCCGGCAAATTAATTCATATTTAAAAAATCACTAGGAAATAGTCATCATTTAAATCTACTTAAGGACACAGGCTAGTGGAAGGCGATTTTTTCCTTCAAAATTGTCCTGTTTATACTTTTTAGTACATATATATTACTCTTACAAAATGTTTGTTTTTGAACAGCAAATAAGTTAATATTTTGAAAAATGCAAGAAATAGTCAGTATTTTTATTTCTTGGGATTTTTTAAATCTATTTTGCTTTTACTTTTTAATACAGCCGACATTAACTTTCAATACTCAAAAATGTTTGCTAGTTTTTAACAGTAATCCTGCAAATAAACTCATATTTTTAAATCCTAGGAAATAGTCAACATTTCTAAATCTATTTAAGGGCTTTTTTGAAGACGGTATTTTTTTTCTTAAATTTTTTTTTATGCTTTTTAGTAGTCAAATATTAACAGTTGGTACTCTGAAATACTTGCCGTTGAACAGCTATCGGGCAAATTAATTTATATTTAAAAAACCACTAGGAAGTAGTCAACATTTCTAAATCTACTCGGTGTTTATATTTGACTGTATATTCAAAAAAAATTTTAGTTCAAAGCACTAAAAAGTGCAGACAAAATTGGTTTGTGAAAAACTTCTGTCCTTAAATAACTTTAGAAATGTTGACTACTTCCTGGCCTTCTTTTTATATAAATTTTTTTGCGAGATTGTTGACTGTATAAACAAAACTGGTTTGAAAAAATTCTAAACTGTTTGCGATAAACCTCTGTCCTTAAGTAGATTTAGAAATGTTGACTATTTCCTAGCATACCTTAAAATACGATTCCATTTGCTGGATTACTCTCAGAGTACTATTTCAGAAATTTTGACTATTTCCTAACGTTTTTAAAATATGAATTTATCGACTGGACTCCAAACATTTTAGAGTAGGTACTGAAGGTTAATAACTGATTGTTAAGTAGTTTTAGAAACGTTGACTATTTCCTAGGGTATTTATTTACGGGATTGTTTTTCAAAGGCATAATTGACTCGAAAACATATTAGTTTTAAAAAATAATTGTTCCGTTTGCGAAGAAACCTCTGTGTTTATTTGGATTCAGAAATGTTGACTATTTCCTGGCATTTTTCTATATTTAAATTTGTTGGCGCAATTGCTTTTCAAAGGCAAACGTTTTAGAGTACCGAGTGTTAACATTTGATCACACCAAGGGAATCCTAGGAGTCTACAAATCAAAGTAAGTAATAGTACGACAAAGACGAAACACTTATGATTAAACTTATATTTTAGAAACAGTCAGGAAATAGTCAACATTTTTGAATTCACATAAAAACAAAAGCTTCTTTGCAAACGGATCAATTTTCTTTCAAAACCAATATGATTTTGCAATGAAATATGCATTTGAAAAACAAATCCCGCAAATAGATACCCTAGGAAATAGTCAACATAAAGACATAGGCTTCTAATACTTAATTATAATTATATTTTCTGCAGTCAAATATTAAATTGCTCTAAAATGTTTGCGATTGACCGACAATCTCGCAAATAAATTCATATTTTAAAAAATTATAGGAAATAGTCAAGATTTCTAATTCTCCTTTGTAGGCTCTTTTTCAGACGGGTAATTTTTTTCTCACTCAGTTCCTTGATGAAATGTTTACCTTTGAGCAGTAATCCAACCAGTAAAATATGAGTCTTTTAAGAAATGCGAGGAAATAGTCAACATTTCTAAATCTACTAAGAAACAGAACAGTTTAATTTTTTCTAAGCAATTTTGTTTATACAGTGAAATATTAACACTCAATACTCTCAAATGTTTACTTGCGAATAACAATCTCTCAAATTAATTCATATAAAGAAAAAGCTAGGAAATAGTCAACATTTCTAAATCTATTTAAGGGCCGAAGTTTTTTAAGGATATTCTTTACAAAACTATTTTGTCTACACTTTTTAGTACATTGCATTAAAATGTTAGCCATTTACCAACAATCTCTCAGATAAATTCATACTTTAAAAAACTCTACTAGGAAATAGTCAAAATATCTAATTCGCCTTAAAGGTATAAGCTCTTTTTTTGTAGACGGATAATTTTTTTCTCACTCAGTACCCTGAAATGTTTACCTTTGAGCAGTAACTCAGCCAGTATAGAATAGGCATCTTTTGAGAAATGTTAGGAAATAGTCAACTTTTCTAAATCTACTCAAAACCAGCTTTTGCCTTTTTTCAAAATTATTTTATTTATACCCTTTAGTGCAGTCAAACATTGACTCGCGCATTTCTAAATTATTTGCCTTTGGACAGCAAACCAGCAAAGAAATTCATATTGTAAGGATTTATATAGAAATTCCTGGAAATAGTCAATATTTCTAAAGGCTTTTTGAAGACGGTGCAGTTTTGTTTTCAAAACTATTTTTATACTTCTTAGTACTTTCAAACATACATCTCCCCTGTATAGAGAAATGTTGACTATTTCCTCAGATAAATTAATGTTTAAAGGAAATAGTCAACATTTCTTAATCCACATAAAGACAAGGCATTTTTATAGACGGTGCAATTTCATTCACAATATTTTGTCTATAATATTTAATACAGTTAATTATAAACCCTAAGTACATACTCTAAAACGTTTGTCGTTAAGCAACAATTCAGCAACTGAATTCATATTTTCGAAAACGTTAGGAAATAGTCAACATTTCTAATTCTTGTTAAGCTTATACAGTTAAATATTAACACTCAGGATTCTGAAATATTTACCTTTGAGCAGGAATCCTGCAAAAGGATTCATATTTTATGCAATGCTAGGAAATAGTCAACATTTCTAAATCTACTGAAAACAGAGCAGTTTAATTTTTTTAAAAGCAATTTTGTTTATACAGTCTAATATTAACACTCAGCACTCTGAAATATTTACCTGTGAATAACAATTTTGCAAATACAGTTATATAAAAAAGAAGGCTAGGAAATTTAAGAAATGTTAGGAAATAGTCAACTTTTCTAAATCTACTCAAGACCAGCTTTTGCCTTTTTTCAAAATTATTGTATTTATACCTTTTAGTGCAGTCAAACATTAACTCGCGCTTTTCTAAATTGTTTGCCTTTGGACAGCAAATAAAGTCATGTAAGTAATAGAAAATGCCAGGAAATAGTCAACATTTCTGAAGGTTTTTGAAGACGGTTCAGTTTTTGTTTTCAAAACTATTTTTATATTTTTTAGTACTTTCAAGCATAGGTACCTCTATCCCTATACCTGTAGATACAAAAATGTTGACTATTTCCTCAGCAGTTTAAAGTGTTTTCAGTACTTTAAAATATAAGGAAATTCATATTTAAAAAACACGTCAGATTAAAATAACAACGATCCAACTAATAAAACCAACTTGGCTAGTTATCAGCTTGTACCGGCCGGCCGGCCGAGTAGATCCAGCTCTGATGTTGATTGTACAGGGCGGAGTCGCACTTTTGGCAACGCCCGCCCGTGCGTTCGTGACCCGGTCGTAGTTGGCTCGAAAGGGCGTTAAATCAAATATTATGTAAACACAATAAAATTTCTGCCGCTTCTGTTAACACCCTACATTTATTACCAGTCATATAATAGTAAATTAGCGAACCGGGAGTTATATTTAGATTTAATTGTTTTTTATTTATTACCTACATTTAAATATTTACACGAGTTGTCGGCGGGTATTCTAACAATCCCGTCTTGATTTAAACCTGGACGTTGCGCGCCAACACATCATCGCGCGGCAAATTATGAGGTGAAATATGCGGAGTAGATTAATCAGTTTTTTTACACGAAAATACGCCGGTATCGGTTCGGATGCAACTTCAAAGGGGGGAAGAAAAATGGGAATCAGGCGACAGCGCGGAATTTACGCCGCGCCAACCAAAACCACTGTCGTATTGGTGGTTGTCATGAGCAACGACATTTTAGCCTTAGGCGCACATTTTGAATTGTTTTTACAAAAATGTGCCCTACGTCGAGGAAATTTTAACCCAACTTTAAAATTTTTGTTAACGTCAAAATTCTACTTTTTCGATAGCTCCTGCTGCCTCGAAAATCGCAGCGGGACCGTGCGATTTATAATGTAGCTCTAAGTTGGACCCTCTACCTTGGATTTCTTACCAGAACGGCGGCCCGGCGGCGATTTTTCGTTTGGAAATAGCGTTTAAAGATTTCGTGTTTTCGCAATTTTTTCAATTTTTCAAATTTCTCCAAACACGCGTCCGGGCCGAGCGTAATAACTCGCGCCTCCTTCGAGATGGACCGGCGGCGTATTTTTTTCTAAAAACTAGATGAAATTTTGAAAATCCTGAGGCCTAATCGTTTTTCTCGATTTTGCCACCTAAGAAAGTTAGATGAATTTTTGAAAAGAGGCGATTTTGTCGGATTTTGGCGATTTTTCAAACATGTATCTTTTAGAAACGCGCCACAGCTTTCCCCTTTGGATCAAGAGGATCCGGGCTTGAATGGCGGGCAAGACGAAGGAAAAATGAAGAACCGTTTTTTGTTTTTTAGGTCCATCTCCGATATTACCCGGGATACGAATTTTTTAAAAAAGGTCGATTTTTGCCGAAAAATTGTACTTTTCCGGGGTCCTTGCAGCCCTCCCCGGAGGATTTTTTCAACCGGACTCTCAAGGGAGCTAGAACCAACCTTCCTCTCGGATCCCTGAAAAATTCGTTGCTTAATATCCATCCGCGGCCGAGGTCGGATAATCGAATAACTTTTTTTAATTTTTTTTCACCCCTTTTTTTTCATAATTAACATGAACTGTAGAAAAAAAATAGAATCCTCGTGTCGCGATGAGGTCGAAAAGCCTGGTCGAGGGCTCCCCTATTAATCTGACTAACAATATTTTCCTCGGGTTATTAATCAGACGAAAGTAAGTTTAAAGAAAAATATACGGAATGTTGTCGTAAATTACGCTCTTTTATTTTATAAATTTTAATCCCACGAAAGCCGACTCTTGACTTATCGCTATCGGCCATTCATCACACTCGCCTAATAAACGCTCATAAACTCTTCGGGTATTTATAACTTTTCCGAGGAAAGTCAATAATTTGACTCATCAGGCGTTACATAATTAAATCTTTTTTTAGGCTTCTTATAATCCGAAGTATGTAGCAATCGAAGCATTCCTCTGAATATTTTCAGTTTTGTATCTCACAGCGAACCGCCTAAACGGACATACAGGGAAGGCCTTTTTTCCAAAAATCAAATCAAAATCATTTGGTATACTCGTTTTCTGTTAGGGTGCCTCAAGGGTCCATTCTAGGGCCTTAGTTATTTTTACAGTTTCTTAATGATTTACATCGTATTGTGGACTTAAATTTATACAAAAACAGTTTAATATTTTTATAATGCTAGTACATACAGGGTGTCCCAAAACGCCTGATTTAGACTGTTTTTCCTACTTCTAGATCTGATAGAGAAAACCGACCAAAGTGTCTAGAGTTTAATTTTTGTGCAACGTCTATAGGTGAAAACCGTATTTCGATAAGTCTAATCTTTTTCGAGATATCGGTGAAAATTGACATTTGGCAAATTTCGAAAAAGTGCCATAACTTTTTTATTCGTGATTATTTTTTTATGCAGTAAAAATTTTTGAATCCTACCTGAGGCCCATTCTGCTTGAAAACAAATAATTATAATAATAATACGTTTTCTTTAAAACCTCCCCTGTATATAAATCTCGGGATCTTATCCTGCCGTGACACATTTTTCTAGAATTCTCTTCATACGCAGTCGCTTCCCACTGGGGTCTGTATATTTTCAATCCTGATTATTCCTGGAAACAACCGATTAAAACGCATTAGTTTTTCTCGTAAAAATTAAATATGGGTAAATTATTTCATCGTCAAGTGTTATGAGCTTAAACAAATTTCACATTGTATCTTACATCTTACATCATAATTGTTGCTGTCGGCTAGATAAAAATCGCTAATCCGCGTATTGTTTGTAAACTCTTTAAAAAGTAAGTCGCTAAGGTGATTGCGCCGGTAAATATTTTGCTTGTGCATCAAAAACGTTCGCCCATAAATAATTAATTTTATGCCCCAAGCAAAATAAATAGGCATTCGTTAGATAATTAAGCTCCTTATTAATTAACTGCTAAATAAGCAGTAGCACACCTAGTCGATAGGCTTATTGTTGTTTTCTTAATTTTCTCAGCGTTGGCGTTCCATGCCTCCTTATCCAAGAGACTCGTCCGTTGGTGAAATATTTACTTCTTCCGATCGTACCTAAGAGGAGTGCGGCTATGAAATTTTATTTAAAAATGTAATTTTTTAATAAGTTATATAATGGCCTTATAACGTGCTAAATAGTTCTATAATACAACTTGTATGCAGTTAGAATAGCTGCTATAAAACAAATAGTTCTATAGCAGATGTTTAATAGCAACCGAAATTTACCGATGATCCGCGTCGCTATATAATGGCTTTATAACGAGCTAAATAGTTCTATAAAACAACCTATTACGGTCTTTATGCAACTAAATGTATAACGCGTGCAATGGAACATACTTATTGTTTAAAATACTCCGCAACAGTCTGTATACAATTGGAACAGCGTTGCAATAGCTGTTATAAAACAAATGGTTCTATAACAGATGATTATAATCACATTACAATATAAATTGCTCTGTGAAATAATCCCAGTAGTTTATTATGCATACGTAAGGGCTGTGTAGCTATATAATGGCTTTATAACGAGCTAAATAGTTCTATAAAACATCTTGTGCAGTTGGAATAGCTGTTATAAGACAAACTGTTTTATAGCAGATGTTTATTGCAATAGAAGTTTACCGAAGAGCTGTTTCGCTATATAGTGGCTTTATAACGAGCTAAATAGTTCTATAATATAACCTATTACGGTCTTTATGCAACTAAATGTATGTGGACAATGAGACCGACTTTTTGTTTAAAGTAGATACCTACTCCGCAATAATCTATATGCAACTGAACCAGCGTTGTAATAGCTATTATAAAACAAATGGTTCTATAACAGATGTTTAATTGCAACCGATAGTTACCGATGATTCATTATAAAGCCATTGACCTTATTAGCGATAAATTTGCTCTGTACCAGCTATCTCATTACCATAAAGGTTGTTTTATCAGCCCCATTTTGTTCAGAGGTGTATGGTACAAAAAATAACTGCATAACAACCTTGTTCTATAGAAAAACGTGGTAATCTTTAGTTAGCTAAAAAGACTAGCTGTATAATAATAACTACATTGCAAGCTAAATTGTTTTATAAAATAATCCCCTCCCCACTTAATATACATGCATAAGGGCTGTATGGTTATATAGCAGCTTTATAACGAGCTAAATAGTTCTATAAAACAACTTGTATGCAATTGGAATAGCTGTTATAAAACAACTAGTTTCATAACAGGTATTCAATTGCAATCGAAATTTAACGATTAGCTGTGTGGCTATATAATGGCTTTATAACGATCTAAGTAGTTCTATACAATAATCTGCTGTAGTCTTTAAGCAACTAAATGTGTAATGTATGTAATAGATTGTTTAAAATACTCCGCAACAGATTGTATGGAATTGGAACAGTGTTGTAATAGCCTTTATAGAACAAATGGTTCTATAACAAACAGATGTTTAATTGCAACCGAAAGTTACCGACGATTTATTATAAAGCCCTTAATAACCTCATTAGCGATACAATTACTCTGTAACAGCTATATTAATAATAATAATAATATATTTGTTTACTTAAAAAATATATATTGTTTCCATAAAGGTTATACCGGGTGGGCCAAAAAATGTTGCATTCTTTACGTTTGTCCATAACTTTTTTGTTAATTAACAAATTTTAATGAGAAGTGTCATTGCTCACAGAAAAGAATGGAAGAAATTCAAAATGGCCGATTTTTCAAAATGCAAGATGGCGACCGTATTTGAAAATAGCCCATTCTTTGGGCCAATTGTTTTTGTAGAAAAAATGTCGAAATGGCACATCTAATACAAAAAATGATAATACTTGTTGAGAAAAATCGTCGGTCCATCCTAGGTGGGGAAGGATTAGTATTTATTACTAAATATTTCTAAAGTTTTGTAATTTGAAATTCCGATTATTACCTATCTCTAATTCGTACGGCATGAGCACACCTAAATTCATTTATAGATGTGAGGGGTATCACATTTCGAAAAGATACGTGGACGTAAAGGCATGCTGAAGGCAGCACATTATTTATTTATTCATAATGTATCAGCGTATTATGGGTAGCGATTATAGTCTAGCGTGAACATATGGTCACAGTAAAATATATGATAGTGGCAAATGGAGGTGATGATGCCTGGCTGATATTCCAGTGCACCCGTTTCCTTCCACTTCGAATTTATCTGTCAATAGCTTTTATAGCTGCGACAGATTTTATATTTATCGTCTCCTCGCAGAGGTTCGGCCTTTTACACCCTGGTGTGTTTAGCCAATATAATTTATATGCACTATTTTTTGTGAAAGTATAAAGTATTTGCTTGATTAAAAATATTGCCAAGATTCCTGCCGCCTCCAAGAGACAGCTTGTTAAAGTTTGCAAATTATATTTCTCCACACTAATAATAATTATACATTAGGTATACTTCCTGCTACATTTTTAGTTCACTCATATTACCCTTTAAATCGTCACTTACAAGTCTTTTGCGTACTTCGAATTCCAACTATTAAGCATCGACATAATTGACCCAAATATTTCCTCGCACATCCCTTTGATTTGCTGTCTCAAAATATTTGTAACATTTTGACGGGGTCCCTGGGGTCAACGATAATGATGTCAGCACGTTTTCCTAGGTGTTACATGATTTGTCCGTATACTCTGTGGATAGACGAAAATATCTATTCTGTGGCCCTATTTCTTTTGCTAATGGACGTGGAAGTGCAGTATTTGAGTTAGTCACGTTGTATTTATATAACGATATGTATATTTTATTGTAAATGTTTAAATAAAAGTGATAAAACATTCATATATTAACTGTGTATAACGATAAATTATTTTAGAATTCGGGAGCATATATTTATTTCAAATAATCTGATGGTTATCCAGACAAATCTGCCCTGTAAAGTAGTTATTTAATTTTTCGATGTTGGCAGCGCGCCGTGGGCAACGATGTTGAACGCCAACTTCCAGTATCGCGTAGAAGTAAGTTTTGATATCACATTATTTTAAATTAAGCGTGTGCCTCAAATTCCAATAGAGGGGGGCCGTTTTAGGTAGTTAAATATAATTAAATGTTTCTTGACAATGGTGCATCCTCAATTTAGACATAAGGCAAGTACAATATTTGAGAAATTCCTTTCGGTTTGCCTCTCGGTTTTCCACTATTCAACAAAACTCAAAGAAATATTATTATAGTCTTATTGCTGATTTTTCCAAAAGCACATTACAGTATTTTTTATAATAATATGACGTCACGGTTAGTTTATGTCCATTATCTGCATGTAAGATGCCAGCGCCAAAGTGGACCAGTGGGCCATTATGTCTATAGTCTAAATCACGAAAGAAGACCGTTACGTCATCATTATAATTCGTGTGATTCAAATCAGTACTAAGACTGGGTCCTCACGAGCGTAACTGGCGTAACAGCGTATCGGCGCTTTGCAATATGATTGGCTGTAGCGGGCATGTTTAATATTTTGACATTTACGTCATGCCCGCTACAGCCAATCATATTGCAAAGCGCCGATACGCTGTTACGCCAGTTACGCTCGTGAGGACCCACCGTGAGTTCGTCAAATTCATGCCTGTTGAAATGACATCCGGATGTAAACAAACTTAAACGACAAAACAAAACATAACCTGCAATTTGTCTGTTAAATGTCAGAATAATAAAGTTAAAGCCAGGTGGCATGGCGTTAAACTGCAGTCTTCTGTACCCCACAATTTTAATAAACAATTCGGTAGCGAGTGGGCGTGAACATGTTATGGAGATCATACACGGTGTGTAGAAACTAGGTTCAATTCCTGGCTCTGAGACTGGCAACGTGAGTATGGGTGTGTCTGTGTTTTTGCAAATATGTTTAACCCTCCCCCAGAAGGCTTTGAATTTTTTAAATTTCGAGGTCGTGGCAAGAAAAGGTATCTACTTCAGGGCAATTGATTAAAATCTAACGACCTCGGTCCACCTTCTAGCGGTTTGTATATCTAGAAATTATGCAACTTTAGGAGATAGATATATAGTTGATATACCATCCTTTGGCGGGGATATAAAGTAGTCGATCACTGGACTGCAGTAGCGAAAATAGGTCAAAGATAAATGAAAAAAAAATTGCGCCTGGATACGCTGTTAATTTTTATCGACAAATTTGCGTCAATTGTTTGTTTTTAAACTCCATAAACCACGCCGAAGTATTTTGAAACAAGTAGTGACACAATATACGTGCCTGCCGACCATCGTACAAAATTAAATTGCATACGTCCTTGTTTTGATATCAAAACTTAGCTTACTTCCTGGATACAGGTGTTTCAGTATTGACAACATTGCCCAAATGCCCAACTAGCTTTACGCTTTACTAGCTAACTTCTCTCTTGTTGAAATGTCAAATATCAAACGATAACGAATTGTTTTCTACGATAACTTCTTTTGTATTGTGCGTCGACGAATAAATAAATAAAGAAATACTTCTTAAAAAGCGTAAACGTAAAATACTTGGCTGCTTTTTCATTACTGATTACATAAAATGTCTCGCAAACGAGGAGATATATCTGTAGGTGCATTAGTTAGTTGATCATAAAATCTGCAGTAAACGTGTATGTTAAGTGCTTGCCTTTTTTTACAGAGAGAAGAAATAGCCAAACAATTTTTGCTTCCCGAAAGACAGTCAAAAATCGACACTTTGCTGAAGCAAGATGGCCAGGCGTACTGCATTTGTCGATCATCTGATTCCTCCCGCTTCATGATAGCGTGCGATGCTTGCGAAGAATGGTAAAACCGGTATCTGGGCTCGTTTACTGTCAAACCTTACTGTATGTGTTTATAGGTATCATGGCGACTGTATAAAGATATCCGAAAAGGAAGCGAAATTAATCAAGCAGTACTTCTGCATTCGTTGCAAAGAGGAGGATCCCACTCTGGTGACCCGCTGGAAAACCAAAAGGGAAAGAGATGATTCGAGCACAGCGCAAACTAACTCTGAGGAACGTAAGTCGAGGAAGAGGAAAGAACGTGGTGAGAGTAAGCCCGAGAAAAAGGTGAAGAAATGCGGGGAGTGTATGGGTTGTTACAAAACTGAGGATTGTGGACGATGTGATGTTTGTGTAAGAAAATATAGACACGGAGCTTCTAGAAATAAGGAGAGGTGTAAGCAGAGAATATGCGTTAACTCTTTGAGCGGGTAAGTAGTAGAGTTGTAGCGATATGTTCGGGTTCAGTGTTGGACAGTTTTGCCATATTTCGTGAATAAGATGGCATAAAATTAGAGTAGATTTTGATATGCACTTTCGTGTGTTGATATTATCAGGAAAATTCTGAATTATTTTAGGTTATATTTTGCCGTAACGAGATTTCATGGCCTACTACTCAATAGGGCGCGTGCACCGTTTGACAGCTGGAGAGATTGGAGGACACACAACCTCAATCTTCCTATTTGTTGCGTGTAAAGTGACGTTGTTTTTGGAGTGTTTTGTGCCCTTTTGCTTTATGATTTTATTGGTTTTGTGATATATTTATTTGTGGTGGACATTTATTTCATTAAATTCTAGTTGATTTTTGTTTTATATAGACAATTACGTGCGTTGTGCCTCAACTTTTGTTTGATTGATTGACAATCTACTTTGACACTTGTGTGCTTAGTTACTTTTCTTTTGTGATAAACAATCTATAGGACTTATTTTATTATTATTATTATAGTGCATAGGTAGGTCCTTAGTTTATTTAAAAGTTAAATATTGTTAAATACTTTGTTAACAGTTAATAACAATGCCGTCCTTTTGTATGGTAGTGGGTTGTGGAAGTCGAGCTGAAAGGGATACAAATTTAAGCTTTTATAGGTAAATATGTGGTCATTATTTAACAAGTGTTGTATTATGAATAAGTACAAAGTTATTGTTATTTCAGAGTGCCATCAATTTGTTCTAAAGGAAGGAAAATTTGTCTGCGATCAAAGAAGCGAAGAGAAATGTGGATAAGTGCTTTAAAAAGGACAGATCTTACTGAGTCAAAAATTAAATATGGTCGTATATGCTCCAAACATTTTTTAACAGGTAATATTTATAAATAATTATTTTATTTTATTTGTACAGATTTAAGTAATTTTATAATCTCTAGGAAAACCTTCTAAACTAACCCAAGAAAATCATCCAGATTGGATACCAAACAAATGTATGGGTTATGCAACATCTTTTGACGCAAAAGATCTTGGCAGATATAATCGACACATGAAACGCCAAGAGGTAACATAGTTGTCAACAGAGAAATAGATTCTGGGATATGGACGAATGCCACACTGAATAAAAACTATCTTATTTGTTTTTTTTTTTTTTTAGGGTTGCTTGAAGTTTGATTATTTAATTGTTATTATATTTTAATAAACCAATGAACATGTCGGGAGGTGGTGGTGGTATTAAGTAGTGGAAAAGGTATGGAAATGCTTCGCTTCAAAAATAATATTTTTTGGCATTCATTGAATTATTTTTTATTTTATTGGTTACGCATAAAGGTTTATTTTATTTTTCTTATAACACATCTCAATATCAGTATAAATAATAATTACAGGTACAGTTAAACATAGAGAATGAAAATAATTCTCCAGAATCAGTAGATCTTAATAACGAACCAACATATGAGGAATTAAAATTAGCTTTGCAGGCAGCTAATAAGGAGAACAGCCAGTTAAAAAAGAGTTTAGAAAAATATCGTTTAGATGAAGAATATTTTATCGATAATGATCAGGATATAGCATATTATACAGGTTGTCCTACATACACACATTTTAAAAATGTATTAATTATGATGACGCCATACATGATAGAAAGAGAAACTATATCTAAATTTCAGCAGTTGCTACTAACAATGATGAAACTTAGATTGAATTTTGATTTCACATATTTGGGGAAAAAATTTGACTGCCATCGTACTACAGCCTCGCGTATTTTTGAAAGCGTTATTGATGTATTGTATTGCAGACTAAAAAGTTTTATATACTTTCCATCGAGAGATGATTTGCAAGTTAACGTGCCTTCTACTTTTAAACAAATTTTTGGTGATAAGATAACTGTAATTATAGATTGTTTTGAAGTATTTATACAGAAGCCATCAAATTTGGAAGCATCAGCTAAAACATGGTCAAACTATAAACATCATCATACAATGAAATTTTTAATTGGAATTTCACCTCATGGATACATAATGTTCATATCAAAAGCCTATGGAGGAAGGGCTAGTGACAAATTTATTGTTGAAGACTCTGGGTTTCTAAACAATCTATGTCGGGGTGATGTTGTTATAGCTGACAGGGGATTTTCAATTGATGATAGTGTCCGCATTTATTGTGCTGAAGTATTATACCCTTCCTTTTTAAAAGGAAAGAGTCAGTTGGGACCAGAAGATCTGGAAAAAACCCGTAAACTTGCTAGTGTAAGAATTCATGTTGAGCGTATAATAGGATATTTAAAGTTGAAATTTCGAATTTTACATGAAACATTTCCTATCATTCAGCTGAAAAAAAATGATGACTGCGCCCTTATTGATAAGATAGTTACAGTTTGTGCAGCAATTATAAATATTTGTCCTGGAATTGTGCCTCTTGATTAACTTGTTTGGCTTAGTTCGAGGGGTAGCAACTAGCTTGCGGTGTGTGGAAACCATAACCTATTAATAACATGTTACTATTCTTTTTAGTCTACTCAGTCATTAGCTATAATATTACTTTTTGGGGAGAGTCGGTTGATACAAACAGTATTCGTAATGCATAAGAGAATCATTCGAATATTATTTGATTTAAACTATAGGGAATAGAGGGTGTAGAGATACATTTAAAACAAAAAAAATTAACGACTTACGTGCATTTATATATTAAAAATTTCTTGTTTCATACACAAAAATTTGTATAAATTTAAAACAAAAATAGTTATTTATGTATCAAGGCATTAAAGTTAATCTTTTTATGATGAATGTGGAGTAAACCACATGAGTGATAAAAAGGAACATTAATGCCGAGGTGCATATTACATTTTTTTTTAAATCCAAAAACTATGAAATTAAGATTAATTCACTCTATTTTTTAAATAATTTTCAGTGACATTAAGAAATATCATAATTATTTAAAATTTTAAGTGACCTTAGGAAATGTCATAATTATTTTAATGTCAAGTCGGAATAATTTTTTATAAGAAAACAATTATTTTTAGCAATTATAATAGTGATAATACAATTCTGAATTTAAAAAACTGTATTTATTTACCTTTTGTTACAACACAATAATTATCACAAGCAATAAAAAATTAATGTTTACGTTTATATCTGTTACCTCGGCCAACTACAAAAATCGTACAATAATGGATTACTTTAATGACTATTTCTATCACTTTAATGACGATTTTGAGGTACTTTAATACCGATTTAAAATAAATGACATTTATAATTATTCCACTAGAGGTGCGCAAAAAATACACATTAATAGTTTCAATCTTAGCAAATATAGAAAATCACCATATTGTGCTGGTAGTAATGTATATAATACACTTCCTATAAAAATAACATCACAAATAAATTACTTTTTTCTTCAATCGTTCCAAAAGTAAGTACTTTCGGTACGATTTTTTGTACCGAAAGTAGCATATTCTAGTACTAGCCCCAAAAGTAGCTTTACGGGTACTAGTACTGTAAATTTGCAGGTTATATTTTACTATGAATCCGCTCATGAACCATTCAGGAACGGTCCCGGTCATGCACATATGACCAAAAACGGTCCAATTGGAACATTTTTGGTCATATGCGTATGACCGGGACCGTTCCTGAACGGTTCTCGGCGGGGTTGGAACAAACCTCATGTAACATAATTTATGGTGTATAAATTTATTGTATTCTATTCTTAAGTGAAAATATTTTTTGTAGAAATTAAGTCTGTCCAGATAATAAAAATGTGTGTAAACTTAATTATTGTTACTTTTTTTTACAACAACTACAAATCCATGGACTTTCTGGAATTGTATCTAAACCTACACAACTTAAATGATACCACTCTATTTTACATACAGCAGAATCGCAAGCAATCATAGGTGATTTACCATCATCAGGCTTCTGACATATGCAATAAACTGATGTGCTGCTGCCGCTTGGAATAGAACTGTCATCAGCGTTACAAGGCGGTGTACTTGTACTAGATTCGACCAATTCAAAAATATCATTGTGCTGTTCTTGCAAAATATTCCAGTCACTTTCTTCCGTTTCTACAATTATTTCTTGATCCTTTGTGTACCACTTACCAATTACCTCTGGTAGAATGACTTTAAAAAAAAAATCTTTTGCCTTAATGCTTTCTCTTTCCCAAAATGTTTCATTTAATTTTATTTCTACATATGCTAAATTTTTCTTACTCCAAGCAACAAGGAAGCACTTGTCAAGTTTTGTTATAGCCAATTGCATCTGTACTTGATAGTAATAACCGTTATCCTCTTTTATGCTTATATGTCCATTATTTATTCCAAGGAAAAAGTTTTTTTGCTGCAACTTTTCCTCAATTCCAGAAAATCTGGCACAATATGGGCATTTGATTTCAACTAAATTGATACCACAACAATCACAATGTGACAATCCATCTGGTGATGCCCCAAAGTATGGATATGCAGGATTTATAACTAATCCGCATTTTTGTACATCAAAATTTGCGTGATGTAATTTCATGGAGGTCTCGAAGTCTTTTATAGCTTCAGTTTCATGAACACAACCATAATTAACAGCTTTATTTTTAAAACTATACGTTTCTGGATAACATATGCTTCTTATTAAGGACTTTGAGGGATTTTCTAATTTAGTTCGGCAACAGTTTTTAAACTTGGAGGCTGTAATCCTTCCAGCACGATAGGCGAACCAGATCTGACTCTTGGACTGCTTTACAGTTTCTCTTTCTATTAATTTACAATCTTCTATTGGGATAGTCATTTCAAAATTTTCAGCTAAAACAAAATTTTTTCAAATAAGACATTAAACATAAAAAGAATGTCATTCATACCTATTTGACGTAATTCGGTTAGAGACTTCTCATGTTCAGGTTTATAAAATGACATAATAAAATACTTTTTTTTGTTACTGAAGGATTCTTGGATTTCTTGTGAAAATGGCTTCGTAACTGCACAAGCTACAGCAGTTTGTCCACAGTCAATTAACTTTCGCAACAAATCTTTCCTTTCTTCGGCAGACATAGGTGGAATTGGTGGTTTATTGTAATTTAATGATGGTTGTTCATTACTAGATATATCCTGGCAAAATTTTTTCTTTGCAGGAGTAAAATCAATATCTGCGACCTGTGCTGGTTCAGACGGTTTATTTGTTGGTGGCATCCAGTAAGCCAAAGTGCCTGTTCTCGTTACCTCTTCTAATTTCCTTACCTCTTTATCGATAACAAAAAGTACGGCAGCGACATGAGTACAAACTTCCCCCAAACCAGCGACACAGTCACAGTGAGAACATTCTATTTGACCATTTACTTTCGCAATAATCCACGGTGATAAATATTTTTCGTTTAATCTTTGCGAATGCATCACCTAAAATTAACAATATGTATGTATATTATCTTTTACTTAAACCAACGTAATGCAACGCACCTTTCCTAATACCAAAATATAGTCCTTAAATTCCTTCGTTGATATTTTTCGCACCCATCCACAAGCTGCCTGATTATAAGCCTCCAAGCTCTTATAGGCACTCACTTCCTCTAGGGTATAAACACTTTTCTTGTAAACTAAATAGTTTACAATATCAGGATATAAAATATTTGGAAAGTGTTCCACATTTGTAGAACAACCATTCCAGTTTACGAGATAAGGATCAACTTTGATGAGTTTTATTTTCTGCAAATATCGATCCTGGACTATTTCCTCCAAGCCTTTGCAATATTCACTAACTTCCATATCTAACAATAACATCCATAATTACAGTTTATTTACTTCTACTTCTTTTATAAAATACCTACCTACTGCTCCTATTGAAAACGTCTGTATAAATGTTTTTATTGTCTGTATATAACAAAAACTAACTAAAGCTTAACGTAAAAAATGTCTACCACAAATTGTTTATCACAAAAGAAAAATAAGAAATAACTAAACACACAAGTGTGAAAAGTAGATTGTCAATCAATCAAACAAAAGTTGAGGCACAACGCACGTAATTGTCTATATAAAACAAAAATCAACTAGAATTTAATGAAATAAATGTCCACCACAAATAAATATATCACAAAACCAATAAAATCATAAAGCAAAAGGGCACAAAACACTCCAAAAACAACGTCACTTTACACGCAACAAATAGGAAGATTGAGGTTGTGTGTCCTCCAATCTCTCCAGCTGTCAAACGGTGCACGCGCCCTATTAATAGTTAACCTCAAAAATTCCAGTAATGCCAACCTATAGGTGCAAAATATTTTCAAGCTGTGCATGTAACTACGAATTTTTGTATTAGGATGCCATGATAAATTGCCAGATTCGTCTTTCAGAATTCTTTGCCCAAAGTCAGGACTGGATTGAGAATATTTAATTACACTGTTTTTTCTCATAATACTATTATTGTCAAAAATTTGCGAATGTAATATGACCATTTGCATTTAGCAAAGACAGCCAAGTGTGTAATACTCTGCATTTACGAAAACGTACACTTTTGTATTTTTACATTTTACATCTGGTTTGGGTATTCTTTTTTCTAAAAATTGAAACTATTACATGTCTAGTAACTAGTGACTTGATGTAAAATACTTGGATGTATTTTTGCGAGTATTTTTGTAATATTGAAGAAAATATATTTTATTTCAGAACGAGGCGAAAGAGAAGAGACTCCAGCTCGGATAGAGAACAGTCGCACAACGAGCATTTAAAAACCGATTACCCCAGGCAGTGTTACGGTCCAAAATGTGTCAATAGTGCCCGATATGGCTCTAAGTATTGTTCAGATCAGTGTGGCATGGGTCTGGCGAAAACTAGAATATTGCAAGTCTTACCGCAAAGACTGCAAGAACGGGTACTGAATCCTTCAGTTGCCGAGGAGATTAACATCAAAGGTAATAATGTCATATTACAAGGCTAAAGTAATTAACACAAATCATTTAAATGCTTTGCAGCTCTTGATCAGGTTAGAAAGCAGCAAGTGGAGGTGAAGCAGATACTTTTGGAGCTAGACAAGCGTCATAGAGAGTTGGATTTTATAGTGGAACGTGCGAAGAATGCTTCGGTAGACCCTAATCAAGATAATGAGAATGAGGATGACGCTGAAATTTCGATGTACTGTATCACCTGCGGTCACGAGATCCATTCCAGAACTGCCATCAAGCACATGGAGAAGTGCTTTAACAAATATGAATCTCAGGCATCGTTCGGATCGGTGTTTAAGACCCGAATTGAAGGTACAGTTGTCTCGGTGTTGACACGTTTACGTATATTAAAAACGATATTTCTCGTTTTCAGGCAACAACATGTTTTGTGATTTCTACAATCCCATCAATAGGACTTACTGCAAAAGGTTGCGTGTACTTTGCCCAGAGCATTATAAAGATCCAAAGATCAGCGATCATGAGGTGTGTGGATGTCCTCTTGTCACCAACGTCTTCTCACCTACTGGGGAATTTTGCAGAGTGCCCAAAAAGTCGTGTACTAAGCATTTCGTTTGGGAAAAACTTAGAAGAGCAGAGGTAAGCACGTGCACGTCTCTAAAAAATTTTCAAGTTGCTAATAGTCAACCAGTTCACCATTTTTTGAAAAAGTTTTCAAGTTGCTAAGGCCGACCCTAGACGCTACTGTGCACTTGTACGGTATGCTTGCGCAAGTGAATCAGCAGAACTGAGCGTGTAGAAGAATAGTTTGTGCACAAGTCACTTGCGCCAACTGTTTTTGAACTGCATAACTGCACAAACTATTCTTCTACACGCTCAGTTCTGCTGGTAACGATTCACTTGCGCAAGCATACCGCACAAGTGCACAGTAGCGTCTAGGGTCGGCCTAATAGTCAACCAATTATCATGTGAGCAACATTTTGAAAAAAAAACATTTTCGAAAAATTTTCATTTCAACAAAAATATAAGTTCTCATTATTTTTTTTATAGATTGATTTGGAAAGAGTCCGCCAATGGCTAAGGATAGATGAATTATTGGAGAAGGAACGGCAAATAAGAACCAGCATGGCAAGTCGAGCAGGCGTTTTAGCTTTAATGCTCCACAGCACGTACAACCACGAGCTCATGGAGAGAATCACTAAGGCGCAGGACCAGCAGAGCATTCAGAGGGAGATGGTTAAGCGAATGAAAGTTAAATCCAGATTCTCTTAACTTGAGCTGTATTCCTTGTTGCTACCATTCCACGAAAACTAATTCAGTAAAAGCTACCGTCGGAGTGGCCTATTAGTCATTGGTTGTTTTGTACAGATGTATTACTATAGTTAGTTCGTACACAATGTTTTTGCATAACAATTATTACTGCATTACTTTATTAGGAAGTACCTAGTAGATATGCAACATATAATTATAATGCACAAGACGACATTTTGTGTTGTATTATCTGTAATGTAAATATGCAACATACAATACACGTCGTTATTATGTGTTGCATATCTACACGAAATTTTTGTCACAATAATCGTTGAATAAAAGATGATTCTCCCATTTTAAAACTTTTGATTTAATTATTTCCCTATCGATGAATTTGAAGAACCTGTGCAAGACACAAATATGCGTAGAATGTGTGGTGAAAGCAGAAAAAGTAGTTGAAAGAGATCAAAAGATTGCTTCAATACGCCTTTGCACTATGCAACACACAATACATGCACGGTCATTGTGTAATATCTACTTAGCATGTTTACCTTGTGAGTATGCAACATACATTACACATAATGTCAATGTGTGTTGCATATGTGTTCCGTATTTACCTTATCCATCGAATCGGCGTTAATTATTATTTATTTCCTGTGAAAATAGTATCTAAAACTATTTAAATTGTATTAGGAGTATTAGGATAGCAGAAACGCAAGTAGGTATTTAATTAATTATTCATCATCAGGAGCATCAAATTATAATTTATTTCTGTGAAAATTGCATCTCAAAATATAAGATTCTATCAGGAGTATCAGGATAGCAGAAATGTCAGTGGGTAATTAATTAATTAGGAATCATCAGGAGCATCGAATTATAATTTATTTCTCTGTGAAAATTCCATCTCTAAAGTTTAAAGATTTTATTAGGAGTATCAGGATAGCAGAAATACCAGTGGGTATTTAATTAATTACTAATTACCAGGAGCATCTAATTATAATTTATTTCTAAGCGAATATTGCATTTTGAAACTTTTGAACGAAATTTTATCAGGAGTATCAGGATAGCAGAAATGCCAGTGGGTATTTAATTAATTACTAATTACCAGGAGCATCTAATTATAATTTATTTCTAAGCGAATATTGCATTTTGAAACTTTTGAAATTTTATCAGGAGTATCAGGATAGCAGAAATGCCAGTGGGTATTTAATTAATTACTAAGTACCAGGAGTATCGAATTATAATTTATTTCTGTGAAAATTGCATCTCTTTAGAATTTTAGCACATGTATGCAGACTGTAAGATTCGAAAGGCTGGAACATGCATGCCATGTAGCTCTGGTGGGGAGAATAGGTGGTTGGTTAAAAATAAAAAGCCAATGTATATATATTTATTTATTAATGCTGTTATAAATACAATATAAAATTGATGAAATACAAATACGTGAATATCCTATATATGCAAGAAGTGCTTAACAAGAAAATAAACCTAACTTCCGTTGGCGTTATTACATTAATGTTCCAATAGGTGCACAAACAAAGGGATTCAATAACTTCCACTGGCTTGACAAATCGAATTAAAATAATATTAAAATAAAGAAACGAAAGCAACAAATTATGACGTGAGATTTAAATTACTAGTCAAAAATAGAGCTAACGTGATGACAAAACGACAACTCACATTAACCTTTTAAACTACTCATACCAGCCCTCATAATTTCATCTACAAGCAGCAAATTACTTGCTATCACCGTACAGGAGTTGATGATCTGCTTCTTAACTATATAATTGTCGTAGATGCCCGCATCCTTGGGGTTGATCGGCTCCCCTGAGGTCAAGTCGAGCCCGACTGGATCTGGGTTTAGACGAGATTCTTCTTGTAACTTAACAATGGTATCCTAAAAGAGAACAAACATTAATTTAGTAAATACAATAAGAGAAACATCATCGTTTTGATTCGTTGCATGCCACACCAAGATGTTTTACCTGAGCATCAAATCCTGAGTTGACGGCAAGCATTTTAGGTATGACTAAAAGGGCCTCTGCATATGCTGCTACACCAAGACGAATTTTGCCTTTGACTGTATCCTTAAAGGCAAGTAGTTCCCTGTTTGCTGTAACCTCAAATGCACCAGCTCCTAAAAACAAGCACCCCTTTTAAAAATGAACTTATGTTTAAATTTCTGAACTAAAATACATGCCTGGAATTACAGCTTTATCATCTATGGCATTATTAATGGCCCTCAAGCCATCCCGGACGGCATCTTTAATTTGCGTCAAAGTATGCTTATTGGGCCCCTTCATCAAAATGGTAACGGACTGGGGAACCTTACAATCCTCAACAAAAGTATACTTCGTTTCACCCAAGACGTGTTCGTATACGTGGCCGGCATAACCGAGATGCGATTCGTGGAGATCGTCGAGGCTGTTCATTGCCACTCCTCCACAGGCCAGCGCGAGACGTTCCATGTTACGCCTCTTGGCTCGGCGCAAAGCCATGATTCCTAAAACAAAAGTTATAGTATAGGTTTTCACTTATGCACAGAAAAAATACGTTACCTTCTTTGGCCAGCATATCCAAACTCATGGGGTCAATTCCTTTCTGGTTAATAACAACAAACGTTTTATTGTTTCCATCGCATAGAGATTTCTTCAAGGCTACGACCTTCTTTACTCTTTGTTCGATAAACTCACGTTCAGCCGACACCATCTTTTCCCTTTCCTCAGCGGTTTTGTAGAAGAATCCAGAGTTAACCTCACTCTTTTCATATTCCATGCTTACGTTACAAGTCAAGATGTAACAGTTTTTGAGACTCTTCGGCATGTCGGGGTGCCGGGACCCATGATCGAGAACCAAACCTGAAAAGAGTTTTTAACCTTGTTAAGGAACATTTTTCAATATTTTAAATACCACGTTTTTTATTATTAATTAACGCAAAAACTAACCTTTAACGAGGACAGTATCTGCCTCAGTCTTATGCTGCATCTCCATTAGCTCCACCATATGCAAATCAACCGGCTTGTCGCCCTGCTTAATGGATAGCACGGCTTCGACGCAAACATCTGTCAGTACATCGGCCAACTTCTGATGAACCTATTAAAAGATAAAACATAAAACCGAGTACCATAAATTATTTGCGTTACTTTACCTTGGTCCGTAAGCTAGTTCGGCAGACATCGGTTAAGTTTTCCTTGTGCAAATCAATAGGCAGTTTTATGTTTTCGAGCACTTCCAAAGCTTTCGCTCTAGCTATATCAAAACCTTCGGTCAATATTCTAGGATGCAGGCCTTCGGCTATGTAAATATCCGCTTGCTTCAGCAGCTCTCCGATAACCAGTACTGTGGAAGTTGTGCCATCACCAGTCATGTCGTCCTGAGCAGTAGAAGCACGGGCAATGAGCGATGCGGTTGGGTGCTGGATCTGCATTTCGTGTAGTAAAACGTTGCCATCTTTGGTTATTTTTATGTCGCCGGCTCCAGAAACCAACCTACAAATATTTTATTAAAAAATTGTAACAAACTTCGTCCCCTCAATGCAATCGTTCTAGATAATTTGAGGTTATGAACACCCGAACATTAATTATTTTTCATAAAATACTCCTATGGTTGAAACAACGGTCTTAGGCCCTTGTTTTCATTAAATACAGCCAGATGCACGCATTACGCGATGATTAAAGCTCTCATTGACAAAGATTTCAATAATTAACAAGTCATGTGTTCTTACATTTTGACCGTTCCTTTGGGGCCTAGATTCGACTTCATGACATCTTGGATCCCCTTGGCTGCCGAAATATTCACGGATAAAGCCTGTGCTGCTCTGGCTACCTCAGCTTTGGGATTTAATAAACTAATAGCCATTTTTATTATTTATAACACCGCACACAAAACGTCAAACTCGCACACAGAAATTCTCCAGACAACTAATTACTGCGGGTAAAACCGGAAACTGGTAATTAAAGAGGGGGAACAATTTGACAGCACATCCGCCATATCGGCGCGCAATTTAAAAAATTATGGAAAATGACCAGTATGAATCGCACTCATGTTGTTGTATAAACACGACTTTATGCGTAACCGTTCATCGGATATCCTCACTTCCCTACTGGCTTAAAATGGCGTAAATAACTAACGGATGAATTTAAAAAAATATGTATTTATACAAAAATATGAACAATGATAAATGGTAAAAAAAAATTGAAATAGAAATCAAAAGGTAGAAAATAAACTGATTAATATAAACAGTCTAAAGTAAATCAAGTATATAAAACTAACCGTTTGATCCCTTTATAACAAACTTAATCTTAGATAATAAATATACAAAATAACCTCAAAATATTCCCTAATAAATATTATTACAGCACATTTTAAGGAATCGTTATCGTTGTTAATTCTTTTCTTTTTCAGTGATTACGGGCTTTACAGTTAAATCGATATCCTTGAAATATGGATGGGTTGCAATTTTTTTGGCAGATATTCTCTTGGCTGGGTCGTAAATCAACATATCTTGTAATAAGTTTAGTCCGCTTGCATCTAAATTTTTTATCTGCCCCGTTAAATTGTAGCTGGTCCAGTTTGGAAACGTCGCCTTATAATCGGGAAGTGTCGACACGCCTGGCCACAGATCCTCCGTAGGAGTCTTCAAAACCCTAAAAAACCCAAAGGTGAGAGAAGTTAACGAAAACTGCCCAAACAGATTTTACCTGAATATTCTAAATAGCTGATCAATCTCGGAATCCCCTTGGAATAAGGGTCGTTTTGTTGCCATTTCAGCAAATATACAGCCTAGGGACCAGACGTCAATCGGACATGAATAACGGGCTGAACCTAATAGTACCTCTGGCGCCCGGTACCATAACGTGACCACTTCGTGAGTGTACACTCTCACTGGCACGCCGAATGCACGTCCTAAGCCAAAGTCGGCAACCTAAAAGAGGAAACGCATAAATAAATCAACAAAATGAGACTTTGGCGTAGGCGAAACAGCTTTATTACCTTAATAACTCCATGTTTAGTGATAAGCAAGTTTTGTGGTTTCAGATCTCTATGCAACACCCTTCGTTGGTGGCAAAACAAGATGGCCTCGTTTATTTGATACAGATAACTTTTCACTAATCTAGGATCCATAAATTTGCCCTGCTCGATTTTGTCTATATATTTCTTTAAATCCATCGATAAAAACTCGAATATTAAGTATAGCCTAAAAACAAGCGTACGTAGGTAAAATACTTGACTGATGTCTTGTCTACTATTCATTTTATAAGAGAAAATAGCTCTAAATCTGCACGTGCAATTAAATTGACTCACATTGAATGAAGATCATTGATTTTTTCGTAAAATGAATAATAGAATATATAAGGTACATACACCAATAACACAAACATTTTACTGCATAGAAAATATTACTGTTAAAGAAACACAAACGTGAACCAAAGCTGTGCATTTCGAACTCTATTCGGGCCTACACATACGAAATTTGATGAAACTGACTTCTGACTTATTTATGACTGTGTGATACCAAATAAATAAATAAAAAATTGTTAATAGTTACATTATACTTGAGACAGTTCCGATTTTTAGATCACGTAGCCATAAATAATATTGAAAATAAAGCATTCGACAATGTTAGGTAAAGGTTTATCTTCCTTTAATAAAATATTTTTGTAAAGTAATTTGCATGTAGTTATAAATAATAAATATTATTTACCCCTAGATCATCAGCTTTATACAGGGTGTGATCAAAAGTAGTTTTATATATGAAAATCCCACTTTCGAGAACATCCTAGATGTATTAAAAGTTTATCATTAATTCAATGGGTTCAAAACAGAGTGGTACCAAAATGAAATGAAATATCTAGAACATCTTCCCAGATTATTTATATCATTTTGCAAATATTTCATCACAATCTGGTTATTTCCCCATTTATGAGCCAAATATTTATATTGCAGCTGACCTAAGTGTAAACAATCCTTCTCATAATAATTACTATGTTAAAATATATCCTTCAACTGTTAAAAATGTTGTAGCAAGTTTAAATTAGTTTAGTACTGTTAAACAAGAATTATAATTTGATTTTGCAACCGTGTTGCATAAATAAAACAACTCAGTTGCAAATAATAGTATTGTGTAGGTCTGAAATGAGTTAGAATAATAATTTTTACGTGGCAGCTGCAATTGCATGTTAGGATATTTAGAAGGTTATTGAATTAGGGCTATCAACACTGACATGTATGGACTTACAATTTTTTATTACCATCTGGGGCTACTCATATCGGAAAGGCGTGAGGAGCGGACTCATCTTTTAGACAATATTTTACATTTCAGATTAATCAAATGAGTACATTCTTATATCGTAACTAGTAATAATATCAGAAATTAATATTTTTTCAAGAAGAAAATCAACACTGATATAAGTAAGTTAGCCGTGTACTTAAGTGGCATACTGAATTTTTGTTTCGTATTACTTTTACTATTACTACTTACTCTTCAATTACTTATAAATACATATAATAAATCTGTTCATGATTTTTTTCCACTTACTTAGTCATATTGTACAATATACGATATTTCTAATCAGATAAAGCGCATGAAACAGTAAACTATCCGTAACGTACAAATGAATAACACTCACCTTTGTTCTTCCATCATAACATCCTCTAGTGAAACAATATTAGGATGCCGCAGTTCTTTTAATAATGAGATCTCTCTTATTGCTGTTGAAGGCACTCCTTCGTCCTCAGATTCCAACCTAGCGCAACGAAAAAATTAACTCGAAGAGTCCAATATATAATTAAAAATACTAACCTGATTTTTTTCATTGCAACTAATTCGCCAGTCTTCTTGTTCTTTCCTTTATATACGACACCATAGGTTCCTTCGCCTATCTTTTCTATTTTCAGGAAGTCATCCATATTTACACTAGTTTTATTCGACATTTCTTATCACTTGAAAACAACAAAAAACTACTTTATTCGAGATGCTTTCTTTTACGAGTATTTAGAAAAAAAAATAAAAAACCACGAATGCATCACCAAACATTAACCTATATAAACACGATTCTCAACGGTTTTTGTGTCCTTCTTGCAAATGCGAATAAATTACCTCCTACATAAACCAATGTGTAAGAAAACTAAAGTACAAATGCAAATACTTACACAAATATTTATAGCTAAAAATAGAAACTTTGGGAACTATTACTTCAGACTTCAGACGTAAACTTGTAACGAACTTTTGAAATCAAACAAAATGGTGGGACAGCCACAGATTCAAATGAAAACCAATGACATTTTAAGTTGATAGTTGATCGACTGTACAGAAACCCACAGCAGCGATGGTCTTTCTCTCTCTTGTTTATTATCTTTAATATACCGGTCGCAGTTTCTCATTACGTGCACCCAAAGAAATTAAAAATAACAAACAAGGAAGCACGGCAGCCAACATAGAACTAGTTTAATTCGCTAACCGGAAGCCGGTGGTGGCTTGGAGGATGCAAGAATAAAAATGTCAATAATGGAATTATTAATTATTCCTTCGATAATACACTACCAATCGAAGAACTATACTTATTGCAGTACAGCTTACAGAACAAAGAAAACATATTATATTCAAATCTAAAATTAAACGTTGAATATCCCAGATTGTCTCCCTGGTGAAGCAATATGCAACCAGTAAAACTCACACGCTTACATGGTTGCCTAACTAACCAAAGGATTTGTCATTAAACCTGCGTTAAACCAACACAACTATTAAAAAACAACTCAATAATAACGTCCAAATCATTTACAACAATTAGAAAATATATTTATTTAGATATAAAACATATAAAATTTGGAACCTATTAATCTCTTAATAGTTCGCTATCCATTTTCTTAAAATTCTCGTGTAAATCTTGGGGCACCTCAACTTCATGTAAATTTTCTTCGCCTATTTCCTCCTCAGTTCTAAAAAAACAAGGTTTAATTCAATTTTACCTTACCTGCGCTTTAACAACACCCACCTTATTAATGTATCGACTAAATTCTCACAAGCTACTAGCGCCTTTTTGTCCTTCTCCCATTTGTGAAGCTCTCTTAAAATAACGTACGTATTTTTATCTCTAATATATTCCCTGTTTGGTCGCTTCGCAACTAACTGTGTTAAGGCCTCGAGCAAAATACATCTGAAACGTTTTAAAACAGTGAAACATTTTTACCAGATTTTTACTCACCTTATATCGGGATCTTCCTCTCGCAACTTGTCCTCCGGTAAATATTGCAAGTCTAACGGCAACTTGTCGTTGTCTTCCTCATCAAACTCCTCATTCCCAGCTAAAGGCAGAAGTAAACGAGGCAGTATATCCACCTCTTCACCAAGCAACCATTTGTGAAATTCAGTTTCAAAGCAACAGTTTTTTAAAGTGCCTATAATCCCACCTCTGCGTACCAAAGAATCTTTGTACTCTGTGAAGGGCAACAATCGCTGGATAACGCACTTGCTGCTATCCAAAATATACATTCTCACTTGATGGCTTTGCGACAAATTTGACAAAACTGGTCCTAGGTAGTGCAACTTTGCACCGTTCTTGTTGTACTGGTTTTTTGTGAAGACATTTATAAGTTCGTCAAAGGTTCTACCGCTCTTTTCAACTATATCAATAACTTTTTCTATTAAATGTGAAGGTCGGGTTAAATTTGATAAAATCATACAGCACTGATCCGCGGTAAAGCTTTCAGGATTGAATATATTATTTAAAGTCTGGTTTACAATATTGTCAGGTGGTGCCTGCAACGGAGGACAATCCTTGCCTACGTCTACATTAATTAAAGCCACAGCTCCTTTTTCATACGCAGATATATTTATCAAACTTAGGCTTGCGTCTTTGGCAACTGGTACGCTTTTGTCATTCAAGAGACTTATTAGCGACACCAGGAGCTGTGGTAAATCTATTATCGCATTTATACCATCTTCTGTGCCAGTCAAGCCTAAAACAAGCAAAATGAAGCAGAAACCCTCGTAAGATTGTTCGAGTTATACATACCTAACACGTGTTCCAATGCGGCAACCTTTAAATCTAACCTAGCACCTATTTGCACAAATTTTATCAGTTCCTTTAGAGCCTCTTCCATAATTTTGATATCAATGCGAATTATTAAAAAACAATAATGAATTTTATAGGTTATGTCATGCATTGAAGACCGACTTACAAGATAACTTTACTGCAATAGGCAACCAGTTAAATGGCAGTGTATTTATGGTTGCATAAATAATTTACTATGAAGTTAGGTAGATTGAATTATTACATTGGCAGGTTACTACCGATGTGAAGTATGCTACAAAGTTACGTGTTCAAGTCCTTGCAACAAAACAAAATATAGGTTATGTTGAATAATAAAATAATTATGTTTACGTTCTGACGTTATTATCGATCTAATGTATAAAAATAAAACTATGGATTTGACATCACTTTGAAACTTCTATGTATAGGTACAGAATTTGTTACTTTTAACTAGTTTAAGTTTTATCATGTCCAAGGGAAAAGATAAAAAAATAACAAAGAAGTAAAATTAGATATGGGTCGAAAATGTGCAGTGCCCCATTGTTACACAGGATACCGTAAGTGCAAAGAGAAGGCATCCTTATATCGAGTCCCAGATGATGATTTCTTTTTAAATAAATGGCAAGAAGCGATTGCTCGAGAAGACAGACCGATAACGCCTAAAGACTATGTCTGCGAGAAACATTTTAAAGATGATGATATTCTTAGGCGCAGGATTATCAAAGATGTGGTCGTAAGTAACTGTGTAATTGTGCCAGACGTCCATACATACCTTTAAATTTTTAGGAAGAATATCAGCGCCCTAGACTTAAACCGGATGCCATACCTTCCATTTTTCCTGATTTACCAGAATTCATCCTTAAAATGGTGAAGAAACGTAGGAAAATGCCTGTAGAAAATAGCAAAACTGACCTTTCCCTTGATGCCTCTAAGGAAAACGATAAGACTGAAAATGAAACTGCTGAAAATGTTATTAACGAGAATGAAATAAAGACAGAGCTGATGGATGTAAACGAAACTGACGCACTGGCGGCAAACACATGCGAGGCCATTTTAAATAACGAAATCGATATTAAGAGCGAACCTGAAGAAATCATAGCTGTTTTGAAGGAACCTGACGGCGACAACGAAAAGGACGATCCCAATTTTGGGTAAGACATATTACTTAGTACCTACGATCTATTGTTTTTAAGAGAAATGTGCTACCGTTTGCTTTTTTCTAGGCCAAAAATGCACCGTTGCGATCAATGCGAATACCAAACCAAATACCCCCACAACCTGCGTACTCACAAGACGAAACACCTTACGGGAGAAGATGCTTATCTCCACTGCGAGCACTGCCCTAATTACAAAACTAAATGGGAACTAACCTATCGAAATCACCTAAAAATAAAGCACGGCATCGGCAAACAGGAGGTGTTCAAGTGCACCTTGTGCCAGTTCGAAACTAGAGTGAAATTATGCTTGAAGAGGCACTATGAACGACACAATCGTGGAGTTTTTGAGAAGAAGTTTTCGTGCACATTCTCCGGATGCGATTTCCGAGACGAATCCAAAGCTTTATTAGATATGCACATCCTGTCGCATATCCAAAACGTTAGAGGTGGCAAATCAACCGATAAACCGAAAGCGTTTAAGTGCACAGAGTGCTTGTACGAAACGAATTCCAAGACGCATATACTCAAACATATTAAGAGTGCCCACAACACTGGGGACGACACCATTGTATCTGTTAACGCCAGTAAGTCCACCTCGACGCTAACGGAAATAGGCGAAACCTTAAGCCTGATAACAGAAGCCGACTCACAAGAAAAACCAACATATAAATGTCTGAAGTGTTCCTACAAGTCCACCTCCCAGACTTGTTTATTAAAACACGTCTTCAAGCATAAATATCCTAAATCCAAAGGGCAAAGTGGTATGAAAGCGAAAATTTGGAAGTGTCCGAAATGCCCTTACGCTACTTTTTTCCAACACGCCCTCGAAAGACACCAACAATCGGAATGCGAAAAAATATATATTTGCGTGGACTGCGGATTTAGGTCGGACTCTAAGCCTGATTATATTAAGCATACACTAACTCATAGGAACGTCAGTATAGAAGCTATAAGTCAAGAAGTTGTGGCGCCCGACATACCCGCGCAGCTTGCAAACGTGCCACCTGAAGATGGCGCAAGTGAAATTCACGATGGAGTTAAGGAGGAATTGATTAAAGTACAAGCCATAGAAATTGACGCAAGTCAGACTGACGATGGTCCAGAGAGGCCAGGAGACTTCGTTATGGTTAACGTGAAGGAGGAAGTGCATACAGATAGTCTAGGTTAGGTCGATGTTGTTTGTATAAAAAAGGTTTATGTGTTATGTAGATAGGAGTGTTTATTTTTGTTTGTTTTTTTTCCATGTGGCAGTTTTAAATGTCAATTAAAATATTACAGAAAATGGCGGTTGTTTTAATCTGGGGCGCTTCCGGAGCTGTGAATGTAGAAGAGCTCTGAAAAATGTTCATATTTATATTTATATTTTACTAAATAAAAAAATTAAGTACATGGTGTCGTAGAAAGTAATGAGACTCGTTTTGTGAAAAAATTTATTATTAACATGTTACAAATACTTTATCGCCTTCAAAATTTTCCCTCTCCTGGGAGTGGTGTGAAAGGGAGTTGTATGGTGATAAGGCGTCCAAGGGGGGGGACACAAACGATCGTTTTTCATTGGACAAAATACTTACGGTCTTTCTGGCGTTGCTTAACTGTTTGTGTATGTAAACCGTTAGTGGGTAAAAAAGGATTGAAAAGTTCTAATCCCCTGTAAGTTCCCAACTAGCACGAGAGTTTTAATATTAGACTGAACTGTTATATATTCGATTTATTGCAGTTTTATAGAAGACGAGTTATCGCTTAGCTTTAAGAAGCAAAATTACTTTAATATTTTTGCTACGACACGTTAGTTGGGTTGTGCCGACGTGTACCCTTGGGTAAATATGAAAGTAAATCAAAAGAAAACAAGTTTATTATACAGAATCACAAAAACAAAAATTAATATATTGCATCTTACATAAATAACTATACATTAGACCTAAATGTTCATATAACTTTGAATTAAAAATATATATAATATAATAAAAACAAAAAAATAGGCTATGGTGGAAGTGGAATGTATAGCGTATATTATTTATATAATATCTTATATATTAAAATACATACTACACTATTCGAATTTTATTTGGGTTTACGTACAGGGTCTTTCAGATATGCTGTTAAAAGACGGAATAAAATTTTTAAACTCTATCTGTTAGTGGCTTGCACCCAGGGCTCCGGAAGAGACGTTTATTTCTCTTATCCAGTGCGCAAGCAGTTTTGTTACGAGGTTCCAATTTTTTTAAATTAAAGAACTTTACCCGTAGCTTGAAAATATTGCCCCAAAAATTATAATTGAGTCAGAAAATGGACCAAACTTTCCTTCCGTACATAGTATATGTCTTACGACGTTTCACCTGCATAACAAAAACACCCTGTACATCTTTAAACCTCGAAAATATTAGACACAAACTGGACGGACACATGTTTTTAAGTACACAATAGAATGTTATTTTTCGTTATTCATATAAAAAAACGTGGAATGTGATGTCACTGGGCAATATACAAAAAGTAACATTCTTGATAAAATAAACTAATACCTTTAACTACAGAAATGAGATTATGGGCGCGATATTTGTATTATTTATTCGGGTTTCAGAGATTTTTAGAACGGTAATAGAACATTATTACCAATTAAAATTTTTCCTTTTATTTCTATTAACCCTTTCACTGCTCAAACCGTACTATCACTAAAAGTACTGGAGACGCTCGACGGCACACTTAAAGATATTACGAAAACGCCGAGCCAGAGAATTCAAGACTCTTCCAAGCGGAAATTTACTTACGCAGCAAAAGGGTTAATGGCTCTGTCTGACAATTAGAGATGAGCAACACAATCGTAATGCAATGTAAATAATTGACACGTTACTTAGCCGCGCACCTCGCTCGCTGTTCCAATGGCAGTACGATTATTCTTATAGCATTACACAATTATGGGGGAAAATCGTCGGAATTGCGGAAACAAGTTTCGTGTTATTAATACAATTCTAGGATATGTATCTTTAGAAAGTAATATTATATGACAAACGCTACTTTGAATTTCTACAACTGACCGACTACTTCCTATGTCATACGATATTTTTTCCATACCTTCAACAATTTGCTTTTAATAAAATTACAATACAAAACACTAAGTGTGCAATATGACTTTAAAAATAAATAATATCTTCTAAATATACATCTAAAATATATTAGGTACTTTATTTAGATATAACTATAAAAACAAACAAAAAAATATACAACTTTTTAAAATAGTAGACAGCTCTTTTGACTATATATAAGAGTATTTACTCACAGAACGTATACAAAGAAAATGTCATGTTTCTCAAACACCTTTGTTCGTTTAAAAAAATCACTTACAAATAATCAGGAAATCAAAAAAATAGTACGTAGTATGTATAAAAATCTTACTCATCACAGTGTCTATAAAAATGAAAATTGTACTCGGCGTACTCCAGCCCCAGCTTGGTCGCCGACAACTTACATGTATTCTGCAAAATAAATCCCGTGAAGATAATCGAAACAAAACAAATTTACCACCTCAAGCTGAAGCGACAGTTCTAATGCGGAAAAGCAGGCACAGGTGCAAAACATACACAAGAAGCATAGCGGAAATAAAAACCACAGGTTTACCCATTTTATAGACCAATAACTACTTCTAAATATGAAACGAGTTTATTTGGTCCATATCTATGGGTAGCGATTTTCAAATATTAGCAGAAACTAAATTGGATTAAAATAAGGTTATGGCCGTAAGCGTTGTTAAAAGTGATCTGAGCTGTATTTAAATATTAATCGAGGCGCAGTACGTCAAACACTAGCAAGCGAAATTATTAGGTGCATCAGGTACTGAGTCTTACCTGGTTTTGTCGAAGGGAGACCCTGTACGTCATCATCTTCGACTGGAAATCAGCCATATCAACCTCGAAAATTACACTCTGGAGACTAAGAAGTTGGCTTGGACTGTTTTCATTGACTTTGTGCCTTATCCTGGATTTGTCGTCGTAGTACATGGGGCTGAGGAACGGGCATTCGTGTTGCTTGTAATCGTTGCCGCAATGCTCGATTTCTTTTATGTTCGCCGGGTTCGACCTAGAATAAGTTTCCAGATGTAACGACAAAAGCTCAAACAACTAAAGCAACATACCTAAAAATTAAGTTGATGAACTCGTCGGGCATGTACTTTGAAATGGGAACGGAATAGGAAAAGTTGTACTGGGAGTTGGACACGGATTGCCTGTATTTATGAGACAAGGTCGTATTGAAATGCCGTCCCTGGATTATTATAGTAAACATTTGGTCATCTAAAAATAAACGTGTTAGGATGAAACCACGGCAAGCTGCAAAGGAAAAATACCTGAGATGTCGAACGAGTTGGCTTCATCCGTTATGTCGTAAGTGTCCCTTTTTTGCCGAACTTGCTTGTCAATATCATTCGAGTGGAACGGTTTGGCTATCTTGTTCTTCTCCACGTTCAATAGAGGCCCCGTTTTGTTTCTATTCGGGCCTGGGGGCTTCTTTTCCGAAAAGAGCGACGTGGTGAGTTCCTGGGGTGGCCTCTGCGGCGGATTTGCGCAGCAATAAATCTAAAAATACATCAAACTCGATATATTCAACGACTTTGTTGTCAAGTTTTTTTCTCACCTGGCATAAATTTGTACTTTCAAGATCTTGCTCTACCGTTAGACAATCCAAGGGCCTACCGATTATAAAGGAAGGCCTGGTGATAATATTCGAATCCAACGTTATTTTGGTTATTTCTAAAAAAAATTTTTTTACAATTTGTACTCAACGTGATTGAATTTTTTTCTTACCGTCCTCCTTATAGGAATTTGTGGAGTGGTACGGAGGCATCGTGGTGGGCCACGTGTGCATTTTAGTAGACTTCGTAGGTCTCTTTGTGATGTGGTTTCTATGAGATCCATCTATATTAGTTTGCATGTATTGAGTGTGCCGAGCAGCCTCCATTAAATACAACGTAGTAATGGCTGCCAAGCTGCAAATTTGAAACGTATAAACCAGGCGATTATTTTAATGGGAAGCACGTTACACTTACCAAAACGCCATAATTAACACCAGAACGACTATAACAATTTGTATAAACTTATTCGAGCAGAGCTCCTCCTCTTTGTGACAAGAGTGGTGATGTTTGGAGCATTTGTGTGAGTAAGACAACTTTGAACTATTCACTAGAAAAAACAAAACGATTAGTTATAGGTAACGACGGTTCCCAACGATTAATTAGTACCAGTGCTTGTAGATTTAAGGCTGTCGCCCCTCTTCAACTTGTTCAATCGTCTGTTTATCCTCTCCAGCTGATCTATCCTCGTCTCCAAGTTATCGGTTACCTTGCACAGCTCCTTCACGGCTCCTATGTTTTCCATAAATATCCTTTCCTAAAGAAGCCAACAAGAGCACGTTTAACACCCGTTGGTACGGCTTAAGAAATTCCTACCTTATTAACTACCAAAAAGTTGTCAATCGAGGTGCCGTTTTCCAAAACGAGGTTCCCTGCAGGTTTGACGGCCTCTGGAAGTACTTGAGCCACCTCTTGAGCTATGACGCCGGTGTCGGAGCACTCGCTACTTCGACTTAATTGTGATGCTAAAGCCGGCTCATATTCGTACCTAGCGCACAGAGAAGCATCGTTTCGTCAAATATTTCCGCAAAAGCAATATCTTACCTAACGACGCGCAATCTTTGTACATTCTTAAGCTGCTCCGCAGTGTTGCACTCCACAATGTTCTTCTTTGCTCTTATATCGCTTGGCTGGATTATGTGACCTGTTATTTTTATGTTGCCGTGCACCACGAGCGACTCGTCCGGCCTGTCGGTGTTTATTCCAACTCTGCCGTTATGAACCACCGAATCCTGAAAACGATAACAGTCTTACATCGAACGAAGGATTTTGTTTTCATTGATACTAACCTGAGTTTGCCCCTTTTGCCAGCACAATTCCACGTCGCTCTCAAACTGGCCAGGATTGGACGCCTGAAACATTAACGAACGTAAAATTGTTACCGCTTTGCCTTTATTTAATGGGTACATACCCGGACGATAATCTTCTGACTGGCGTGGCTTATAATAGGAAAATTTCCGTTTGTTGTGTGTGCGTGCAGCCCAACGACAAGCTGAAAGTAGAAAAGAGATTAAAACACATTCAACGTAGGTAGGTTAACGAGCCCACCTGGAAATATCTCTGCTCCGGGTTAGGCTTTCCCTTCTTCCTCATATTATTAGACGTGGTTTCGCTAAAATGTAATCTGCCAACTGTAACTTTCGTCACCTGTGAATTAACTAGTTCAACCCTAAAACAGAACAAATGAAATTTAAACGCCACCATTAAAAATTAATTTAGTCATCAATCTTACAATACGGGATGAAAAGGCTTCTTGCTGCGATCGCTCTGACTCTGCTCGACTCTTATCGTTTGCGTCGGGCAGTCGTGCTTAACGCCATAGAAGTGCAGGTGAAAGCTGGAGATTTTTTGAAAACCGTCAGGGGTTTTGACGAATTGAGCATCTCCGATTAACTGTACGTGGCAAGTTATCTAAAACAAAAACCCAGCTATTACTTTTGACTTGTTAAAAATCAGGTAACTGTACCTGAAAGTGGTTCTTCTTCTGGCAGACGAAAGCATCGTCGGAGTTGGAAAAGTTGAAGCCTTTATCCGCGTCTACTCTGTAGTGGGGAACTGGCCTGGAAATTTTAGAAACAAAATCAACGAACCGCTCTGGATCAAAGAACAAACAACTTACAGCTCTGTGAGATTCTGGTCGCACAGTAAATGCCAGTTTGCTTGCTGGAATGCGTTAAACCTAATACACTGATACTGAGATTCGGATAAACAAGCCTCGGATGAAGCGTATTCTTCGTCTATCGAAGAGTTCAATTGTTCTGATGGGCTTAGTTGGCTAGTGGTGCAGTGCTCTAACAAAAATAAACATAATAAATTAAACGAGCTCACCTTTTTAAAATGTACCTTGGCCTAGACATCGACCAAGGTGGATTGTCAAAAGGTGAAACTATTCAGAAAAACTCTTACCTGGTTCGCTTTTAACTAAAGGCGAGTCCTGGGATAGTTTCCTCTTTTTAGGGGCCGACTGTAAGTTAGTGTAGACGCCTTGGATATTATCTAAGTTTTGCTCGCACAAATTATTCTCTATGCTCCCCCTTTGTAGATTTTCAATGTTGTGGTTGTAGCTTAGGTGCACGATGTTCTTTTCATAGTCCTCATTTTTGTAGATACCCCTGTCGAAATTCTGGGGCGACTCCGTGGCGGGTAAGAGTATGGGGCGGGAATTATCTGTAAATATGGCAGGAAATATAGTTTTCAATTTAACGCTAAATACTAGTAGCGGTCATTTGCTTACCAGGGACGTTCGGTTCCGAGAGAATTATCCTGTCCTGCAGGATCCCCGGGTCGCTTTGCAGGTTCTCCTGTATAATCCTATTGTTCAATATCGTCGTATTGCTCCTAATATCGCCGCCTACCAGCAGCCTGTTATCTTGCAGGATATTTCCATTATCTAGCAACTGTTGTTCGTTATTTTGATCGGTAACGACGATATGCGAGCCCAATATTAAATTATCCGCCAAAATGGGGCTCAGTATCGTGGGTTTGTAGATGCTCTGCGTGAGATTCGTGTATATTGATTCGGGGGCTGCTATGGGAGCCTCGCAGCCGTCTTGGGGGCTGTAGGGGTGTTCCGAGCTGCTGTCTGGCGGACTTTCGGGCAAAGAGTGGCTGGAATAGGGAAAAAATTGAATCACTGTAGTTTTAATCATATTTTGAGACTTGTGTGGTAGTTCCGCATTGTGGCATTGTGGCTGTTATATCAGCTGAGTTAAACAGAGAAAGAAAATCAATTTTTCACTTCTTTACACTCTAATAAAGTAGGTGTCTATTGTTGACATTGTTGCTGTATCAGTATTTCACTATACTATGTATTGATCTATTTAGTTACCGTATTATGGATTGGATTGGTTCGGAGTCGACATAACATTGAGGACAGCTGCTCTTATTATATCCAACTAACATAATCAAAACATTTTTGTATTAAATTATATCTTTTTTGAATTCTTAATTTTTCCAAAACTTTTGCGTACCAATTGCAAAAGAATAAAATGAAAGCACTTCTCTGGTGAGTGTTTTAGTGCTCTGCGCTTGAATATAATAATAATAATATTTAGTTACAGAAAAAAAAAAAAATTCAACTAAGTACATCACATTACTCACCCATTCGTGTTTCTTTTGTTCTCAACGATGACATTTAAAAGTTTCCCCGACGTAGGAGTGGAATTGAGGGATTCCCCGAAGTAGGAGCTGTTCCCTTGCGACCCCTCACTGTTTATAAAGTCCTCCAGCTGGGAAAAATCCAAAGCTTCATTGTCGATGCCGCCCACGAAGTCCGTCCCTCGGCCTGTGACAAAATACAATACTTAAAAATTAAGAATGTTGCAATTGGTGTGTTTAGAGGTGGTAAATGAGTCCAGAGTTTTGTTCGACAGCTTTTCAAATAAAAAAAAACAAAAATTACATACGTTCATAATATATTTTTTTTAAATTTGCCTCTGAAACTAGGGGGGAGGGGGCTAAATTTGGGAGAAGACTACAGTTCAGATTTAGGGTTTGAACCATTTTTTGGGGATATTTTTATTTATCCCAGAGGATTATTTTCAAAATTACGAGACACACGTTTGTACATTTTTAAATTAAAACTAAAACTGTACGAATCTTTATAATGGTCTATTTTGATGTATAGTAGCTTTAGTTGTTTTTTGACCCATTTAGTTTTGGGACACCCAGTATATTTGCAACCTGTAGACTGATTTTAATCGAAAGAAACGATATTTTTTTTAGTAAAAATTCAATTTTGAAGCAAAATTATAAAAAAATCGGGTGATTTGGATGGTCGATTGAAGAAAATATCGTTTTCTCCAAGCTCCTGGCCTATTTCTAATCCCACCAACACCAAATCATCGTAGCATAAATCTAATTATTGTTTTCCCAGAATTCTGACAACGTAAATTTTTTTTATAGCTTCAATTCAGTCCTTTTTCAATTCGTATCATTACGTGCATAACTATATATTATTAAGGCGACCTGTTAGTAATCTTAATCTACGTAATGGCATAATTTGCATGTTGAGCGGAAAAACAATGTGGTCGTCGCCACAGTAACCGGTAAACAATAAGCTCCGGTTTATTGAACAAACAAATCTGAGGGTGATGAGTGATGACTGTTCGGTCTTGCCAAATGAGCAGGAAGCAGGATTTGGAATTGGTCAATTTCGTTGTTTGCCCTAGAAATTCATTGTTCGAAATAGGGTATAGAAATTCAACGCACAATGTACACCTTTATAGTTGACTATAACGTCTTTAAATTGTAGTAGATTGGATATTTTTTAAATTATTAATTGTAATAGGTCCTTTTCATTTTCCAGTGTTAATTTTTTTTTTGGAAAGGGAATATTTGAACCTCAATATTTTTCGAATTAATGACAAATCTTGATGCGGTTTTTTGTGACCGTTGGCAAAACACATTGGCTTTGGTCCACAGTAAATGGATTTTTTAAATTGTGGGTGTTTCTCTTATCTACAGGGTGATTATCCACGCCCTTACATTTCTGTTAAAGATTATAGTTCTCCCAAATCCCTAAAAAAATTTTGGATTTTTTTTTTGGTATACATAGGTAAAATACACGAGTTATTATTTCAGTTATTTATTTCTAATTAACCCGTTTGAGAAATTGTCCAAGTCCAGTTGACAAGACAATCATCTTAAGATCCCTGGACAAACAACCGTATCTCCATCTGTTAGCTACCCCTAAACGTTCTCACTACCGGGGAACCTAACAAGTGCTGTTCTTTGCACTTTGGCGCCCGAGTTTCCGTCTAAAAAGTGTTACAAAGCCAGAGAGTTCTGTTTGTAAGTAACCAGTTACAAACATTACAGGTTACGTAAGTAGACGTCGTCACACAGTTTATTTAAGCACCGACAGTAAACAGTAAAAACAGTGACTTTAGGGGTGGTTTTCCTCTTAGGGGTAAGAGCAATTACTTTTCTTATTAGGGGTTGAGTTTTATGTCTCAAAATGTTAACAATCTGCTAAGAAAGTCCTAATTTCTCAAATTAAACAAAAAATAATTAATTAATTAATTTCACCCCTTTTTTAACGGCCATATTGAGGGTGCAACATAAAATTTTTAACTTCTGACTTCACATTCGTGATCAGCAACCCCAAAAACATAATTAACACAAGTTTCATTAATTTATTCTCTGTACCTCGTTAATTATTGATTTTTTTACTTTAGGGACGGTTTTCACCCTCTTAGAGGTAAGAGCAATCATTTTTCTTATTAGAATATAAGTTTCATGTCCTAAAATATAAGACCTTGCAAAAAAGCTCTGCTTGCTCAATACAAACAAAATATACTTAGTAAATTTTTCCATTGCACCCCTATTATATCGGCCATATTAGGGGTGCAATCCCGAATTTTAAAATTCTAACTTCAGATTCGTAATCGCAGCGACCTCAAAAACAAATAAGTAGGTACATGAATTTTTTCAATAGCGAGTCAGTATAAAATTTTGAAATTTAGGGGTCGTCGCCCACTTAGGGGTAAAAGCACATCTACTTATTCCTTTTTAATATTTGAGGTTGATACCCTAAAGTTAAAGAATACGCAAAAAATAAAAATTTCCCAAGTCTTAGAATTAGTCCGAAGTTTGGGTACTTTTCGACACCAAAAGTGACTTATTAACACAGAAAACACTATAGTTGAGAATAACACAAAAATTAGTTAGTTAACTAATCATATGATATTTTGATTAATTTTATTCTTTAGAAAATGTATTAAGAGCAGCTGTGACAAAATGGTTTGAATTTTCCGTGAGAGACTGCAACGCTCAGTTACGCGACGAGCGCTCCACACCTATCGAAGAAGATATTTGTCAGGCAGACGAGCGACTGACTTATACTACTTATTGGTCGATGTACTAAAATCAATCCGGACATTAAATTTTTATTACCACTAGATTATAAATGATACCTATAAAACCAAACACGTGTTTGGTTTTATATATGCCAGCAACTTACTGATAATCTCGCGGCCAGAATTGGCCACTCATTTTACCATTTGCATTGCGTATCTTCTTCATTCCTTAATCAATGCATGAAAACAGTGAACTGAAAATATTTACTTTGAAATAATTTTCTGTCGTAAATTAATTTGCTGCATTATCAACTACTTGAAATTTTGTAATTGAGAAAACGCTTTCATTTGTTTCTTTTTTAACAAAATATTACCTTAAATTGCTAATATCTTCCAAACTACTCAAAATAAATATCATGTGTGAGGGATCGTCAGAAAGCACCTGTAATCCTCTATTTGACTATGAAATAATATACAGGGTGTTCCGCTTAAAATAAGAAAGTTATTGATGTTTTTAAATTTACATATTCAAAATTAAATTATGAACACCCCTGTAGACGAAAGTTTAAATTCTAATACATCATTTGACAGTTCGTATCTAGCATCAGCTGCCACAACAAAATTTAAGTTATTTTTAATTTGAAAAACACGGCATTTCTCTTTAGGTATACACTTAGCTGTCAAAATTTCGACAAAATTTAAAATATTTCAAAAACCGCTCAAAAGAAGTGCATGTTATGATAGTTCATTGGAAAGCTCTTGGCATTCTTTAATCAAATTTGGAATAATATATAGGGTGTTCCGTTTAACTTAAAAAAGTTGGTTACTGCCCAGCCTAAATGGAACACCCTATACAACTGGAAATATTTTTGGAATATGCAGTGTTGATTGCTGAACAACTTTTGTTTCAAATATTTTTGTCTATCTACAATAGCTAAGGAGTTATGGAAGAAATATGCACTACGTGGACACCCTGTGTAATTTACTAAAAATCTAAAACGAATGAGCTACAGTACAGAGAGTACAGAGGTAAAGCAGTCCGAGATGTAGACGGTGCGGCGCGAGAGAAAGATTAGACAGAGAAAAATAGTAATAGGGACACGTGTTTTAACAATAGTGTTGCGGCTCTCTGTATTTTTCACTCAACATTTCTCCGCAATCCAATAGAATTTTTGAATTATTTTGCTAAATCGACTTTCTTTGTATAATTAGTGCTTGCGAAAAAAAATACAAACTTCCAAGGGTATTTTGTGAGGAATATATGGAACGTCCTACAACTTTTTAAACGTGCAAAAGTGCCTTGTAAATGAATTATTTATTCGTATCTATTATACAAGTCTCCATTGTTCCTTCGTTGAAGAATTCAAACATAAATAAGCGTACGTACATATACCTGTTATCTTTTCTTCGAATGAAACAAGTCATGATTCCAAATATACATTTTTGCTGATTCCGCTACTCAACGCTAATTTGCATAAAATAAAGAAAAAAAACATAATAATCGCTAGGATTATTAAATGTGAAAACAACTTGCAATTTAATTTCTCCGGTTTATACGGTCGAGCAGAGCTTTAAATTGATCAATAAACGTGCTGCATATAACACGCAGAATAAAAGCGACGCTTATAATAATTTCCATTTTTAGCGAAAGTTAAATATCGCAATATTTATTTTTGCTATGAACACAAAATCTGTTGACAGAACGGCCTACTGTTACGTAGGTATGTCGATAATTGACGAGATTAAAGGGTAGAAGAACAGATCTGAAATCTAATCGTGACGTTACGGTTGATCTGGTGTTTTAAATTAACAATTTTTATCGGCCAATCACAACATTAAATTTCTCACCCCGTTTGCCGGATCAATGCCAAGCTCAGCTGCTTCCGTTTCAGCCCGAACCGGATATTATACCTGATTAATGGTCGCCATGGTGGTAATCGAAATCCGTATTGGGTTTTTGCGTCAAAGTGTAAAAATATAAAATTCCCTTTAAGTACCTATAGGTGAAATTGGACGATGAAAAGTAATTCCGCCGATCCATATACGAATAAAAGCAATGAAATTGCAATTTATTTTTATTATTAAAAGTCTAGGTGATGAAAATCAACTCGGCTATAAATAAATATAAAATATAGGTACAGGGTCGACCAAGTTCGATGGGATTTGGGGTTTTCTCTGAAAGTATAAGAGAGAAAAAAAACCGATATAGGTGTTCTGCGCCATTGTTTGCTTCTCAAAAATCGAGCCCAGGATATTTCAGCGACTTTGCAGTCGAGTGTGTACAACTTTGATAACGATAATAAATATGCGGGCTGGCAATCAAGAGTATATACGCGTGAATATGATTTTATTTCGGACGGTGAGTTTTGATAACCGGTGTCTGTTTTCGCGGCTGAAACGATTTCGGACGGCAAGCAAACGGAAATTCCAACAGGGTATTGTAGGAACGGCGGGCAGTCGGTTAGCTATAGATATTCTTGCCTATACAGAGGGTTTTACAATACGGCGAACTACTGCCACAAACGTAGAGCTATTTACCAATGACTATTTTTCGTAAGTTAAGTTCTCCGGTGGAACTTTATGCACTGAGGCCTTAAAGATTGCCCGAGCGAGTAAATCTAACCAGCCGATGCATATTTTATGAAACAAAAGATAAACGGAGGAATTGCTAATTAGCTCTAGTTTGATTTAGTAGTATAATACAGCAGTACTCACAAACAATAAGATCTCTGAATATCTATACTTACCTGAAGCCGGTACGGACGGATAGTAGCGGACCACGGTGTATTCTTACCAATATTCTTTTCGAGAAAATTATTACTACAAGTCGTAGCGGCGGTTACGGACGGATAGGGCGTTTTATTACTTTTATGACGTATCCAGACGGCGCGTTAAAAGGGCGTACTTACTTGAAACGAAGGATTCGTACTCACAACATTACTTACGGAGGTCGAGCGTATTATGTAATTGGCAACATTGACTCGGGGCATCAATAACCGGAAATGGGTTACTTGCAATTTCTAGACTATATTGCAAAAAGAAACTGATTAAAACGGACACGGATTAATATTTTAACCGGTTTTAGTAACTAATGATTTTTGTTTCCGACTCGGTGATTATTTATAATAATTCACGGATTTTAATTATACCGGGGATTATCGAATTTTCATCCTCCGGGCGAGGCATTTTTTTGACTTTGACAAAAATATTTACAAACGTCAATGAATTCATTTGTTTGCTACACTTATCCAGAGTGTATTGTCAAAAAACAATTTTATCGCATCAAATAGTTTTTATTCAATGACACACCAAACAACTAAAAGTGGGAGGATTACTCAAACCTTAAACATTTTCTTTTTGGTAACGAATGAATAATAATGTTAATTGGTGAGTATATTCGCCAACGAAAAAGGTACTACCAGAAATCTGCTCTTCAATTTATGGAGGTCGAACCAACGCTCATGCCAAAGGTGGCCAAAATAAAATGGCGAAGGGGAATATACTTTTGCCCCCAAATCCGTTCCTTGCTGAAAGAAATTTTGAATTCCTGAGACCACCACTTCGATCGCTTAATTTATCACAAAACCGCCCCTTGCCCAAATGTTACCTTGCAAATTCCTGTGTCTCGTTTCTCGTCTGTCATCCATATCCCAAAATTCCATAATTCCGCGTCACTAGCACATCCTCGTACGGTCACTTTTATCCGTGCAGACCCCGCCGAGTTGCATCCAAGCCCGTCGCGGCACCAGCAGATTTTTCTTCTATCCGCGAAACAAATCGGCACAAAAAGTTACTTGTAGATCATCATCAAGAAGTGGCCGAGCCCACAGAAGCGGCGAAGCTAATCACAGAACAAACACGAATTTCCACACTAATGGGTACCTACGACGTGTGACGTCACGCGAAGTGTCAATTGAATTAGACTCAGCTCAGTATAATTCGATCATTATCAAATATAAATATATGTATCCGTAACATATATCTTAAACTGTTGTCTATAGTAAAATATCTTGGCTGGCGTGCCGGAGGTAGATTGTTATTCTACCCCCACTAGGCCGTTGCCTGGCTACCATTATTATAGAGGCTCGAAGAATGGGGTAAAATTAGAATATTTTCACTGAATTTCGACGATGAGCGTCGGGTTGTTGTATCAATATTTTATGTCACGGCGTTGAGGGTTTTATTGTCTTTGATGCGTGATGCGTTTCGAGCCTCGCAATTAAGCAGAAATCGTATGGTTCTGGCTTTAATAACGGTCCTACACGCTTCACAACACAAGTGGTCGACTTACATATGTTTCGACGTTTCGGAGCTTCTAAAAACCTTGTTGGCCCAAGGAGGGAAAAATTTTGGCACTGTTTCCGAGGTCGCAAAAACCACATCGGGAAGCACCACAAATCCAGAACCCCGACCAATATAACGAGCTGCACCACCAAAATGAGGTCCACTCTATACCATTGCTGTACTCCAAGACCTTTTTATGGTCCAAGTGGTCTCCACATCTTGCCCTTTCTGAATCAGGATGTAGCCCATACTGGCATCCCGAACATCCTTCCGTGAACTTAACTGGGTAGGCTTACAGTCTTTTTTGCCATTATTTTTTTTGCTAGATATTTGGTACGCCATCATTTCGTAAACCGATGATTACAGTCATTATTGGAAAAAACGATGAATTGTTACCTAAATAAAGAATTTTATTGCAGGTACCTTTGATACATGGATGATGGAAAAATTGTATTAAAATTTATTTGTGAATATTAATTTAGCCAATTTTAGCAGTATCTCAAAAGCCAGGGGAGGGCGACCCCCCCCCTTGCCCCCTCTTGGCGACGCCCATGCGCGTAGCTATTATATACCCACCAATTGCCATTATTATTCATTTGTGACCAAAAAAACGTTTAAAGATTGAGTAATCCTTAATTTTCTTTACAGTAAGTATTCAACTTAGGTACTTATAGGGAAAGGTACAGGGTAGTTCCATATATTTTTAAATATATAAAAAAAGTGTAAAAATAAAAATTGTAGATTTTAGTGTGAACTATCTATTGGCGAGGAAAGTAAAACAAAATGGCGTCAGAAGCAGAGAAAAAGCAGACGGAACTTGAGTTTTTTTAAATGGAACACTCTGTATATTTTTGCGTATTTTGAAAGATCTTTTTTCTCTGATTCCAAAAATATATAATATGTTGTCGTTTGCCCTACCCGTTCTGGAAATTATATATTTATTATGCAAAACAGACCCGCATGAAACATAGGTTGCCATGAAAAAAAATGACAAAATATTTCTGACAATTAGTGACAGTTTACTTTCCTTTGTTTTATTTCTTATCACCAAAATATATTTCACATAAAATCCACAACTTTTGTTTTACACTGTTCTCATATTTCTATAAATAAATTTTATAGGTTAGATTTCCAACCAACAAAAATAATCTTATTTTATTAAATCAAGGCAATTAAAAAACTTCATTAATAATGCACTGAACAATATTTTAGTTGATAGTACAGGAACCAAGCAGAAATTTTGATAAAAGTAGCATAATATTCGAAAATCGTAAAGAAATTATATTTTTGAGGTTAGTATTGTGACGTCACGTGCACGCATGAATTTGTTTGGAGTTTAACCAATAGCAAGACCGTCCGTTTTTGACGTCATTAACGGAAAACTGGCGGGACTTTTGACATTGATACAAGTTATTAATATTTAAAGCAACTGTAAGAATGATATATTATTGGAATTTATTATATTATTATTATTTTTTAAACATAGCCTCGTAGAGGCTGTTTTTACATGGTCTACTTGAAAATAAAAAGAATTTTTAATTTCTCAGTTTTTAAAAGCCTAATATTACCTACCTAATAAGTTTTAATCAATAAATCAAAATATGTTTGAATGTTTTTTGTTCTATTTCATAAAAATTAGGGAGGAAATTAAAAAAATCAAATAATGGCGATAACTCCACTATTTTTTAAAATAAACCATTATTGTAATATCTCATTTTAAAGAGAATACAAATTGGGTTTTAACTAAGCCATAGCCAGCTATGACTTGTCAGTATTTAAAGAATGACAGTTGGTGTTAATATCTCAAAATCTAAGAATTATCAAAAATATTAATATAATTTTTTCAAAATCTGCATCAAAAAGTCCTCTAAGAAGGAAAAAACCGCATTAAAATATTTTCATAAATAAAGGAGTTTTAAAGGAAAAGCGAAAATGACAGTTTATGAAACAAAAACGATAAAACATTTTTGCACATACATAATATAGTAAGCCTTGAAGCTCTACATTTTTTATGTCATTTAACCTACCTTGTATCTCTTACCGTATTTATGATAATTATACCCATAATGAGCACAATAAGTGAGACATCCTGTATACGATGAATCCGAAGATACGAAGTTTAACGTCGACATACCCCTAATAGCGCCGTTCCATTGGATTTAAGAGGGTCGTTTCGGCGGCCAATGGAAAGAGAGCTAAAATCGATCTTCGTCTCCATTGGCCTCGGCCGCAGATAAAACCTCGCATGACAGCGGCAAATTAAGGATATCTGATTATATCGATATCTTTAACCCCATTAAAAATGGTAGACCGACTGAGGACGCGAGCAATGGAAATAAATATGCGCCGTGTGTCTTGGGATGGATTTAATTTTTATTCAGGGTTATAGTACTCATAAATCGATGACAATTGTTTCTTTGGGTTCAAGTACTTTATATATAAAATAAGTTTAATTAAAAATTATTCATAACTAGCACTAGCGACTTTAAATCTGTTTCTTATACTTTCTTATTAAGTTGCGGATTATCGATATATCTTTGAAAGGTCATAAAGTGACCTTTAAAATGAATGATATACAATAAGGAAATTTTACTGACAAGGACGCGATAGATTTTGCTACCTTTGACCTTTACTATTTCTAAAATCGATAGGAACATTTGTACGTACAAAATATTAATTGCAAAGTACCTCGGAACGGGCTAAATTTGGTATACAAAGTAGATTTTAGATTTACAAAGTTTAAAAAAAGTATTAACCCCATATATTGATTTCGAACAGATTGCGTTTGAATATTTTAAAAAAATTTTGCGCGGGACAGTTTTTGAATTTTTTTCTCATAAAACTTACTTTAAATATAGTCGGTAAACGAGGCTTAAAATATGACTAGGGCCCCACGTATTGTCGATATAATATTGAGCGTAGCAGCGCAATAAACTAAATAACGCAACGGCGCCGGAAAACATTGGCAGGTAAAATATTTCGACCTTCCTTAAAGTGCTTCCAGATGCTTACGTCATACTACATACACCGCCAGGCGCTTTGAAAATGTCAGTGTAGTAATTAGTTTTATTTTATACTCTGGAAAAAATCCTAGAAGACGTCCCTGGCCTGATGCGCTCAGATCCGGCTCCAGTAACGACCAAGAGAAATATTAGCGAAAAATTATAAAGAGCATAAATTATTATTATTCCCAAGCAAGTACCTACCTATATATCATTTTTAAGAAACATGTGAATAAATACCTATTTTTTAAAAGGCCATTCCGAAAAAGTTTATGTTTTTTTCCGCAGTAATATTATACCATTACCGTTGAGAGGCACCCTCACGCATAATTTCCGCCCCTAAAATAACGATAAAAATGTAAATATTATAATAAATCTCTCGTGCATCCGATAGGCAAATAAATAGTAAAGCCATAATTCCAGGTTCGCGTGTATCCGATTTAAATACTCGATGACAACTTAGTTTGATCAATATTAAACCGAAACAAGAATATGGAAGATTTCCACCTTGATTTCTCGCCCGCCGTCCACCCCTCGTCCCCCCCCCCCCCCACCGGGCTAACCGCCAACCCCTTTAAATCTAGAACAATAAAATGTACCTCGATGGGGTTCTCAACGTATGGACATTGATCGACATCAGATATTATATAAGTAGAATAAAATAATTTCTGCTCAATTTTTTCAATACCTTAACACTTTTATTACCAATTTCCAAAAATTTTTTAAGAAGCAGTCAATTATTTACAAATACCTCAAAACTGACGTATATTTTAGTATCGTTGGGTCAATTTAAAAAAAATAAATTAATATTATTATTTTTGTAACTAACAAGCTGTTCAATTATTTATCATTAGACGTGTTATTTGATAAAAAAAACTTGACACCTAGCTGTTAAATATTATTTGATTGATTGGCTATTTTATCCTGATTTGCCAGGTATTTTTAAATAATCTATTATATAAAGACGAGGGAAATAAATTTACATTTAATTTCAGCAGATAACAACGCAACGTACTGTTTACTTTTTCGCTTGATTTTAATTTGAATATTACGATAAAAATACCTAACGGGAAAATTGAGAAATAAAACATTTTTCACAGCTAACGTAATTTATTTCTATAATATAATTTGTTTCATTAATTTTCAATCATAATCTATGAAAATAAAGACATATAATTAGTACAATTGTTATTTATCTCCACAAAGGAAATGGATTAAAGAGAAAGACCACTAGGAATTGTCTTGAGTAAAACTTAACAAAATATATTAATAATATTAATGTCGTTATTTCTCAAAAATCGGCTCTCTATTTGATTGAAATTGATAACTATCACTAAAGCAATCACATTTAATTTGAACAGCCCAACCAATTTTTTCTTATAGTATATAACATTGATTCAGCTCAGGGAAGATAAGCATAAAATTTATATAATTACAAAACAGAATAACCGTTTGGTAATTTGGTTGTCTTTTAAGTTTTTCTTTTACACCGAAAAGAAAAAAAAAAACTTCCTCACCCGCATTTCCCAGTGCAAAATCTTAACCAACGAATATAAACCTTAACACAAAAGAAAGAAGAACAGACGATAATTCTATTATAAACAATTTCTACAAAAACAGAAAATCATAATACATAAACACCTAGTCTTCCCCGAGCCATTTTCCCAATTCCCAACATTAATACACGCTACTCTATTTATAGTCTATTAAATGCCTAAGCCGAGTGCGACTGGTGGTCGTCGGATCTGCCAGTCTCTTTCTCGGGTATGGAGAGATCACTTTGGGGCAACCTGGGGGATTTGGTGCGTCTCTGACCCAGCAATGCTGGCGTCCAACTAAAACCTGTCGAAGAGGATGGTTGGACACAACCGTCAACGTTATCGCTCATAGGAGGTGGCGAGGACGGCTGTAAAAGCGCCATGGAATACTTCGAGTGGTTGGAAGTGTGCCTTCTTTTCTCTTTAGAAGGGGACTCTTTCTTACGACTCTGATCGTGCTCTGGGTAACAGTTTATGGAACGCAGAAACGACTCCAGCGGTCCCATGACTGATTCTTTTGTGTTGTGCGATATGGGAACAGTCTCCGTCCAAATGCCGGTGGGGTTGCTTGGCACTGCGGGTGTTTCGGCAGCCTTAAATCTTTGCTTCAACTTCTTTCTGCTATCATGCGATGTTGAAGCGTCGTCACTTTTTATGGAGAGCGCTGATCCTATCAAAGCCAAGTCTAGATTTGAGGCTGACATATCTAAAAGAGCATTTGTACTTGACGAGGTAGGTGGTGCTGACAAACTTTGCGGGTTATTGCCGAAAAACTGCAATAATTTCAGTTTCTCTTCAAAGGAAATGATGAGACCGGTCGGGGACAAGGCCGAGGCTCCTGCTACGCTGCTGCTCGCCGAGCTCGGGTCCCTAGCCATCATCCTCTGGGCCATGGAGAATTCTGCATACTCCACGTCATTTTCGCCTGACATAGTTTCCACGTCCACGTCGTTTTCGTCATTGGAATTTTCACCAGTACCCAGCAAGGCGTTTTCTTGCTGCTCGAATTCGTCCAACAAATGTTCCGGCTCGCTTAAATCGCTCTCGCTGCTACTGCTGGATAACATGAGAGACGACACGGCAGAATTCAGCAAGTTTGGAGAGCTCAGGGACACTCCCAGACCTAATAATTGGTGGGGTTCCTGACGTGTGGCCTCCGCCAGTTTTTTCATGGCAGTTTGTCTTTGCAAACATGGGTTATTAGAACTGTCATTTTTATTCTTGGAGGAACACGGATACTCTTCGTTTTTCATTTGAATAACTGTGCCACAATTAGGAGCGGTTAGGTTTTTCGCAAAATTAGCGAGATCGTTGGAGAACGACTTCTCGGCTTGGGATGTCGAAGGCAGAGACTGAGTCTCGGCATTGTTCGCTGTGGTTGGCACGTTGAATATATTTTTGACTACGGCTATGTTCGTTACGTCACCTTGTTTCTTGGAGGTGCCGAGCGTGGCAGCCACCGCGTTTCTAGATATCTCTGCCGCTAGACGTTCCTTGGACTCGTTTATCTGGGAAATGTACTGATGCTGAACAGTTTGCAACTGATTTATGTACCACTGCTGGTCCCGGCACCTCTGATAAAACGTCGGCGCTCTTACTTGGAATCTAAGTACTAAAGTGTCTAGCGCTACGTTGAGGTACCCTTCGCTAGCGAGGAGATCCAAGCGGAAGAACCTGTTATAGCCCCAGCATTCACCTACCTCAAAGTCGGAAGCAAACTCCCTGACTATGTTCTTCGAGGAATCTCTGCTTGCTTGATGGACCATTTCCACACGATATTCGTATTTGGAGGTTTCTGGATAGCCTGCGCTTAGTTCCAGGAACACCGACAGGTAGTTGCCCCTCACAACCCCATTGCCATCGGGGTAGACCTTCAACCTCCAGCAGAGCCCGTTACAATGCAGAGGGGTGGAATAAACTGGGTCCGCTTTCCGCTGCAGCTGCGAAAAACAATGCATTACAAAGGTGCTGCTGTCATATGACGGTACGATTTCGCTGTGAAAATCAGCCGGGACAGGAGCTGTTACAAAGCTCGTCATGGGTTTTTTCCTGATGCCGTGGATCATCCTGGACAGCTCGCTACTTTTAGAGATCAATTCCGAGCGGGTGCACGTATGCAGCTGGTGTTCGATTTCGTGCAATAGATGCTCCAGCTGCTCGGTCTCCTGCGTGAGAGAATCCTTTTGTCCCATAAGAGTCAACAGCTTAGTCTTAAGCTGTGAATCGAGTCTGGCAATCATTAGCTCTACAGCGTTACGGATTTCACGCACCCGATCATCCTTGGCTGACCTCACAGACTCCACATTCCTCTCCACTTCCTGCACAATGCTGATCAGTTCCATGAGTCGTCTCCGAAGCTGTGCAACCTCGTCTTTGATTTGGGTAACGTGCTGCTCGTACACCTCATCTAGCGGTTTGAACGTGTGGCCTGAATGAGTGCCGCCCCACAACGCACACTGATGACAAATGCAGCAACGACAGGTCCAACAATAGACGGACAATTTTTCCAAATGAGTAGAACATCTGTCCCTGTCGTTCTCGTCTTGCCTGCTACTGCTAAGACTCACGGCCTGCAGCGTGTCCAGCTGCTGCGTCACTTCCTCCACCCACCTACAGTTCACCAACTCGTGCAAGTGCAAAGACGCCCGACAGTGCGGGCACTGGGACCTCTGCTCCGTCAGCCACCTCCGGATGCAGACGTAGCAGCACAGCTTCGAGCAATGGGGGCACAAGTGGGCGTCCCGGAGCTTCTCCATGCAGATGAAGCAGCGAAAGACCTCCGCCAACGTCTCGACGCTGTGGTCGTCATGTTTGCTGCCAGGTTTGTTCCGCGTCGCCATTTCGGGTCAGTGGGTTCGCATCACGGTTATCACACCTAAAACAAATTGTGCGTCCAATTTTTGATAGGAAATAGGCGTGGCTTCCTTTGTACTAAGCGGGCCCCAGTTTTCATTTAGAAAAAAGTGTAATATAGCAAATTTCTTTGGTAGATGATTTTTAAGTAACTGTAATTTTTTAAGTGAGGATAAACCCCACTGCGGCAATCGTTTATAAAATTAATATACTTATATTGAAAACACAGTTGAACTCAACTTTTGTAAAATGATAAAAAGCGTTATAATGTTTGTTTTCTTATTAAATAAGAGAAGAATGGAAGCAATACGTCTAATACTTTTTTAGATCATTTACCTCTTTGGAAATGGAACATTTTTGAGAGCGGTTATAAAAAAAAAATTACGTGCCTACTTATAAATTCATTATTCATTGCTCTAAGGTCACAGCAGATTTTCTTGGAAATTATTATTACACCAAATCATATAAAAAACAGTTATGTAGGCTGAGGGACTAGGGTCGACGGCCTTCTCAAAGTTCTCCAAGTTCATATACCCATTTACGAGCCTATTTGCTTTGTTACTAAATATTTTTAATAGCACGAAATGATCTAAATTACCCCAAAATTATGTTCACCCAAAATATAAATTTGTATCACTTCCCAAACTCTTTTGATTCGAAAGCTTCACGGAGCTGGAGATTTGTAAGAAGAGGTTTTGTGTTATCCTCCGAGTCGAATATTTTCAATTCTTGACATTGCGACCACCTTAAATGGTCAAAACGACAAGAATTTATATTCAATATAGAAGCAAACCCGAAAGCTCTTCCACAATTTAATACATTTAATTAAAAAATAAAAAATTGCTCGCAAGGCGAGTTTTGTAAATAAAGTCCAGGGGCGGTAAATAACCTAAAAACATGTTAATTATTTTAGAGCAATCAGCTTTCAACTGTGATTTTCAACACAAACCTACTAATATAAAAAATATAAACGGAAACAACTGATGAACCAAAACTTTAAACGTTAGCACCAAATCTCTTACGCTATGAGTAATAAAATCCTTACCTACTAAATTAGTTCGTTTACACTTTTGCTACGCTTCCCTTTAAAAGTATGGACCATTACGGTGCACTCGAATATAAAGAAATAGTTATTCGCACTGTCACAAAAAATGGAATGATTGTAACTCTGTTAATAGACTATTATCTAGCCTGCCAGATAATTAATTCATATTTCCATACAAGGAAAGCTGAAAAACCACTCTATTTTTTTACCTTGCGTTTTTTTAGGTACATACTTGGTTTGACCCCAGTTGACCCCTTTGTAATGAGTTAATTTGAATAATTACATACGATTTAATTACGTGGTACATGGCAAGATTATTTCAGAGTTTTACACTTCAAATAAGTTGGTTATAATTCCTACTTTAATACTAAGGTGCCAAGGGCCAGTTGCCCATCCCTAATAATGCACAAATCATTTCTATTGTTCCAACGATAATTACACAAAAACTTGTTAGTATTAAGACCACAACTGATTTGTTACAATGAAAACTGTTTCCCAGTCCCGTCTCTTGGATCAGGGCGAAGCATTTAGTACAAAAGGATTACAAAAACATCAAATTAAAATAAGAACCTAACCTCAATAATCACTCGATTTGCATCCAGTAAAAGAGACATCACGCAGTTAAACAGTAAGTCACTTAGCAACAAAACAACTTTGTTGTTGTAAACGCTCCATCACTTAAAAAAAAAGCAAATACCAAACAAAAACAAGGAACTTCACAAGTGGCATTGGCATTTATCCAAAGCCGCGTTTACACCGGAGGAATTAGTCGGATGCGCACGGCAGAGGAAGAAGAGGCAAGATCGTTCCTCTCTATAGTCCAGGAGCTTTAATAGGCCATGAATAAATAAATTATTTTAATAATGAAAACGTTAATGTGCAGAACGTTCCTTTATCGTAAACAAAATAAATAAGTAAAGCACCGGAATGATTGTTTTGTACGAAAAAGCCCATTATTGCCAATAAAAAAAAACTGATTTTTATTGAACTCTTGAAAAAAAAAATCCTATCACCTAAGTACTCTTAATATGTTGAATAAAAATTGGCAGCCGAAAAATAATCTGCCCACCTGATTAAACCACCACCGTGACGCACCCCTGCTGCAGCTATTAGCTCGACAGAAACATCATTGATTTAACAAAAATGACAGGAAATAATTGTTGAAGCATTTAGTGGGGTGTATCTCGCTCACCTGCTGGCCAACCCTCCTGAAGGGGTTTAAAGCCAACATATTAACAACCGTTCAAGGTGTATTTCATGCACCAATAACTATTATTATAATGACATCGATGAGGCAGAAAATTTCGAACAGCAGCGGCGCTGAATTTGCATATTCATATTGCCAACTGCTTATTTTTTCTCTTTGACAATCGTTCGTATACAAGGTGTTACAATTCAGGGTTGTACACTCTTATATTAAATTCAAATTTTGCACATTTTATTTGTTTGACAAGGCACGTGTAATAACATCACGCTCGCTTTGCTGCTTGCATGAAGACGCGGATAAATGTGTGCTGTTTTTTTTGGTTGCCAAACCGTGACCATGACGTTCACCTAATTGAATGAAATGTCACGCATTTTTAACAATGTAAAATTTAATTTCGAAGCGAATCATGCACATCTATGAAGAGCAATTAATTCGGAATGGGTCGGATCGTTTTTACTTTCATTTTCCTTCGTACACATCTCGATGATTGAAATAAGAATATTTAAATCAACGTTAATATGTATTATTGTTTCAAACTCACAAAGGTCATACTAGATAATAGTTGTTTGCTGTTTTTAAATTATAATTTGAAGAAAACACGCACCACAGTGGAAACAAAGGCGATTAATTAGTCGAACCGTTGTTAATAAATTCAGATTTTTTCCCACACATCGAGGATTACCTTATATTAACAAGCGCTTTTAACTTGTGAGATAAGTTGGGTGAAAAATTATAAGGCGCAATGTTCAATATCCGCCCAGCAGAAGAAATGGGACACCCTAAATAATCGACATTATTTTGATTTTGTAGAACTTGACAAACTATAGGCACGTAGTGAAAAAATATTTATTTATCTATTTTATTAACTAGGTGTATATGTACAAATTGTTCGATATATTCACAGTATAATACAATGCGATCTAAGAAAACCCCCCAAATTGTATTTTCTGCCCCCGATAACTGCTGAGCAGCTCCTGAATAACAGATACAGGTGTTATTTCCTGCGGAATGCCCTTTAGGACCGTGCTGACCAATGCATGACAAGTCCCACCACTGACGTCACACGTTGCTATAATTTTTTATAACTTAGATCTAAAATTGATTTTTTACTAAAAAATATCGTTATACCTACATATTCAATATTCAATTAAAATCCAATTCAGTTTTAAATATTTACTTTACAAATAGATAATATTGTGCCAAAATAGAATTTTCAATTCTTTTTTTATCCTTGAAAATTGTCAAAATCACTGTCAAATTTAAAAATTGAAAAGTATGTCTTTCGTAATTTTGAAAACAATGTGATTTTTCATACCAGAGGAGAGGTATTTTAAATTTTTCTATTTTTATAATTGACATTAAAATCACGTCTTCACTTTTGACAGCTGTCAAATTATCTATCAACTGAATAAAATTGCTATTTAATACTTATTTCCACAAATGACATTAGTAGGTACTTAAAAAGACATTTTTCTATAAGAGTTAAAGGTACTGAATACGAAATTGATATTTCATGAAATTATTGTTTGCTGATAGCTGCCAAAACTGCTGTCAAATTAAAAAAATGCACGCGGGCCTCTCGTAATTTTAAAAATAATATGAATTCCTATAGAAGAAGTGGTATTAAGTGTTTTGAAATTTGCTATATAGTTCTATATTAATAGATAATAAAATAAAATTTTCACTTTTGACAGCTGTCAAAAAATTTCAACTTAATGAAATGACATTTTTAATTATTTAAACTCTATTTAAACAAATAAACATACTTAGAAATGTTTCTATAAGTTGTGGAGGTACTGCGAATACAAAATTGATGTCAAAAAATATAATCTTGGTTGGCAGATACCAAAATAGCTGTCAAATTTAAAAATTGACAAGTGAGTACCTATATCTTTCGTAATTTTGAAAATAATATTGATTTCCGTAGAAGATACATAAAATGTGTAATTGATATTAAAATAAAGTTGTAACCTTTGACAGCTGTTAAAATTTCTTCAACTTAATAAAAATGACATTTTATTATTATTTCAACAAATTAAAGTACTTTATTATTTTTTTATTTTTTCTATAGGTTTTGAAGGTACTGAATACGAAAGTAATACCAAAAAGATATATTTGCATATTTTTAAATTTACCAGCAGTTTTGGCAGCTACGATATCTTTTGTTAATTTTATTTTTTAATTATAAAAATGAAAGATTTAGAATTAAAGAATTTTATATCTCTTTTTCTATAAAAACTCGCATTGTTTTAAAAATTACGAAAAACATATATGCCATTCACATTTTATTTACATAAGGCGAGGCTATGATATGTTTTCTTAGGTTGACTCAGTGTTATGTCTACTATTGACAAAATATTGAAGTGTCAGATTTAATTGATCGTCATCGTCAGTCATTTATTTTTGGCTGAATTGTCAATTTTTTTATTGATAACATTGCTGACTCGATTGCTCAGCTTTCTTTAGGGTCTCACTCTGGCAACTATGTAGAACCAATTTGAATTTGTGGTTATGTTTTGAGTTTTCAACATAACCTCAGTAATTAAAACAGTCATTCATACCAACAGAATTCAGATTTTCCCAAGCCTACTCTAATTTAAATAAAATGTGAATGGCATATATATGCTATTCACATTTTATTTACATGAGGGGGGCTATGATATGTTTTTCTTAGGTTGTCTCAGGGTTGTCTACTATTGACAAAATATTGAAGTATCAGATTTAATTGATCGTCATTGTCACTTATTTTTGGCTGAATTGCCAAATTTTTTATTGATAACATTGCTGTGCTTTCTTTAGGGTCTCACTCTGGCAACTATGTAGAACCAATTTGAATTTGTGGTTATGTTTTTGACTTTTCAACATAACCTCAGTAATTAAAACAGTCATACCAACAGAATTCAGATTTTCCATAGCCTCCCCTCATGTAAATAAAATGTGAATGCCATATACTTACTTGCAATTTTTAAATTTGACACTGATTTTGGCAGCTATCAAGAATAAAATAAAAGAAAAGAAAATCCTATTTTGGCAGTTCTATTATCGATTTTTAAAGTAAAAATTTAAAACTAAATTGGGCGAATCCTCGGGCGAATCTCATATATTTGTGACCTTAATTGTACGTACACTGATTTTAATTGAAAAACGATATATTTTAATAAAAAATCAATTTTGGATCTAATAAATTACAACTTAAAATAAAAAATCCGGCTCGAGAGATAAGCTTACAAAAATAATGAAATAATTCAGTTTAAATCTAACGAAAATTTACGAAAAACACTTTTTTGGAAATTATATTATCCAAATAAGAAATCTACAGATTAAATTTAAGTAAGGGAGATAAAAAATAGGACGCATATATTTATATAACATGCCACTCTTATCTCACATCTTATGCATATTATTTTATAAATTAACTACGACGTTTTGACTGACCTCGAACTGCACCATTTTTTCATAAAATGATTAAATTATCACGTTCCCAATTTTTCAAGCTTATTTTAAGAATCACATTTTTTAACCTCGTTGATAGTGATATAATGTATATTTGAAGATAAACGTAATTTTTTTTAACAAAAAAAAAATCTTGTGGCTCGACGTAAAATTACCATTTTTTGCAATCTGTAGGAAATTCTGACCACATAAGAAACTACTTTATAGTCTACAGGGTGTTCCCTAAAATAGTGCACTTATTGGGAACACTAAAAAATCACTTTAGCATTTTACGCACAAATAAATTGTGAATAATTTATAGGAATTATGGCGAATAATATTATGGCAACTGCGCAATCATCTATACTCTATTTAAGTAAAGAACAGAAATAATTAAGCCCCTCCCCACAAATGAGCGCTAATTTTGAATAGAATGTTTCTATTGGTTGAATTTTTAAAACCCATAACACAATTAACCAACCACACTGCTCCAAGAGCAGATTCATATTCTGTGGCAAATTCGATCTGTGCAGAGATTACCCTAATTTCTGGTTCTGTGGTTTTGACCGTTTTGTAAAGATTACTGTTTAGTTATTCGTTGTTTTCATTTGCTGTTACAATTTGTTTTTATTTATGATTGAAATAAATCTACCTACTTTTTTTTATTTTAAGTTTTTGAGGTTGAATTTACTTAAATTAGGTATCTTCACAGTAACTTTGATTTAAATCATGATTTAATTATAAAATTTAAATTCCACAATGTGTCGATACCTACAATAGCACGCAATTTGTTTCCAGGAAAGGATTATGTTGCGATATATTTTCCCATCCCTGATTACAATATAATGACATGATCTAACAAGTTGAAACTACTATGGCTACAATTAGATAAATTAAAATGATCTGTATCAACGAGATTAGACAATTTGATATTTGATATGATTTTATCTGCCCATAAATAAGCAAATAAAATGCATCCGAGCGTCCAATGCAAATCATAATTTTGATAGAATTACTTATTTACATATTTTTTGTTTTCCTCTGTAAAGGCCCCATTTATGGGTTGCCAGAGCAATTCCAGTTTGAAAAAGTGTTGGTGACGCGTTCTCTCACATTTTGTACTGGGGAGAGGTAAGTGCTATATTTTTGCGCATATTTTATTCCGGCCTTACAAGGAAACTTTGGCCGTATCTTAAAATAACACTTTTCGCAACGATGTGATCGGTTTTATCGCAAACCAAAGAAAATGGAAAAATTAATCAGTCAGTACTGCCTTATCTAACAAAAATATTATTCTTCTATACAGTCAATGAGATTAATGACCTTCAACCCGAGCACTATAGGTAAATGTTTCTAACCACTATTTTAATTTTTCAGTAATAAATTTATAGCAGCAGCTATAATAACTATTTGTATAAACAAAAATACGTAAAACTAGTGTTGTGCTATTAGGCCACCACTAAAATTAGTACCTACCTAATCACAACAGTCGCAGTTCTAATTGCAACTTTAGCGGAATACGAAATATTTTATCATAAAAACACCTGTTGCATTCTTGAGTACATGCACTTTTGGCAAAGTTTTTGTTAGTTTATGCAATTATGATGTCGCCCGGACCTGCTCATAATTAATAGAAAATGTTTAGTTGGTTTATGATGTCAAATAAATAAAATAAAGAAATAATAGTCCTCCCCCCTTTAACTTGTATCAAAACATTTATTCAATTTATTTTATAAATTGGAGTACAATAAAGCGTTATTTAATGAAATTTAATGTCGTTCTTAAATGTTTCGAAAATAAACCAAATTATACGCGAGCGATTAATATTTGCGTGATTCGCAGTAATAGTAACAATAATTATATTACAATAAAAATACCAGATAACTATTATTTTTACAGGACTTACCTAAAATCGCCTGTATAGCTAAATCTGCTGATAGAGAATCCATGGTTTCGGGGTAATTAACACTAGTATACAATCATTTTCACAGGTTTTTCACTTAAACAACCACTTATTTCACATTTTTCCCGACTTTCCACAAGTTTTGAACTTTTCGTCAAGTTGCCTATTTCCACGTTATTTGACAGATCCTACTTACGCACTTCATTCCAACTACATTATTACATTCCAAGTTTTAACACATTTACTTTTTAAATTTCGAAAAATTTGTTAATACGCAACTTACGCACACACGTCTCGAAAATTATTTCGAAATCGGCTGGATTCCTGCCCTGTCGAACAAAGTAGAAATTAAATAAAACATTAACGCAACCGCAGCACAGATACGTTGAATGAATTAATGTCGCTCTATCTGCGCTTGCGCATTTAGTCGCGGATGCTGCACTGGTGCATCGAATTAAACATTCCATAAATCCTACAACCTACAATTACTGGTCAATTTCTTATTATTCAAAATAATACAGATTGAGATTATTATTAAATAAAACAATTTTTCAGCTGATGTCATGCTTGGATTTACAGTTTCCTTCATTGCCTTCCATTTAATTTTAAACGAATTTCCACGTTGTGGTATATTCTATTATTTTAGGACGATTCTATTATTTATTTATAGTAGTGTAAATTAATGACGTGAATTTGAAATAGCTGCTGTAAAACATAACAAATATTTTGGCGCATGTGTAATAGTTTTTATGGCATTCATTCACAAAATCGTAATTTATCGATTATGTACAGCTAGGATTTTCTACTGCGGACAATTTCCTGCACGGTGATTGGCGGATACAGCACGTTATCCTAGTCCGACCGAGCTGTACGTAAGATTGACCTAATACCAGCTGTTTACAATTTACGCGAATGTGCTTCAGAATGGCCGCTGTTTCTTGCCGATTTTTTAAAAAACAGTCTAAAAATGACCAAAAACTAAATAAGAAACACAAATAAACGCAGCGCAACACCTACAAATGTGTCACTATAAAAATAGCCGGTAATAAATTAGATTAACTTACCTCATCAGCAGAATACAGGATATTTAGTAAAATAATATAAATATACGGGTGTTTAATATTAGAAAAATCAAAAATAGTACAAGTTTTTATTAAATGTAAGTTTTCCTAATTAGTCAAGCATGCCACGAAACTTGTGTTGGAAATAAATTAACTAGAATCCATCCAATTGCCGTATATTCAACGTAGCTTGCTCTTAAAATAATAATCCTGCTGTTTTCTACCGTAATCATAAACAATTTGTGTTTTAGGTTGTAGAATTATTGACATAATCCAAAATGGACAACACACATCCTAAGAAGGAGCGCAATTTCCCAAACCTAGACCTCAGAGACCAATCAACGCTTAACGCCATGCCGCAACCAGTCCTAGTAGTACAATCCCCGAAAACACCTACCCTGTCAAAGAAATTAAAAGCAGTCAGCCTTGACTCTGACCCGCCAGCGCAGTCCTCAAGCTTAGAAGTGTCAAGAGATGTTTTCTCGATGCCAAATACACCAAAAAGACAAATAAAGCCCAAGTTGTCATGTGATTTTGAAGATGGACCACACAAATCAACGTTAGCACCTAGTTTCAGCTCAAATCTCAAGAAGTTTGCTTCAAACACCAGTATATCTGGCTCACAAACGCTAAAAACCTTACCGGAGATCATGACTCTGCAAGACTTCACCGACGGTCCCGTGATGGAGCCGATAAAAATTAAAGCTAAAGGTCTGTTGGAGCGGAGGGGGTCCAACGCCAGCCTCACCATAGATTTGGGCTCAAATTCCAGTATTGTGGACGTAAAGGTGACGCCTTTTACGAGACTCAACACCGCAAAGAGCGTGTCCAACCTCAACTTATCCTCGTTCGGCGTCGTCGACAAGGCCTGTTCGTGTTACAAGAAGTGCGAGGCGCAAGCCAAGGTTACCGAGAGAAGGAAGTCGCAAGAAACATGCGGAAATTGCATCATTTACGAGTCCATACCCAGCAAGATCAACAACTGCAAAACTAAATGCCAAACTCTGAAGAGATGCAGTTGCTGCGTGAAGTCCCGCAGGAAATCGCTGTCAAACGAAAACTTGTACGTACCTCCTTGTGGATTTTGCCAAACGGGGGCTTTTAAGGATTGCTCTGGCGGCTCTAAGCACTGTAAAGGGTATCGGAAGGCGTACTATCCCCGACAACCGGACCTGGAATCGTCCCAACTGTTATCTGAGGACTTCAAACTGCACCTGCAGAACATTCAGTATCTTCAGACCGCTGGGAATATTTTGTCAGTAGCAGACTTAAGACAAGCTTGCGAGGTACGTAAGGATTTTGTAGCGATTGTTAAGAAGTTTAAGTTGAGTTCAGGGCCGGTTTTAGCTCCTCTGGTACCTTGTAAATAGATTTAGGAAAATCATTCGACATTCACGAAAAATAAAATTGAACCTGGCCCTGATTAGATTTTACTTTACATGTACGTGTTCCTAATTATTGCAAAAAAAAACTCTTTTATAGGCTTCTCGGGTACCGAAACTACATCAAGAATTTTGGGAGGTGCCCTTGAACCTGCAGGAAAAATGCTACGCATCAGGCAGCCAAAGCAGGAACCGCTATCGAGGTGTTCTACCGAATGAGCACAGCAGGGTGCATTTACCCGGACCGCAGAGCTACATACATGCTAATTACATCAAAGTGAGTATGAACCGTAACGTACCACACGTAGTTATAGACAATCCTAAAATTGTTTAATAATCCCCATTGACTATGTTCATTTCAGGGGCCAGATTACACGGAAACAGCCTACATAGCTACCCAGGGCCCGATGGCCCATACTTGCCAGGACTTTTGGGAAATGGTGTGGAGCACGCACGTGAGCAATTTTATTTATTTGTATGTATTACGCAGTGACCGTCCATTATTTGTTTGTTGCAGTGCAAATGTATAGTGATGTTGACGGGTCTGATAGAAAAAGGCCGCAATAAATGCGAGTTGTATTTTCCGTTGGGTAAGAAAACCGATTCAGAAGAGAAATCGTACTTTTACGTGAAGACTACCAAGGTGCGAGACAAATTCACATTCGACAGCAAGAATACTCAGCAGTACGACATAGAGACTCACGAATTTGAAGAGTTAAATGAGGTCGCCTTTGGCTGTTATGGGATTAAGTATGTAGAAGAGGATAAACTGGACGAGTGCCAGATAAGAAAGTTGGAGCTGCAAAAAATTGACTCCGGCGCGGAGGCGAGAACCGTTTATCACTATTGGTTTTCAAATTGGCCAGACCACAAGATGGCTAATCCTGAACAAGTTTTGAAAATTGCTTTGGACGTATTGAATATTATGGAATCTAATAAAAAATCTGACAATAATATTAACGACATATCGAAAAGTAACGAGGAATCTCAAGCAAAGAGTACAAAAAGCAAAACTGATCTCAGAACAAAAGGTTGCCATGACAGTTTCAATTTTGCAGATAGAAAGCTGCGCCAGTTCAACAAGAGGGACTCGACTCTGGCCTTGCTGAGGAATAAAATGCCGCAGGAACGTAAGAAATCCACTGAGAATCTAAAGTTACCTGTTGTTGTCCATTGCAGTGCCGGTATCGGCAGGACTGGGTGTTTTCTAGCTATTTTAAATGGTATCCAACAACTTAAGTGTAACTTAAATGTTGATATTCTAGCTATTTTGTGTTCATTAAGGTTAAATAGGGGTGGGATGGTGCAAACGGCAGAGCAGTACGAATTGATCCATAGAGTTTTAAGTTTGTACACAGAAATGTTGTAGGACAGGTATTAGATTATTTTAGTACAATTTTACAAATTCTTAAGATATTACAATAAGTTCATTTTAAATATGGTTGTAGCGTGAAGCGTAACGTTCGACTGGGAGATTTTATAAATAGACGACAACCATATTTCTAAAAGGAACGCCCACAGTACAAGTATATTTTTAAAAACTAAAAATTTCTTTATAGGAATTCTACAGGCAGATAATTAGTTAGGTATAGTTTATGTAAAGTCGGAGGTTTTAATTTTTGATGTGACAATTGATACGTGGTACGAAAAATTCTTGCATCTACACTTTTTTTTAAAAAACTTTCTGATGCTTGACGGTTCTAGTGTAACCATCGGTAGCCATATCTTGGTTAATGGGAATAATTTTAGCCTTGCCCTTTTAAAATTCAAACAACTAAAACAATTCAAATCAAATCAAATAATGTAGTAGTTATGTATTATTTTTTGTGCTACTTCTTTTTTCGAGTCTTGCATAAACTATATTGTTAAATTATATTTTAGCAATTGTGAATAGTAACATTTGAGCTGAGTGTATGACGGGATTACTGATACCATATGTGGGTATTTTGTGCATGTACAAGGAATACCTCGAGGACGTACCTTGAGGCTCTTATTTAATGATGTATGCGTTACAGCAAAGTGTTAGTACGAAATGGCCATTCTGTTTTTTTTGCTAGTCTATAAATGAGACTTTGTAGTCAAATGCTGCATAATACTTTTTAAATATGCATGTAACCGATGTTCGTAAACGAGATTTAAACCAAATATGTCAGCATATGATATTTTTATGTACATTTTTAACATTTGCCATAACTATAGAATATTATTGAAACCGTTACAAACCTATGCCAAAAAATCTTACCCTTAATTTGGGATAAGTGTATATTTATTTTTATTTCTTTTCCAATAGTTAATCGTAGTTAAACTTAGGGTAATATGGAATTGAGTCTAGTTAATGACAGTAGGAGAAATTTGTTACCATAACCTCACAAAATGTTTGTTGCGCCAAGATTTCTTTATTACAAAAAAAGAAACACGGGAAAGATTATACTGTAAAAATCAGTTTTTTAAGCAAGTTGCGGCCCTGCTATCAGAATGTAAAAGAAAATCCTACACTTCAAAAACAGTGGGGGAGATTTAAATTTTAGTAAACACCCAAATTCTACCGTTGTGATATAGCAACGCTTTTAATTACTGTATTTTACGTTTTTATCTGGTTATATAAAATTTCACCCGTTTTGTACAGTTATGGTAAGAAATTTCATATGAAATACGATATTATGCATTTTGTTTTCCATATACAGAATACAGACTGCAAATTTATATGTATAAAGATTTTTTCATGCCTCTTTATCGTTTAAAGATGTACTTATAAAAATAAGGTGTTTCATTAAATCTAAATTATTTTTGAAAAGTTGATGATAATCAAGAAAAAAATGTATATTGTATGTGATAATTTCTAGATGTAAGAAAAATTTATGTATATTTTTAATATTTTATATTTTTTATATTTTTGTTGTTTTTTCATACTTATATTATATCTACCAATTTGAAATTTAAAAAAATATTTAAGTAATTGTTACAAAAAGTGTACATATTTACATTTTTAAGTTATTTATTAAGTATATATACAAGTATTTAAGATGAATATTGAAACAAGTTTTTTCTTATTTTGCTGGAAGACCTCCTATTGTTTCTGGAATTATTTGCTTCTAAATAAGGTCGTAAAACCTTCATCTCATTGATATTCATCTTTCTTTTTGTGTTATTTAATCCGAGCTCTTCCACGAAATAAGAGAACGATATATATGGATCTAGTAATTTAAAAAATATTTTGTTCTCAGTAAATGTGTTTTTTTTTCGTCATTGTAGCAATATATTAATGGGTGTTTAGATGAAAATGTTTGTAAGTGTCTAAATTACTGCTCCACGATATAATACAACTTTCCCAAAGTTTAATTTAAAGTCTAAATTAAGCAGTCAAATCAAAATATATGTACAAGTACCCAATTTTCTCTCGGAAGTTACAGTCGACCCAAATTCAAGAATACCAGTGATAATACGAATATGACTAAAAACCATTATGGTAGTGACAAATTTGACACAATACTTTCTTTATAAAAATTAATTATTATTATATGTTGCCTCATTCCAACCCCCCTGATGTTTTTAATAAATATTCCCAGGTATCACTTCTTTTCTCTTTGGATTTGAAGCCATTTTAGAAATGAAAAAAAAAGTTTTATTATCAACTGAATATTTTCCATAGTTAAATGTTAAATCTTGACAGACACGACTGCACATAATCGATTCTACACTAATAAAAAGGCGTATGCGAATCAGTGGGGCGTTAATATAGACTTTTACTATATTCCAGGGAGAGGGGATAAGATAACAGAAAACCCAGTATAACATTTTATATGTAATTGAATCGCACAATTGTGATACTGGTGTTTTTAAAATATATTGTCAATGTTTCGTTTGTATCCAAAAATAGCAAAAAAATCTTATTTACACAGTTTCTGTAACTCGTTCTATATACACAAAGTCGATTTGGAATTGAAGTTCACACGTACAAATTTATATTATTTTATTCGTGATTTTCATCATAAATTTTGGTGATATATTTTGAAAATACCAATTTTTGTTCAAAAAAGAGTGATTTTTTACCATGACTTCAACTTTTTAGATAATGAAACTATAAAATAAATACTAGGTGTACTTTGTCGTGACTATAGTATTTTTTCCAATATAAAAGTATTTGTAACGTAACCTCATCTTGATTTGTAGTAGCAACGTTCTTTTCTAAAATAGGTAAATGTTGAAAAAAGTGTCTAGTTTTATGTATTTCGTTAGAATTGGTTGTGCTATAAAAGGAATTAATCAGTGTTTTATATATAGCACTACCCTTTTTAAAAACACCAAATATCAGACTTTATAAGTTAATATGTATCAAAATATATAAGGGTGATCAATTTTGTAGTTTTATTACTTCCCCTCGACAACCTGGCAGAAAAATCAGAATTTTGTATATTTTGTTTCGATAGAACGTGAAAACACGATTACATCAATATAGAGCATGCCACCTCAAGAGATATTTTTGAAAAAGGCATAAATAAACAAATTTAGTTACAATTTTTATCATTTTCTTTTTTTTTTTCAATTAATATAGGACAAACGATTTTTAGGTGTAAAATCAAAGATATTATAATCATTAAAATAAGTTATATTTGAGCAAAAATATCCCTTTTTTAAGGATCATAAAAATTTACAGGACAAATGTAGCAGGACAATGTTACACCACAGGGTCGGCCAAATTTTATGCTATTTCCCTAATTTACTTCTTTTTATCCCCTTATGGTTAGGTCACCCACCATACACAAATGTGCATAGGTGGTTGCCAACGGAATGTAAACAAAAACTCGCAATCACAAGACTGTTTTTTGAATACTTTTTAAGTATATGAAAAACCAAATAGTTGAGAAGGTTCTTTCCAAGAAATATTAGTACAATAGCAGAGACAACCGAGACGTGCAACTACTTGAGAAAATTTACTCCCGACTACTCATTTGGGCGATTGTAATGTAAGGTGAGAGAAGAGGGCGCAAAGTGCCGCATAGGCGCCAAATTTAAAACTGATCTGTTTTAGTATTCTCATAATTTTTAATTATTATTGAATGTTTTAAATATCGACTTGTTGCATATTTCACTATAGTGAAATATGCACCAAATCAATTATTAAAACATTCAATTCAAATTGATAGTGAATATTATACTCGATATTATACCTTTTTATACTTACCCTATACATTTTTTTATTCTGCTGATTTTGTGGTTTGTGAGTAAGAAAAGATTTAAAATTCGTTAATAAATTATATAGATCTTATCGAATTTTTCCAGATGGGGAGAAATAAAATTCAAATAAAAACAAACAATATATTGTACGAAATTGCAAAATAACAATAAACATAATAATATGTGCTTACGATTGCTCCTCGCACAAATATTGCTAGTGTTAAATACAGAGAAAAATATGTAAGCTATAGAAGTAAAAAGAAGAACGTTAAAACTTACCTAGTAATATTTCAAGCTTTAACGATATAATATAAAATAAAAATAATAATCTTAAGATAGAAATATTCACATCTAATTACATATTTAAATCTCGCTTTGGTGCAAGTTCCGGAAAAGGCAGTTTATTCCCGATCTACAAGGCGTTCGGTGTTTAGAGGCATACCGATTCGAATCTTTCCACATATGATACCACTCCTAGGACAAGGGCGACAAGGCGCTTGATTGATATGGTTTATAATAAAGAAGACCATATAAATTAACTTCTTTCTCAACATTAAGTTTCAATACAAATAATTTCCCAGAGTTGATATTAAGTAATCATTACTTGAATCGACTGAATAAAATAACGATGTACCAATCCTTTGTGAAATGTCGACTGCAAATCCTACGACTTCGAAAAGAATCTCCGCTGTACACAATTCCCATATTTTCTTGCCATATCTTTGACCTGTAATATATTTTTATTATATTGTTGTATATTTATTTTTATGCAGATAAACTTACTTTTTTAAGACTGAGGGAAAATAATGCATTTTTTCAACCTCCGGGTCCTCAAATCCGCATACAAGGCATAGTGCACTTTGTGATGACATTTTCTTCAACTAAACAAATAAAAATAAATAAATATTCGACACTACGTACCACGTTCTGTGGTAAATAAAAAAACAAAAAAACATTAGAAAACAATCTAGTCTGAGGGTGTTATTACATAGTCAGTCCTTGTGTGTTTTGATATTTATGGATTTCAAGAAAACATTACCTACCTCTGATAAAGAATATCGCAACGAACAACAATGTAAATGCAAATCAAAACAAAATTGCAAAACAATAATCAAAATGGCCACAACACAAAGTACACATAAATTCGTGAGCGCATGGCGCATGCCCAGTTTGCCACCGTGCTGCACTCTACATTCACCTTACATTATGTGGAAAGGAGATAGCCATATAGCATATTCATTGCTTAAGACAAAGATGGTAAATTTAACTATTATCGGACAAATTTTCATATGAAGTTACACGTCTCGGTTGTCTCTGACAATAGTAGCAAAGTAAAATTCTAAATCCTTCCAGAACTCTCTGAAATTGTATAATGGAACCAAGCTAGAACTACAAAAATTAAAACTAAAATTGAAAATAAATTTATAAAAACTATAAATTTAAGGTTATGCCATTTGTTTGTAACTTTACTTACAAAGCTTATTTTTTTATGGGTTCATTAACTCTGAAAATTAATTCGAATACTTGACAACCATCGAATTATTCGATAATTTCCATAACTAATATTTACGTTTATATTTTCTGCAATATTTCGGTAGGAGTATTATTAACAAATGCGAATAAAGTTAATGTATTTAGTCAACACAATAATAGGTAAGTATAAATAAATATATACAACAGCATAACATTTGTTTTTAATAAATTAAAATTACGAGCCTTGGTAGTATCCCAGGTATATTTATTTGAATTTCGCGCGGAAATTTAAATTAATCAAGTTGGCCAATCTAACTTGTGATCGTCAAAAGCCTACGTTGTGTACTGTCAAGAATCCATTTTATATTTTGACATTTCTTAACATGGATACACTGGGGACTGGGGAGAGCATAACATTTATTATATATAATAAATAAGCATAAGGAGGGAAAAGGATTATGAATTTAATTCAACATATCACATAAACAAATAATATAATTATATCAACAAATAAGCCACCCATCATTAGTGGAACAATGCTCTAAGAGCAAAGGTCACTTCAACAGAAGAAGAAGACGAACATAACAAATAACCTCAAATTTGTAAATTTTTCAGTCAGAATGACAATATTGACAATACGTGCATACTTGTATTTATTTATTTATCATTTTAGCATGCTGTAAAAAAATTACAGAACGAAAATGGGAAAATTAATTGAGACTAAATATCCAGATGTTAACCACCGAATATTTAAAAAGTCCGTAAAAAAAGAGAAGTGTGATAAAGACGATAAAAAGTCTAATACAAAACCAAATGTTGATTCTTATGCGAGCAGCAGTTTGCATCAAATTAAGAGGAAATTTCCGATTACCAAGGATGATGAGCCAAAAACCAAAATACCTAAAACCAGTGATGGACACTTACCTGAGAAAGTAGAACTGTTAGACGATCCCTCGACTGTTTTAAAACAGACCGAAATTACTGCTACCAAAATTAAAGTAGTACGAGGAAGCGACGCTGAGGACATTCGACTAACAGTCACAGGAAACAACACCAGCGACCTATTTTTTCATGACGAATTAAGTAATAGCTACGAGAGATACGTAAACATAGATTTTAGTTTCCGTATTTTTGACGAAATTAAATTGGAAGGACTCGACGGCATTACTATTGAAGGTAATAAATACGTAATCTTTATTGGCAACATATTAAACATACCTTTTTAAGCACTTTGGAAACGCTTCTTGATGGGTTTGGATTGTCCTCTAAACATCAGTGACGACATAAAAGAGCAGATATGGAAAATCATTTGCAAAAACGACAAGTTACAATTCTTCAGACTGCCCGAACCAAGAGGTCCTCTCGATATTTACGACCGCTTTAAATATGTTGACACGGACATAGGAGTTGTAATGGAACTGGTAAGTGTTCGTTCACAAGCTTCACGCTGATTCTTTAATATTAGTATTAGTAGTGATGGTGAATGTAAAAAAAATCTATTTTCAGGCATACGAATTGCCCGATATTTATCCGCATGTGATGGTGAATCAACCTAATATACAAGGTTCTTGTTCTACATTCGACACCAGAGTTGGTATTTCTTCAGAAGTAAAAAATCTGCGTTTAAAAGACGTTGAACAAAAGTAAGTATGGAACGATATAATATTTGTCTGACAAAAAAATTTTTCGTTGGTGACTAATATGTATGTCTTACGTTAAATATTAAATACTCGTTTAAATTGTTTTATAGATATAACAGATGCCTAGTCATAGTGGCAGAACAGAAACTACGAAGAGCGGCCCTTTTCAACGAGTCGGCAGATCCCACCGTGGAACTGATGAACCTCGAATACTGCGTTCTCGAGAGGATCGGCAGGTCCAGAAAGCATGGGGAGCTGACTCAGGGAAACATGTCGATAACTTCACATTTCAAAATGGACCCCAAGTCAGTGTACCACTACAAGAAGCAGCTGATGCAGAACAACCTTTTGGCTAAACAGTTTTTTTACATCAAGTCTGTCGTCACGGACCAAAACAAAACGGGCAGGTTGCTGCACCTCAAGAGGTTCTACCATAAATATAAACCCAAGCAGCTGTTGATCACCGAAAATATAATTAATATTATAAAGAAGAAACCACACTATAGGATGGAGAGTAACGAGTTGAAGAAAATATTCCCTGAAAACCCGCAGTCGGTGGCTAAAGTGGTCAAGAGCCAAGAGTTCCATAAATATGTTAGGACAGACTGTGTAAGTAAAAACAGCTTGTTTCCATATTCTAATGGGTAGGACATTGTTACATATGCTTTTTTTAGCTACATCCATATCGAACGCTATATCCAAGCGCAAAAAAGTCAGAGTATATGAGAAAAGCTCGACCATTTGAGAAATACATTAAATGTTTAGAATTGATTAATCCTTACGCCAACGTGGCTGCTAGTTGGTGTAACGATCAAGACGATTCCGATGAGGATGAAGAGGACGGTAAGTTGCAGTAAAATGATAAGACGGTAAAATGTGTAAATATTATTTTTTAGAGGTTGAAGTAACGGGAAGCAAAATTTATAACATGGAATGTTTTAAAGAGGTTTTCTATCACATCTTGTCCAAAGGCAGACAGGGATGCTCGTTAAAGAATGTTCACGAGCTCGTTGGAATCGATAACAACACGGCAAGAATGGTGTTGAAAAAACTAGTAGGCAAGAACGTTGTAAATGTTAGAAAATTCGATAAGGGCAAACAAAGACAACTTCTGTAAGTATTGACGCGTGCCTTACACAAACCTGTATGTAACGTGCATATTTATTTTCAGTTATTATGCACGGTGCCTCGAAGATGAGGATGTAGTAATTAACTTAAATCCTGACCCACCTAAATTGCCAAACAATGTTCTGTCAAAAATCAAACAAAGGCAAAAAGCTGCTAGGGAGTCGCTAAAGCAACAAGCGCCTCCGCCTAAAACAGCCGATCCCGATAAAAGCATAAGTGGTTTCTGCAATTTCCCAAGATTCTTAGAAAGCGAAGTAACACATTTAAAATGCCCACATCTTATAAGAGTTATTAGTCCTCAATCTTCCGTTTCACCCAACTTATATTTACCAGCAAAATTTACCATACCTAGAAGTTGCCTAATAAAACTATGCCATAAACCAGTACAAGGGGAACAAACTTTCCACATTAACCGAATTTTAGACGATATAAACTCCGACTTAATATTACCTTGTCAAGTTAACATAAACTTTGAACAAAGCTACAACGCGAAACTGGAAATAAATCACATAACAAAATTGATCTTGTTAAAGGCGGCGTTTGGAGAAGTCGCCATAAACAGCGAGACGCTAAACTGCCTGAACCGCAAAAGGAAACTCCCCACGGAAATGAATGTTCCAAGGCTGTCAGACAACGTTGAAAAGGGGAGCGAGATACCCAAATCGGGAGCAGATAAATTACAGTTCATGGGCGATAACCCGAGCGTTGTGTTTAAGGAAAAGGAAGGTGACGTATGCGCTGAAATAATCGTTTCCACGCCGCCGCTCGCGTTTCAGGAAAAAGGCGTGTACCCGAAAACTAGAGAGTTGTCGGAACGAGTGTGGTCCAGGATTCAGATAATCCTAGACGTCGTTTACGACAAGAAGATATTCGAGGACATTTATAAGATGCTCAAGGTCATCGGAGAAGAAGAGGTTAAGGACGGTAAGATTTTTTATCCACTATAAAAAATGCACCCGATTATTATTATCCGTGTTTTTAGGGTATAAGAAGAAAATCGACAGAAAATCGTTGGCAAGAATTTTACTGAAACTAGTAAAGGAGGGATACGTGAAGGTCTACAAACTGGTAATATGCAACGATAAGATAACGAAGACCCAGTCGTTCTTGTGCCATCCCAGCATAAATCACATGGACAGCCTGATCCAGTCCGCCTACGAGCAGCTCAAATGGAAGTATTTTGTCGGCACACAAAAGAAAACGGTCAGAACCTACGTACCTGCCGTTCAAAAACAGTTAGAAAATAAGATTCAAAAAGAAGGCATCTCGCCTTTCAAGGAGTCCGACGTTATGAACAGCATTGCCGAGCTTAAGGAACTAAGCAAAATGAGATTCAACGAGGTTAAGACCAAGTACAGGCAATACGTCGGCAGGTCGTACGGGTTCAAGCCGAAGTTCATCCGAATGCGTATCGTACACGAGTTCCTCTTCTACTTAATTTACAGCTACAACAAAGAAACCGAGCCGCTGAAAATTCCCGAAGTGGAACGGTTGTTTAAGAGTTACCGCATAGACTTAACCGAGGACGACTTGCAGAAAATGCCTACGATCTGGAGCAACGAGATCAGCTGGAAAATGTTTATACCGCCGCTGCCGTACCATAAAGGCTGGATAGATGGGTGGGCTTTGGTGTGCGACGTCATTTTAAGGTTGCCGATATCGGTGCTCTGCAAAATTCACAACTGCTCGTACGAGGTGCCAGAGTTGTTAGAGGTCTTAAATCACCCTATAAAGAGGTACTGTATAAGTTCGGAGTAGATTTCCAATAATTATTACTTAAGTACCCCACTTCGTCCCATAGACAGTTTACTATGGGAGGAAGAGGGGTAAATATCGGATAAAGCAAAAATTAATTGAATTATTTTAAAAACACCTCTATAAAAAAATCATTTAGACATAATAATCTCCGAGTTCCATTTTGGAGTAAACACACTCCTGGTTTATATGTAATAAATTGTTTTTAGGTTCTATCTAGTAAAAGATCTGCCAGAATCGATCCGTAACGCGGTATTATTCAAGCGCAAGTACCTGTTCGACATTAACGAGACCATGTGCCGCCTCGCCTATTGCGGACTGCTGCAGTTCGGGCCGGAGAAATACAAAGAGAAGGACCAGGTGTTTATCTACTTGAACCGCCGAGCCTCTCTGTTGGATACAACAACCAGCGAACCGGCCTATCATAAAATAAGTAACAAGGAATATAGACAGATCGCCTTCTTTTTTAACACCCAAGTTGACGTGGATAGTTACTGGTATAACGTTTACGGGATAAGTGAGTAGGTTAATTCTACACAGGTGCGGCAGTGCTGACGCTTTATTTGCAGGTTTGAATACTAAGCTTAATGCCAAGCAGGGCGGGCAACTCGTCACGCTGGTCGACGTCAGTGCTAAGCCGGAGCTGGTCAGAGCTGTGACATCGAAGACCCCCGAAGAGGCGTTAGAGTAAGTGTTTATATATTTAACAGTTTGTAACAGACTTAAGAGTGGTTTTTTTTGTTAACTCAAGGTTTTTAAGTACTTTAATTATATAACATATTTTTTTTAAGGGAAGATAATGGCGAAATTCCAGGTGACAAGAGAGGTGCTTCGGGGTTGGATTCCTCCTTATGGTCGCACATAATGAGGAATTGGTTTTGGGCGAATAAAAAAATCAAGCTCGGCTCCGAACAAACTAATGCCGTCATGGGATTGAGGAAAGAAAAATTGGAGAAGGTGAAAGCAAGTTTCGGAAATTATTTCAACGATTCAATAATTTTTTTTTTTGTAGATACTTCCACAGAACATGCCTTACAATCAGCTGCACACGGCCCACGGCGTGAGTACTAAAGTGTATTTGCATACGTATGCAAGTACCAAAGAGGTGAAAGAAGTCAAACAGAAGAAAGTTAGAAAATGCGTACCGATGCCCTTAAAACCGTCGAAAACACTGCAGAAAATTACCAGGAAGATCCCGCACAGGCAGAAAAAGAGTGTACGGCAATATTACGATCATTTGGATAAGATGATTTTGAAGAAATTAGGCCCAATAAGGGTGAGGTGGACGGAAAGGGAAGACAGAATCCTGATGTTGTGCAAAGCTGCGAGTATATTCTTAAACCCTCGCTTTCCAAAGAAACAAATTATTCCTTACACGGTTGTAAGGGATGTTTTACACAGGGTGTGTCCGGAAAGCAAGAATAAAACTTCTAGGCAAGTTACTAAAAAACCCTTTTTTGTTGCACAACAGTTCCTTACGTCATTTATTTTTTGAATTTATTATTTCAGGGCTTGCCAACGTCGATTAAAGCTGCAGCTACCTTTCATGTATCCCAGCCTAGAAGATAATTTGCCCAACCTGTACAGGCTTAAACCAATTTTAAACTACTATTCGGCTTTCGTAACCTATTTATTGAGAGAAAGGACCAGCGACGACAAGCCCTTTAAACTAAAGGAGGCGCAGCTGTCAGCTTCTTTTATAATTTTGATGTCGTACCTGGTGGAGCATCAAGAAGAGGTGGAAGATATGCTTCAAGGTAAATATCCTCGTAGAGGTCTATGACACCTTTCAACCATATTTTTTTTAAAGGTAATTTGATTAACGTTGACCACTTGACGGAGGAAAATCTACGGCATGTAGAGAAGAATTTAATCGAACTAGATGACGGTTTTTTGAAACACCACGACCCCAAAGAAGAAGACGATATCAAAAAGGATGTCCTTAAAGCCGTTATTCATAGCTCGCTAGGAACTAAAAACGAACCAGGTATTTTAAAAAATAATTCAGTTGGAGAGACGGTCAATTTTTGTTACAATTTGTTTAAGGTTGGGCATTCCAGTTGTTCAAAATTTACCAGAAATACTCGGACAATCTCATTCGAGACGCCGTGGGTGAGCTGAAGCATTCCCAAACGATTTCCTTCAAGAAGTTCATGACGAAGAAGAACCGGTTCCGTTGGCACATCCCCTTCCAGCTGTCCAATTTCTACGTCTTCGCCCAGTCTACCACCTTCAACGAGGGCACGGCCATCGAGGCGTACAAAACGTTCTTAAACGTGAAAGAGAACAATAAATTTCTGGACTTTTCGCAGGAGAACATCGAGACAAAGAAGTACGGGCAGTTGCTGGCGTTAAACGAATTTTTTTCAATCTGGCAGAATGTCGTGTTTAAATTTTATCTGCCTCAAAGCACGGTTATACTGAATCCTCACATCAAGGATCACAGCGAATTGATCAACGAATTGGCTGTGAGGCTGCAGATGAAAATGAAGAAGATGCTGCAGGAAAGTCTCGAGGCTGAACCGGAGCCCGAACCAGAAACCGATAATTATAGGTAGGCAACCACAATTTCATTTATATTTTTGTATATTAAAAAGTGTGGTTTTTCCGTTAACACTGACCTATATTTACAGATTAAAGCCCAGCCAATTCGAGGGCGCATCCACATCGCAGAGCTTCAAGCAAGCCAAGTTAAAACTGGTTGACAATTTCGAAAGTGATGATATTCGCAACAGCCCGTTGGATTTAACCGTGGACGGCGGCAATTCGGAGACGATTAATCGACTTAAAACGTGGGTTACTGATTGCATGGACGCGAGGAGAGAAAGGAGAAGTCCCAGTCCAGAGTTCATGAATTTAGACGAAGAATATATGGACGAGGGGGGTAAAACTGCAAGCCGTGCAGCAGGGAAAATACCGAGCGAGTCGGTCCACGATAATGATGATTGCGACGGGGAGGTAGAAAAAATTTATGCGAGTACGGCAAGGAAACCGTGGAATAAAGACCACGTACCGACTTTAGATGAAATAAAGGAGGGTAAGCAAAACGTCACGTTACAATCATACATTATTTACGGTACGCTTTTTGTTTTAGGCATGCTGAAATGTACGTCACCAAATGAGGAGAGACCAATCCCGTACATTACTGACCTGAGCTCGTTACTAAACAAGGAAAATTTCTCCGAGTTGAACACAGACGAAAGGACGCTACAACGTTTAAAGAGTCACTTTGTTTATCAGTATGCTGTTTTAGAAGATTTTGCAGTTAATGACTTTGAAGAGCTGAAAGATTTCTATATGATGGAATATCTGCAACAATCTATGAAGAACAGGAACATTTGGGATAGGATACGATGGTAACGAATTGATTTTTTTTCCAAGATGTGCAATTTTTATTTGTCGTACATTTATTTATAGCCAAATGGTAATCAAAGAGCCTGTGGGATCGCCTGAGGTTTCCGAGCTTTTGACAAAAGAAGGCGGCAGTCAAAGCGACGTCGATTTAATGAATGAGATTGTTGCTTTCGTCCTAGAAAAGAGGGCACTTGGCGCTGGCGCTCCAGAAATTAAGGTAAGAATTAGTTTAACAAATCAGTAATTACCAAATTGGCCCATTTATCTGTAAGCGGCGCGCCATAGAGTTTAATTTTTATGGGTAGGTAAAGGATTTGGGGAAGGCAATATTGAATGAAATTCAGACTTTTTTCACATTTTAATTTAAATAAACAACTAAAACTGTACAAAAATGGAAGCCATTTTACAGAAACGTATTGTATCATATCTTTCTGAGATATTTTGTTTCTTTTTCAGGAACGGTTTAGACATTTAGAGAAAAACGTCACGCTGGAAATTATCTTGAAAGTGCTGATGGACGCCAAAATTTTCCTACGAGCAGGGATATGCACCATTACTTTTGTACACTACCTGTACCAGTCGACGTGGCTTATAGAAACGTTTGTGTTGTCCTGCGATGAAAAGAAATTTTTGGAAGAAAAAACTTCCAATGTACAAAAGGAAATAAAAGAAAATATCGAGAAACACTTGGAGTAAGTAAAAAATGCATAAGGACCCTCTTAAATATTGTTACGTTTTTATAATTTTTTTAGACAAAAGAAACTGATTAGAGTGAGAGTTATGCCCTGGACTAAAGTGGACGGTACGCTAAGTACGGACAACTTCAAAATGTGGCTGTCAAATATTTTGTCTCATTGCGTGGATTACCCGAAAATTTCTTTTATAAAGCTATGCGAAAAATTTTGTTACATAAAACCTGTTGATATTTATTATCTTTTAGAGGTAAGTTTACACAAATTACACGTACATATCAACGGTTAATATATTTAATATTTACAGATATTGCAAGAATTGAATTGTATACAAATATTTTTGTATAAAACAAAAGAGGCAAGTTTATTTTCATCTTGGGAATATACTGAAGAAAGTAAGTAGCGCCTTATATAATTAATATTGTACGCTGTACTCTTGTAACATTGTTTTCTGTATCTAATTGCAACTGTATTTATTTTTTAGCTTCTGCCACATATTTTGACGATTTTGAGGATATGTACGTGGAACCTAACAACGTTTCGATGATATGCATGGGTTCCTTTTTCCACGAAATGTAGTATAAGGTCAAAAAATTACTTTGTTGTGATAAGTGTTATTAATTTAATAGTATTTTGTATAGTACATATTATTTTCTTTTTTATATATAAAAACATTTTAAATGGTATACAGGCATTTATTATTAGTACCTAGTACCTACATTTTAACTGTAATTATTTTGCCAATTGTTTAGAATTAATATTGTTACAAAAATATATACCGATATTGATTTTATAAATTTTAGGGCAGGCACTAAAGCGTTATATTATACCAAAACGGTAAGTGCCACTTTACTGCCTATCAAATGTTTGTACAATCAAACTTTTAATGTCAATCAGCAAAACAATGAATTGTACTTATAAAGTATGATTTTTGTTCTTGGGAAAAAAATAAACGCCAAAATATTCGCAATTTTTAATTGTTATTGATCGATTATATAGTTCGGATGCACGACCAGCATCGGATCGTCCTCCTCCTCCTGATCCGAGCCCTTCAACCCAACTTTGGTCAATGGAATAATGATTTGATCCTAAAATTAAGCCAAAATAAACCAACACCAAAATGAAAAAGAAAAAATAAAAATGTATAATCAGGCAAGAAACTTACATGGTATATTAAACGATCAAGGACCTTTTCAAACAGATCTTTCCTTTCTACTAGCTCCTCCTCCGTCTCTATTTGGTCTGCAATGTGATTCAGGTACCACTCCACAACGCCAGTTCGGTGCACGCCTTCTTTTCCCTCTGTAGAAGCAAATTAAGATTATTGAATTAAAACTTAAGCTGCTGTTCTAAATTACATCCCATAAAACAGGTTAAAGATGGCGGGGGTGCAAGCTTGGAAATTGGGAAGCGACATACTTTTACCCACTGTCCACTATCAAAGAGCATCAATTGACAACTACGATTTGCCAGTTCTGACTTTATTTTAAGAAATAAAAAATAATACAAATAAATACCTTCTTCCATTTTAGCCTCCTCCCTCCTCATGTGCACGACGATCATATTACTAATAGTCTTGTACTCCTCGAAACTCAGTACCATTTTCTTCTTCTGAACAGTCTGCGTCGGTTCGGGGGTCTCCTCATTCATCGGCTCGTCCTCGTGGATGCTGTGCTCTCCGTCATCCCCTAACTGAATATCGGGCTGTTCCACTCGGATGATAGACTTATTTAGTAACCTGTAAGCCTCGCGGACGTGTTTCTGTTGCACCTCGTCCGATATGTCCATCCTCGCCATGGCTTCTGACAACCTGATCATGCTTTCCAGTTGTCTAACTGTGATACGCCAAGTGGATTTGCCGGTACTTGTGCTGTCGCGCAACCGCAGTCTGTTGTAGTACCTAACAAGCAAGTCGCCTGCCTCCTTGTTTATTACCGGTTTAAATTTCCTAGCGAAACTGATATATTGCAACACTTCCTGTTTCGAGTACACCCTTTCGACGCTTTCCTCTATATTACAATGCAAGTCTACTATTTTTCTTGCAATGGCATAGTCTATAACCTCGTTACATTCGTCTACGAGTATAAAAAACAGGTCAAACCTAGACATGATAGGGGCGGATAGTTGTATGTTCTGCTGCAAGGACTTGGCACGGTCGTAGCGACCTCCGATCGGATTGGCAGCAGCAAGAATAGACGTCCTCGCGTTCAGCGTAGCTCTGACGCCAGCTTTAGCTATGGAAATGGTCTGCTGCTCCATAGCTTCGTGGATGGCAACTTGATCACGCAGATCCATTTTGTCGAATTCGTCGATGCAGCACACACCGTTGTCGGCCAACATTAGCGCGCCTGCCTCGATAACGAAGTCTGAGGATTCCTCGTCCTTCACGACTGCTGCGGTTAAACCTGCCGCTGTCGACGCCTTACCTAGAAAATTTATTATGTCTTACAACGTCTCTTGTCAAGTATTATTTTTATTACCTGAGGTATAAACAGCTCTTGGTGAGAACTCAGAAACTTGCTTTAAAAATTGGCTCTTGGCAGTACTTGGATCGCCAACAATGCAACAGTTGATGTCTCCTCTCAAAGAAGTACCTTCGATCGTGGTTTTCGATACGCCACCAAACAACATTAATAGAATCCCCTTTTTCACCTCGTCGTTGCCGTGAATACTTGGAAACAAGCTATTTATCATATTCTGATACAGGTTCTTGTCGTGCGACATCTCGTACATGTGCTTCCATTCGCCGTCCGTCATCTGCTGTTTCATTATCTCCGGGGTGATTTCGCCCAAGGGTATTTCAATACCTCCAAACTTGGGATTGGTCGGTTGAACACTACACGCAAGAAAGGCCATGCGATAGTGTAAATCCCGCACTCCTAGCGCCTTCAGGCCTCGTACACCTTCTGCCTCGTCGGGGTGCTGATGCTTGGAGGCTATTTGAGTCCTACCGCCTGGAAGAGCTAGTGCTCCTACATCAGGAACAACGATGAGGGTTCCGGTGAAATCGTAACGATCTCCAGCCTAAAAACATTAAAACAGCATATAAATCAAACAGCTAAAAGCGTTTCTTTCTTGCATATTTACTTCACAACTACATTACCTGCACAGTCTCCACATTCTCGGCTCTAAGAATAACTTCAACGCTCCTAGGGACACAACCTCTAGGTAGCTCAGCTTGCGTCTCTTGAATTCTAACTTTCTGGAAATCCACAAACTGAGATTTGTCGACGTTCAGTAAAAATCGCCGTCGATTATTGCAGACTGGATTCCTACATATTGTTGGATTAGTAAACTAGAACAAAGAACAACTTTTATAAAATGGCCGCATTCTAGGCTCCTTTTGTTTCATCAGAGACAACTTGATTTACCTTAAACTGCTGCTCAACATTTTTGATGACAGTTTGGCAGTCTAAACAAGTAAAAGTCCCTGACACTAGCTCCGGGTGCACAGGATGGGTGCGTATCACTTGTCCGGATATCCTGACAAGTGTTCCGATTTTATCCGTCTTCAGTTCCCTTACGACATGCCGCGTAGGCACTTCCATAAAACTAATATAACATTCTTTAGGTTTTTTTAGGCCCGCACGATCCTTTACAAAGTTAGAAACTGCCTGGCAAAGGTAAGGGTAGATCCTGTAGTATTCTTCTATGATGGTAGTGGCAAGATTTTGGTTATATTTCTCCACATCCTCAAAGCTTATTTCAATTGTGCTTCTTTCTTCGTTTTGCAGTTCTTGTGCCGGTTCGAGGTACTTGAGCTCCCCGTCTTCTTTGAATCTACATAATGAACGGACTAATTACAATAATTTCAACAAAGTTTAAATACAACTTACTCGTCCAGGAAATCTTGGAAAAGTTTTTGACACCTAATACCAATTTCATCGCGGTGCTGCCTTTGGCCAACGTTTACATCCGCTACATCCATTTCTTTTTAAGTATTATTCCCAAAAAATATTCACAACAAACAAACCAAACGAGAAAACGAGCACAAAGTTGTTTGACGATCACTTTTGGCGCGAAGCAGTGACATGTGACATGACAGAATTGACAGGAGATACTGAGGACAGTGAAGTTAGTCGCTTAATTTATTTGGTAAAATGTCACTAGAAGTCACTAGAAACATTGAAAATGCGTTCATCGGATATGAACGCGTACGTCGGAAAGTAGTTTTGAGTCCCTAAATTATTTTATTACAACCTGACGTCAGATAGAGAAACGCTATTAACATTTATTTTCCAATAAAACACAAATGTGGATAATAAACAAAATTTATTGCATAGTTTTTTGCGTAATTTGTGGACCTGAAGTTTTGAAACTTTGGAGACTGGTTTTGGGTCCAAGTACTATAAAACCGTTAATTTTTACATCTTATAACAATAAGACATCATTTTTGGGTTAAACATTTAATTCAAATAACTAATTGTATCTTCCTAATACACAAAAAATCTAAATATACAAAGTTAGTATACTTATTTAGATATTTATCAAATTACTTCATCTTTTTAAAACAATGCAAATCACTGTATTTTATGTAAATGCACGTTAATGAGACAATTCACTACAAGATTAGTAGTGCAAAGGTTTACACATTACACAAGTACTAATGGACCTTTAGCTTCGCCTCGCAACCATAGCTATACATAAAAAATTAAACTTTAGAGTCTTTAGCCATTGCTGTTCCAGTTTCGTGTTCGTTATCCACGTTGTCTTTTACATCATTTACCGTTCCATTACTGTTAGTCTCAGTATTGTGACTTGGAATATGCCCGCTGTTTGCATCTTCAATGGCCGTTCTCAGCTCCTTTAAACCCACCACCCCCACCAACTTCCCAATGGCTGTGACGTAGGCGTGATTCACCCCCACCATAGAAAACAAAGAATGTACTTTCAATAATGAGGTTTTTTCTACAAGTTGGAAGGGCGCCGGGTCTATTTGGCAGATTGAGAAATCCACGGGGAGCTGCATTTGCTCCTCCTCCCATTTCCTTTGGTCCTCCACGCTCATGTCACAGACTCTTTCGCTGGGCTGGGAAAAAATAACAAGTACAATGCTAGCGAAATGAAAATAAGAAAGCGCGTGCCAAAAATGAAACCACACGTTATCGCGAGTACAACAACTTTACTAATAATTTGTTTTTATACGAACCAGTTGAACTTTTTTGGATGCCATGGGGCTGTGTGGAACAAGTTGCCCTTTGTTTTCCAAGGAATTCCTTGTACTTCCCAAAACTTGTTGGCTCTCATTATTTTCCACGTCCTGCAGTTGGGCAGATTTCCTGAAAAATTATTCCCTATAGCGTACAGTCAAATATAAACACAATTTTAAAATACAATACCTAAATATCGTTTCGAACGCCAGCCTTATCCTGCTCTCGGCTCCGGTCACCGTTGTGTAAGGTGTACTTCCAGGGCTAGTGGATATAAAGGGTGAGAATCCCTTAAGCGTAAACGAGTTTGTTTTCTTAAGGATGGATTTCTTTGGTTGAGATCCAAACACTGGGTTGTAAGTTGGTTGCTGAAAATGCACCCTCATAAATTGATACCTATGCTACAATAGTTTTCATCGTGGGCATTACCTGATCGAGATGATGTTCTGACATTTGCCGCTGAAGCATGTCCGGTGCAGGCACAACTTCAAATCTAGAAGATCGTCTATTTCTTTCTTCAGCTCTTCGTATTTCTTCTTCTCTTGCTCTTTCCTCTGCTTCCCTCTGTCTTATGGCAGCAATCTGAAATATGATCGGTAATACTGACAATCCCCGAGCACACTTTTTGAAGTAGGTACTTATTACCAGCGACTTAAGTCGCTGCTTATTACGAAGAGTTTGAAAACTGCCAGAAATAGTCGCGTCACTCGCCCAGTTAGATTGTTTAGAACTTTTAAGCGTGTAAAGCGTACTAAAATCAAACTGGTCGAGAACTTTTGATCGTTTCCAATCATGTTTATGACAGCGCATTTATTCAATGAATTCATATTTCTAAAAAGGAAATGATGAACGTAAAATATAACTTTATTTCATAAAACATTAAAAACTACAACATAACGAAATTAACAAAACGTAACATTACACCAGCTTGAAGTCGCCCCATCCAAGGAAAGTAAACATAAAAGAAAACACGTCTAGGATGTTAACTCCCATCTCTTCCAGTTCCTTCAGAAAACGCTTGACTTCTGGCAAGGCGATAACGTCTTCAACCATCTTGCGAGACTCGTTGCTTGACAGTTTCTCCAGTAATTGCGGAATGTTTGGATCGGAAATCATCTTCTCGTGTAAGACACCTACGATTTTTAACATCGGTAAGCTTTGGTCCACGTCAATAATATACGAGCTGAAGCTTTTCTTTGGTGGAGGATCCTGAGGGTCTAAAGTCACTGTGATGTTATCAAGACGCGCATCGACATAATTAATGATAACTTCCACATCAATGCCAAAATCCCTCAAATATTTTTTCAGGGTAATCCACTCTTCCTTCGCTCTTATGCTCGCAATCAAATTTTTCCATTCCTCGCTTTGCATATACTTTATTGCGGCTTTAAACTCTTGGTCGGTTTTTAAATGCTCGTCCGTAATATTCCTGACGCAATCTTTTGGTATCAAAGCCTTCATATCATTGAAAAGATTGGCTACCAGATCAGCGGGGATAGTTACTGGCTCAGGACTGGTAGGAGCACTATGGCTTACGTTGAAAAGTATCGCCATTATAGTTGTTAACAGAAACCGATTCATCTTACCGATCACTTTTTGCTTGCGTCTGATTTTATTTCACAATTTGTATTGACAGTAAATAAACGCTGTTATGGTTACCCAAATGTTATGCGCGGCGTGAAGTAAGTCAATCAGTTGCGTCGCCTTCTACGTTACAAAAACTCTCTAAAAGTTACACGTTGTATTTTACCTTGGGTAACATATGAAGAGAACAGCGACCGCGTAAAGGGAAAAGGATTGGCCAAATATACAGAAAAGTGTTACCTGTAGTCGCCTCTCCTTTCCTACATGTTTCTCTATAAGTTGGATCAGCTGCAACCTTTGAATAGATCCCAACAAAACCATACTTTCGGGCTTGTCCACCAATGGCAACGTCTGTAACCGCCTGTTGTCTTTCAAAAGCGTTTTCAGTTGCTCGTAAGTCATGCCATAAAATATGTACTTCACGTCTCTTATCATGAAGTCTTCCACACAAACGTTGTACATGCCTAAAAGTTGAAAATTGGACAATTATGGTTAGGATGTAACTTCTGATCTCATGGGAAAATAACGGTCTTGATAATTATTTAATCATTGTGTATATGGTTGAGATTTTCATTCGTTGCTTCATATACGCAACACTTACCGCTACTACTTGGTAACAAATCCGGCAAATATGGTAGCTTTTTAATCAAGATAATGCTATCATATATACTCGGCGCAAGAAGACTTGCCACCGCATTGGATATCAAGACGGCTATCATAATTGGTATAATATGAGTAATTTGTCCTGTCATTTCGAAAACGATCACTGATACGGAAATAGTGTGGGTCACGGAGCCGCTAAACGCAGCCGCGCCCACGGTTGCATAGCCTCCTGGGATGATTTCTGCTACCTTTCCCCCATATCTCATTCCTACAAAAAACAAGTTTATTAACGAAAAAATCATGCTTGTCAGAGAACTTGCCTGTTGGAAACCACATGTGCATAAATTCGCCTATAATTCGACCAATCGCAGCACCGATCTTGAAGACTGGTATAAAACTTCCACTAGGTACGGGAATCGTGGAGCAAATGATGGAAAAAGCGAACTGAAAATCCAATAAACAACTCTTTAGTAGTTAAATAAGTATTCCACAGGCAATGCAGTATTAAATAGGCAATGGAAATCAAAATAAAGCTTTTGCCACGTGCTTCGGAACAGGCCGGCTTGTAATTGAGATTAAAAGCAAAGCCAACAGCGCCTGGCTGTGTTCAACAGGCTACGAGACGTTAAATCAGCCTTAGAAATTAAAATACGGCTTTTGCCACGTGTTTCAGCACAAGCCAGCTTTTAACTGCGATTAGAGCAAAGCCGACACACCCCAGGCCATAATAAACTAAACGATGATCATGGTACTAATGACTGCCTACCGTAAAAGCTGCATAACAAGCCAGATTAACGCAGGCCCCTGTCCAAGGTGTTCTCCAGTGACTTAAAATCGCATCCTCGGCAACCGTCAGGTTGGAATTGGTCCAAGTGAAGTTACTGAACAGTGAGGCGACTTGGTCGTGTGTGTTTAGATCGCCTGCTATGAACTGCCCGGTGCCCAAAGGAAAAGACACCGTCGACACCCAGAGCGACACTATCGCGGGGTACAGGAAACGGCTGAAAAATTCACGCTATTTTAAAACAGTTTACAGGAATGACAAAATGGTGTTGGCATACTCACTTTCTCTTGAGGAAATTGTTGATGATCTTGCTGTTGCGCATGAACATTACGTACTGCCTATGCATCCAGACGTAAAACGCCCCGCCTAGTCCACAAAAGACGCTGAAAAATCGAAAGTTTAACATTCTGCCACCTTATTTTATCTTGTCACTTACCCCATTAAGGCGAAGACGAATAGTTCCTGGGGGTCGAACGGGAAGTCCATGTAAAAATTAGTTTTGAACACAGCTGTAACGGTGTCCGCTCTTTGGAACCAAACAGCAAGAAGGCGAAACGTCGTAGCACCACACACTGCTGTAAAAAAGCCCCTCCAGTAGTTGCGGACGGCGAAGTAAACTGTGGTTACCTCTATACTAAATAGCACACCTGAAAACCGGAATAGCTAGAGATATAAAAATATATTGAAACTATTGTGTACCTCCGACGGGGGCGGCGAAACAACTGGCGACCCCGACGGCGCAAGCGGCCGCCAACATCTCCGTCGTCCTGTTCTCATTTTCGTAAATTCCCTGAAACCCCGCGACCAGTTTGCTCAGCAGTGTGGCCGTGATGCTGGCTATGTGCACGAAAGGACCTTCCTTGCCCAATGGCATTCCACTGCCCAAGGTTACGGTCAAACCCACGACTTTGGCGACGAGGGTGCGGAATGTTAGGTACTCCTTTAGCGCTACCCCTCTGAGTATTGTTTTCATCTCCGGGATGCCGGAACCTAAAAGAAGAACAAGAAAATGAACAATTGGTCGTTAATATGGGGGGGAAATAAAGTTGGTCGTTAAACTAGTCCTTGAGGAACACCTAAAATGTTGGGGATGATCAGGGTATTGCTGTGGCACTTGCCTATTGACTGAGGTGCTACAAGCTGAACGAACCCGGACCCGAATAAAATCAGGCACACTGGAAGGGATATCCAGGCTGCGTATTGGGCCGCTGGGTGCATCGTAAGGTCTCTATACAGCCATAATCTGGCTAGAAAATAAATCAGTTGTTATAAACGTGGAATAACTGTCGCCCAAATTCGTACTTTGGCGCACTCGAACTTACCGTTGTTGCATATGGATATCCCTCTATCCATTATGAAACTTAAAAGGGCCATGATTATGCCCAAGACGGCTAAGAAGACCCAGTCTTCTCCCAGTCTCGCGAAAGTATTCTTCCACAGAAAATGAATCGCTTTCGCTAGTTTACCTAGAAAAGATTCAGACAAATGAGTCGTTTTTAATATCGGTTGATTCGTTGGTATAAATAAGAAATAGAGGAGGCTCCAAAACAGTCCCCTGAAGCACTCTTGTAGAAATTACTTGGTTGTTATCATTTTCATTAACTATCGCTTTGGAAATATTTACCTTGGTACCCCCTTAGCTCCTTCTTCCGGGCTTTATCTTCTTTCAGCCTTCTTTTTTCTGCTTTCTTTAAACTTTCCAGTTTTGCAAACTCCCCCAGCTGCTTACTGTACCGGCCGTACATCTAAAATGAGTCGGATATCCAAAATCTGCTTAGTAAAAAAATAAGTAATAGTTACCAAGGTCTGCACGTAGTCTTCTACGTCTTCCGGTGGCGGGCATGGGTAAAACGCCTGCGACTGCTTCTGCTTCTTCTGCTCCAGCAGTTTCGCGAAATCTTCCCATTCTTTGTCCGTTTCCTCCGGGTTGCCCTCGCCGAAGTGCGCGTCGGATTCGTACATACTGAAGGCGGACTGAACCAACAGCAGTTAACACTGTAACATAAAATGGAGGAAAGTGTGGAAGAAATTTGAGCCCTAACGTTGCAGCTATATGGCGGTTATAGGTTGTTACGTTTTTACTTGTTTTCACGCCCCGCGAAGAACAGGCAATGAAATAAGGACAAAATGGCGGCAATGAAATAAGGACAAAATGGTGGCAGAGTCCATTGCCTGTGGTCAAGAACGATTTGTCTATAATCGTTGGCCTGTGGTAACAGGGCCGCCGAAGAAGTGGTTCCACCCAGAGAAGCCATGAGGAAAAAGTGTTTTGTGTCAATCAGATTTCCGACGCCACTTTTGGTGGTACGTTTTCCTTAGGAGTTGATTGCCGGTTTCACCGATTTATCCCCAATAAATATATTTGCATCGGCCACTATTTATACTTGCCCCAGTGTTGGGCGTCATTCTCTTTCTTTTGTTAGGCACATTTTACCTAAATTTAATCAGCATGGCGCCACCTAGCGTACAACGATAATAGCTCATTTCTTATAAATATAATATGTTAGCAGAAATAATATATATTTGTGAAAATATATTTATTTATATATTCGTAAATTTATATATATATATATTTTTATAAAGATATATATATATTTATAAAACATAAATATTGTAACAAAATAAATATATTTAATGAAAAAAATATATATTTCAATAATTATTATATATATTTGTAATACTAATAATGTCTTAAACGGCGCCTCATACCTCTTAGAGGTGGGACTTAAACTAAACTTAAATTATAGTTAAAAAGCAAAAGTGTGCATCTGAATGTGTTATTGTTACTATGAAACTCACAATTTATAATTAAAACTAAACTTTTTTCACCACAGGGCTCCCGAAATTGTCGCGAATGAGCTGGCGATAAACTAAACATAATTCTGCCAAGATCTATCTATCCAGGAAGATTTGCAACATTTACTCGTTATCCTCATATTTTATCACAGACATATGCAGAGTTAACTATTATTTTCGCTTTTTAATGCCGCGTAACCTTTGTTTATACAACGGATGTCTTAGATTGCTTTAAATGGACCCCAATTTTTCAATTGCGATTAAATTATTCAATTTAATGTCATGTTTGTATTGTCCGTTACTATTTAGCGCTTCGTCTCAGTGGCATACAAGATAATTAGCTGCTTTAGGTAATGCGGTATTGAGGGTGCAATTATTTATGACTCGATTAATTTATAGCGGTCAGTAGCGCTTGTATAAGTAACAATAAGGGGTCCCAACTTATCGCACCCCCACCTCAAGTTCTTAACATAACTTCCTGATACATGATTGGCGGAGTAGTAAAAATCTAAGTGCAGAGGCGTGGTCGATTTATTTTCTCGTGGTCCATTTCCAGGGAAAAATAAAAACCTTTGTTCTAGGGGAGCATTTTTATTAATTGACTCGACCAGCTCTAAAAATTGCCTGCGGTTCTAATCACCGTAAGGTGCGTGCGCATCTTTGTCTTCAGCGTGCTCGTACTTGATACGAAAGGTTAAGCTACAGGGTTACCAACTAGCATTTGGATGGACAGCCCATCACAGAGAACACAGCAACCTAGCTCGTCCCAAGTTCTAGCGGCGTATACGCAGAAGTTATGTAAATTTAGGAGAGAGTTGTGTAGTTGATGATAGTGGCGGAAATGGGCAGATGTTGAATATATGAATTAATTAATAATAATGAAGAATTGTCATTAATCCCTCTATTGTGAAAAAAATTCCATCTAAGCTATTTTCCACTATTACCTTGGATCTCAAGACTTCCAAATTTGCGGATCATCAAATTAATTAACAAGGTGATGTTTTACTCCTTCGGGGGCGTACTAACAGGACATGCACTCACCTTGGAAGCCCCCGGGTCTGACGAGACGTAATTTGCGTGTTTCAACGGCCATTAAGTGGCGCATTTTCTTTTGAGGAAGTACAAGGCAAGGGGTAAATAATATATACGTAAATATAACTTCTTTATTCGAACTTTAAACTATAAATATTATAATCTAGTTCTTTTTATCACATATCATAAAAATCACTGATTTGTTTTTTCAAACACATTTTTAACAAAATATACTATAACAATAAGGTTCTCGGTTAAAAAAGGATTTCGAACATTTTGCTCCGTTACCAATTTTTTTTAAATATGATACTCCCTACATATAATTCCATTTGAATCGATTCCTTGTTATATACATGACTGACTTATTTAAAAAACATATAAAAACACTTATAACATATTAAGAGGGAAATCATAACAATTTATAATTTAAGTCTTTTTAAAATAAGCTGTATCATTTACTTTACAACTAATATTTTCAAAAACTTTGTTTTCAAATAACGGTGAATTCAAATTCTAAATCTGGCGCTTAATGTGGGGCATCAATTTTATAACAGCTGCAATTTTATGGATTCACAATAGCGATAAAACAAAACAAAACAAAAATAGGTATATCACACGAACCCTGCTGGTTGTCAAAGTATATTATTATTCAATTTTGCTAGTATACATTATTCTAGATCGATTATTTGCCTTTTACGTCAACATAAAAGGCTTTCTGGAAGTATTTTGTCTGTAAGTTATTTGTGGCATCTTTTTTATTTGGTATTATACCTCACATAGTAGTGGAAAATATCTCAGTTAAGGACGGCGAGATATTCATTTTTTTTGCATGTATGCATAACTATAAACTTTTCACTACTGTGTGGCTTGTTTGAGGAGGAAAGTTAATAAAGAAAACGAGCGCATTTCTATTAACTTCCCTTTCATGCGATACCCAATGCGATGAAACTGATAAAAAAATAAATACCTAACATATAACTATATCTACATTAATAAAGTCCTTAAGTTTAAAAATATGATAAGGGCATACTGCACACTGCTGTGTCTTACAACGCTAAGACGCCATTTTAATTATTCTTGTCCGTGACTTTGTATTTGTACACGAATTTCCCTGGGTAAAGTTTTTTTTTCAACTGCAAAGAATTACATGTTATGTTGGAATACAAATGTTACTGTATCACCTAAGTATTATTGAGAGAACAAACACAGTGTTATACTGACATTATCGTGCTAAACCTAAAATTGAACTGGGGTACAATTCTATGGCACAAAATTCTATCACAAGTACGTACGACAATTTGGAGTAATTTCTCGTGTTTTTGTTTATAAGAATTGAATACAATATTAATGTTTATAGAATATTCCAAATTTTTCGCTGCAGTTTTTCGAGTACCTCAATATCTATCTAAAGCCAACAAGCAACTACAAACATGTGTGTACCTACTAGGGCCAGCCGTAGAGTATCTGGCGCCCTCGAGCGGAGTTTTCATGGACGCTCCTTGGAAATAGGAACAGCAAAATTATTTGACTTTCTTAAACAATTGGCGCCCACGGGTCGTCCCCCTAAGGCCGACCCTGCTAATTTGTTTAAATAATTAATATTGCCAGTACAACAGTAATTTGTTTAAATGGAAATTATTTCAATGCTACATTAAATTTGGTCGTCAATAAAAATTTACAGAGTTTTGGGTATTGAGTATATTTGTCAGTATCACAACGACGGCTGTCGGTACATGTTTCCCACCTTCACAGAAGCCTTCAATTTGAAATTTGAAATTGTGATGTTTCCAAATGTTACAATCCCCCCTTTATTTCTAAAGAGACATTGTGCGGGAAGGGCTATATATTTAGAGACAACGAACACACCCAATACTGAGATTAATATCTTCTGAAATAATCCCACTGTCAACGCCCCCGAGAGTAACCAGGTCACGTGGTCGCTTACATATTTATCTGCGAATCTTTTTCAAAACCAATTCACTTCTTCTAATGACCAACACTTCTCTAGTTTTCATCCATATGCTTATCATTTAACTGAAACTCCCCTTTCTCAGTTACATAACGAAATATTGCCTGATACCTAAGATGTTTTCATATGTAGCGCTGACGTATTCATAGTCACAGCCATAATTCTTTGTAAATTTTCCTCACAACCTCCAGAAAAATATATAAATCATATATACGGACGCATTTTCCATCTAGAACCGAACAGGAATGCTGTATACCCCCTCAAAATATCAAACCTCCGAGTCTCTAGTCATTAGTGTTGTACTGGCATCAGATTCGCTATCTACACGTGGCTCCTTAACATCATTCACACTAACCGTTCCATTACTATCAGTGCTATTCACCGGCAGATTCCCGCTGTTGGCGTCCTCGATGGCCTTCCTGAGCTCCTTCAACCCCACCACCCCCACCAATTTCCCGATGGCGGTAACGTAGGCGTGGTTCACCCCCACCATCGAGAAGAGCGAGTGCACCTTCAGCAGGGAGGTCCTCTCCACGAGCTGGAACGGCGCCGGGTCTATGTGGCAGTTGGTGAAGTTCACGGGGAGCTCCATTTGTTCCTCCTCCCATTTCTTCTGGTCCTCGGGGCTCATGTCGCAGACCCTCTCTCTCGGCTGGAATGAACAGGCATTAAATTTGCTATGTTGAAGGTTATCAATTAAGACTACGGATGTATATATATTAATATTTTTTTTTTTGAAGACTGTCTACAATGCTGTAGTTACTTTACGGTTATGATGAGGAAACTTACCAACTGAACTTTCTTGGATGAAGACGGGCTCATCGGGACAATTTGCACCTTATTCTCCAAAGATCCACCTACGGTTTTTAATGTTTGACTATCACCATTCTCTACGTCTTGAAGGTGGGCTGACTTTCTGAAGAAGACAAATTTGGATTATCCGGTTTTGATCTCAAGTGGGAGAAGTAATTGACTTACCTGAATATGTTTTCAAACGCTAGCCGTATCCTGCTCTCGGCCCCGGTCACCGTTGAGTAAGGGGTGGCGCCGGGGCTTGTTGACATGAACGGCGAGAAGCCCTTAAGGGTGAACGAGTTGGTTTTCTTAAGTATAGACTTCTTCGGCTGCGACCCAAACACTGGGTTGAACATAGGTTTCTAGAAGACAAAAAAATAAACAAACTGGTGGGGTTTTACGCTGCGGCCACTTACTTGGTCCAGCTCATTTTCTGACATCTGCTTTTGGAGCATGTCTGGCGCAGGCACAACCTGAAACCTAGAGGGTCGTCTCCTCCTTTCCTCGACTCTTTTCATCGCTTCCTCCCGCGCTCGCTCTTCCGCTTCCCTCTGTCTAATAGCAGCAACCTAGAAACGGAGAGATTACTACCCTAGTTGCTTCTAGCTAGATATTTCAGTTACCTGCAGCCTTCTTTCCCTGCCTATCTGCTTTTCTATTAGTTGGATGAGGTGCAGCCTCTGTATGGACCCTAACAACACCATACTTTCCGGCTTGTCCACCAGGGGGAAACTTTGCAACCGCCTGTTTTCTTTCAAGACCGATTTGAGTTGTTCGTAAGTCATGCTGTGGAAGATATATTTGATGTCCCTTATCATGAAGTCCTCCACGTATATGTTGTACATGCCTAGAATTGAAAGGGATCAGTACCTTTGTTCGACCAAGTTCTTAAGTTAGAATTACCGCTACTGCTCGGCAGCAAATCGGGGAGATACGGCAGTTTCTTGATCAATATGATGCTGTCGTAAATGCTGGGCGCTAAAAGGCTTGCTATGGCGTTGGAAATCAGCACTGCGATCATTATCGGTATGATATGAGTTATTTGTCCGGTCATTTCGAAGACTATCACAGATACAGAAATGGTGTGGGTGACGGAGCCGCTGAACGCCGCCGCGCCCACCGTGGCGTACCCCCCCGGGATGATCTTGGCCACTTTTCCACCATACCTCATCCCTGAAAAATACCCCCCGCGTAATATTGTGATATTTAAGTAAGAGGGGAACAAATTATGTAAGCGTAAATGGATTTACCTGTGGGGAACCACATGTGCATCAATTCCCCGACCACTCGCCCCAAACAGGCGCCAATTTTGAAAACCGGAATGAATATTCCGCTCGGCACTGGCACTGTTGAGCAGATAATCGAGGTGATGAACTGGAAAATATACAATTTGTGTGTAATTCTGCCTTCTACAAGTGAAATACAACCCAGCTTACCGTAAAGACGATGTAGCACGTTAGATTGACGAGGACGCCGGTCCACGGGTTCCTCCAGTGCGACAGGATCTCCTCTTCGGCGACCGTCGCATTCCCGCCGGTCCAGGTGAAGTTGCTGAAGAGCGACGCCACTTGGTCGTGCCCGTTGAGGTCGCCGGCGACGAACTGGCCGGTGCCCAGCGGGAAGCAGAGCGTCGAGTAGCCGAGCGACACTATCCCAGGGTAGAGGAAACGACTGAAAAATTGTTACTATTTTAATGCGATTTACAGGATTTGCAACCGACAGTTTATCCACTCACTTTTTCTTCAGGAAGTTGTTCAGCGCCTTGCTGTTCCTCATGAACATCACGTACTGTCGGTGCACCCACACGTAGAACGCGCCGCCTATCCCGCAGAACGCCCTGGAAAAATAACAGGATTATTCGCGGCTCTTATAAGCGGTCGGATTCACTTACCCTATTAGGGCAAAGACGAACAGCTCCTGGGGGTCGAAGGGGAAGTCCATGTAGAAATTGGTTTTAAAGACGGCGGTGACGGTGTCGGCCTTTTGGAACCAGACCGCCAGCAGGCGAAACGTCGTGGCGCCGCACACGGCCGCGAAGAACCCCCTCCAGTAGTTACGTACGGCGAAATACACCGTGGTTACTTCTATGCTGAACAATACACCTGAAATGAAAAATATATGAAAAGCACTTTTTGGGTAAGCCTCGTATCAAAAGCGACCGTTTTTGTTTGGTGATTTTTACATTTGATTTGGACATGCGCCAGGAACGCAGAGACAAAACACAAAGGCAAAGTGCCACCCACCTGATGTTTCAGCAATGTTGATAAAACATTTTCAATCCTGAACGTAAACATCGGTTTATTTTTAGTTACCTATGCCTACAAAGTACTTCTTAATATAAAATTTAAAAAAACTGCCTTGTTTTTGTTTACATGTACAAGACAGCTGGCGGCCAAATAATGAGTCTCTTACCTCCGCGATCACACCAAATTCTAAATCTATAAATACAAGGGTGACTAATTTTAAGCGATTATTTGCTTACCTCCGATAGGGGCGGCGAAACAGCTGGCGACGCCGACCGCACACGCCGCGGCCAGCATCTCCGTCGTCCTGCTCTCGTTCTCGTATATCCCCTGGAATCCGGTGACCAACTTGCTGAGTAACGTGGCCGAGATGCTGGCTATGTGGACGAAGGGGCCCTCCTTTCCCAGGGGCATGCCGCTGCCTAACGTGGCAGTTAGCCCCACGACTTTCGCGATGAGCGTCCGGAATGTCAGGTACTCCTTCAGGGCCACGCCTCTGAGTATCGTTTTCATCTCGGGAATCCCCGAACCTAGACGGAATAGAAAGACGACAATTATTGGGGGTTTTTCAGTCAATCATTTTCGATCACCCAGCTCGAATCAAGATATGTCTTTGCTAGTTTCGGAAACACTTTCACTTTCATCCGTTCAAGGCCAACAGAGCTAATAATAATCTGGCACAATATTACAAAGATAACTTTACATCGCGACAAAATGTTGTGATTTATTGTATGCAGCACAAACAAATCTGTACGGAAATGAATTCCACGAAACAAGATTATTACGAATCTTAATATAGATCCCAGTAACATTACTATTCTTAATGATGAAATAAAACAGGCGAGCGTTATAGTGGTTTTCCTGTAATATTTTTATCAACATGTGGGGGCAGCAGAGACAGCTTTTAAATTTTATACAGATCTAAATATTAAAATAATATAAGACTTGACTTACCTATTGCTTGAGGTGCTACCAGTTGCACGAAACCGGCGCTGAATAATATTAAACATACCGGAAGCGACACCCATGCGGCGTACTGCGCCGCAGGGCTCTCCGTTAAGTCTCTGTATAACCATAATCTGGCTGAAAAAGTACAAAATAATCGATTAAACTGAAATTTTAACGTCCGATTGATCGACTACGCGTACTAAATAAAGGGCCTTCATAAATGATCGTAAACCACGTGACTACGGAATTAGGCAACCATATATACACTTAATGGTATTCCGGTTGCCTATTTTTCGTCACGTCACATTTATGAAGGCTCTAAATGAAACACGTTGCTGTTCATGAAAAAAAAAACTTACCGCTATTACACATGGATATTCCTCTGTCCATTATGAAACTTAAAATAGCCATAATTACACCTAGGAGGGCCAAGAAGACCCAGTCTTCGCCCAGTCTTGCGAACGTGTGTTTCCATAGGAAAGATATCGATTTTGCTAGTTTACCTACATGGAAAATAAAACTAATATAATAATAATAATAATAATAATAACACTACCTTTGAGTTAGGATCACCCTGTGTGCAAGGGTTGATTTGGTATTTTTACCACTCACCTTGGTACCCGCTGAGTTCCTTTTTCCGAGCTTTTTCTTCTTTTAACCTTCGCTTCTCGGCCGCCTTTAAACCTTCTAATTTTGCGAATTCTCCTAATTGCCGGCTGTACCGGCCATACATCTATAAAGAAAAAAAATTGATTATTAAACAAAAATAATTCGAGAACAAGAATTCTTGAACTCAGGTACTCAAACACGCGTTTGCGATTAGTGGCATTAATTCTAAATACTTTAAACAATGGTTATCACGTTTTTAAAATACGGCCTGATTTGTCGGTGATTGACGACTATAAAATATTTTATTACCCATCGGAAGTATCTCAACATACTTCGGTCTAGTAACTGTTGGACTTCGTCCAAATCAAATAAATAATATAAATTGAGGCATCGTATTAACACATTTAACATACTTTAACAGTCCATCAAATTAATAATATATATATATATATATATATATATATATATATATATATATATATATATATATATATATATATATATATATATATATATATATATATATATATAAAACAACGATTTAATTCTGAGAAACCTAAGTTTAAATATTTACCTAGTAGTAGCATTATAATCCAACGTTTTTGGGAAAAAACACCCCTTACCTAGAAATTATTAGATATTTTAAGTAGGAGACTATTCAGTAGTGCAAAAAGATTACCACTATATGACCGCCATTTTGGAAGTTGGAAGCCATTTTTTTTTTCAATTTATCATGCGAATGGTTTAATATATCAGAATTTCTTAACTGGACTTGTGGTGTTAATTTACTAGTTCTATTACCTACTCATTAAAAAATTATAGAACTTATTCGGATTCTATATGGTTCGATTATTTGTTGAAATATAGAACTTATCCGGAATCCATGGAGCAGTTCAATTATTTATTGAAATTTTATAGAACTTATCTGGAATCTATAGAGCAGTTCAATTACTTATCGGAAATGAATAGAATTATTCGAATTTTAAAACGCAGTTCAATTATTTATTGGAAAATTATATAACTTATCCAGATTTTATGGAGCAGTTCAATAATTTGTTGAAATATTATAGAACTTTTCTGGAATCTATGGAGCAGTTCAATTATTTTTTGGGAACTGATATAAATTATCCTGATAAAAAATCCTATTCAATTATTTGTTCAAAAATTATGAAACATCCGGATTCTATAAAGCAATATTACAAAACATCTGGAATCTATAGAGCAGTTCAATTACTTGTTGGAAATTAATATAAATTAATCAGATTAAGAAAACCAGTTAGAAAATTATAGAACTTATCCGGAAACGAGCAATTCAATTATTTATTGAAATCTTATAGAACATATCTGGAATCTATAGAGCAGTTCAATTACTTATCTGAAATTAATAGAAATTATTCGAATTATAAAACGCAGGTCAATTATTTATTGGAAAATTATATAACTTATCCAGATTTTATGGAGCAGTTCAATAATTTGTTGAAATATTATAGAACTTATCTGGAATCTATAGAGCAGTTCAATTATTTTTTGGTAACTGATATAAATTATCCTGATTATAAAGTCCAGTTCAATTATTTGTTGAAAAATTATGAAACATCCGGATTTTAAAAAGCAGTGTTACAAAACATCTGGAATCTATAGAGCAGTTCAATTACTTGTTGGATATTGATATAAATTATTCAGATTAAAAAGGCCAGTTCAAGTATTTGTTAGAAAACTAGAGAACTTATCCGGAATCTATGGAGCAGTTGAATTATTTGTTGAAATCTTATAGAACTTATCTGGAATCTATAGAGCAGTTCAATTACTTATCGGAAATTAATAGAAATTATTCGAATTATAAAACGCAGTTCAATTATTTATTGGAAAATTATATAACTTATCAAGATTTTATAGAGCAGTTCAATAATTTGTTGAAATATTATAGAACTTATCTGGAATCTATAGAGCAGTTCAATTATTTTCTGGGAAGTGATATAAATTATCCTGATTAAAAATCTTGCTTAATTATTTGTTGAAAAATTATGAAATATCCGGATTTTTTAAAACAATATTACAAAACATCTGGAATCTATAGAGCAGTTCAATTACTTATTGGAAATTGATAGAAATTATTCGAATTATAAAACGCAGTTCAATTATTTATTGAAAAATTATATAACTTATCCAGATTTTATAGAGCAGTTCAATAATTTGTTGAAATATTATAGAACTTTTCTGGAATCTATGGAGCAGTTCAATTATTTTTTGGGAACTGATATAAATTATCCTGATAAAAAATCCTATTCAATTATTTGTTCACAAATTATGAAACATCCGGATTTTATAAAGCAATATTACAAAACATCTGGAATCTATACAGCAGTTCAATTACTTGTTGGAAATTGATATAAATTATTCATATTAAGAAAACCAGTTCTATTATTTGTTAGAAAATTATAGAACTTATCCGGAATCTATGGAGCAGTTCAATTATTTGTTGAATCTTATAGAACTTATCTGGAATCTATAGAGCAGTTCAATTACTTATCGAAAATTAATATAAATTATTCGAATTATAAAACGCAGTTCAATTATTTATTGGAAAATTATATAACTTGTCCAGATTTTATAGAGCAGTTCAATAATTTGTTGAAATATTATAGAACTTTTCTGGAATCTATAGAGCAGTTCAATTATTTTTTGGGAACTGATATAAATTATCCTGATTAAAAATCCTGTTCAATGATTTGTTGAAAAATTATAAAACATCCGGATTTTACAAATCAATATTACAAAACATCTGGAATCTATAGAGCAGTTCAATTACTTGTTGAAAATTGATATAAATTATTCAGATTAAAAAAAACCAGTTCAATTATTTGTTAGACAATTATGGAACTTATCCGGAATCTATGGAGCAGTTGAATTATTTATTGAAATCTTATAGAACTGATCTGGAATCTATAGAGCAGTTCAATTACTTATCGGAAATTAATAGAAATTATTTGAATTATAAAACACAGTTCAATTATTTATTGGAAAGTAATAGAAATTATTCGAATTATAAAAAGCAGTTCAATTATTTGTTGGAAAATGATAGAACTTATTTGTTAAAAAACTCAGAAAACTTATCCGAATTCTACAGAACAATTCATTTATTCGTTAAAAAAGAATAGATCTTATCCTGATTCAATAAAGCAGTTCTGAAATATTATAGAATTTATCGAGCAGTTCAATTATTTGTGAAATTAGAACTTTTCCAGATTTTATAGGACAATTCAATTATTTGTTGAACAATAACTGGCACATTTTATAGAACAGTTCAATTATTTGTTAGAATGTTACATCGCTTGGATTCTATAGAGTAATTCAATTATAGAACTTAATCGGTTTTTCAAGAGAGCACTTTATTATTTTTTGAAAAATTATAGAACTTATCCGGATTCTATAGAATAGTTTTTTTATTTGTTGAAAAATGGTAGAACTTATTCAGTTATTCTGGAGATCAGTTCATTTATTTCTTGACAACTATGGAACTTATCATGTATTTATTAAGCAGTTCAATTACACTTGTTGAAAAATTGTAGAACTTATTCGTTTATTTTAGGAAGCAGTTAATTTAATTTTTTGAAAAATATGGAACTTATCCAGATTCTATTGAGCAGTTCAATTACATGTTAGAGATTATAGAACTTATTCCGTTACTCTGGAGCGCAGTTAATTAATTTTTTTGGAGAATATGGAACTTATCCAGATTACGTTGAGCAGTTCAATTACGTGTTAAAAAATTGTAGAACTGATTCGGTTATTTTAGAGAGTAGTTCATTTATTTTTTGAAGAATATGGAACTTATCCGGATTATATTGAGCAGTTTAATTATTTTTTGAAAAATTATAGAACTTAGCCGAATAGGGCAGTTGGAATATTTGTTGAAAAATTATATAGCATACCCGGATTATATGGAACACTGTTTTATTTTATATAAACTCTCCGTAATAATTGCGGAAACACTCTCTCGACAGCGAATCAGCAAAACTACTTATTTTACTTAATTTCCTGAATCCCTTTAAAAAATTTTTGTCGTTTATGTATTAATTCCCAACAATATTCCGTAATATCTTTTAACTTTATTTTAGACAAAATAGGTTTCTAGATACCTACCTCATAAACTTGCTGTTCGAAAACATCGCGTCCCATAAAATTATCCATCACCTTATCACATCACTTTGAAAATACCACAGCGACATAACACGCGATACTAAAGTACCGATTCGACAGTTTTTTAAAACGAACATTTTAATTAAAAAAAAACAACAGCTACTAAAGCGATCTGATTATTATTAGAACAATAAATACTGCGAATCCGCCGCGCCTGAAACGATCAATTATTTCAGACGAACGCGATTAAGCTCAAGAAGGAATTAATATTTAATCGCCACATTTGTATGTAAGCAATTTAAGGGAATTATTTCTCACAGAAATTAATTATGCATATTTTTGCGTGCAATTAATTCGGATTAAAACTGTTCCTCCTTTACGCGTAACAAACAATTTGCAAGCGTCAATAGATCGCAAAAATATTTCGAAGAAATTTGAGACACTACAAACCATAAGAAATAGTTAGGAATTCAGACAAATACAAATTATCTAATATAAAATGAAATGCAGGTATAAGAGAGTAAATGTCTGAATTTTTTTAAAGCAGCTATTATTACATAATTAAAATAGCAACAAGAACAAGAAGTGAACATAACCTTGACGTTTTTTTACACCATAATCGTAATTAATTTTATGTACTTTCTCACAAATATCTTGTCATGGCACACTTAACGAATTGTTTCTGTAGGTGACATTGATATCAAATAGACGATTAATTTGATATTTTGTGTAGAAACAACGTTTTCGTTTGCACGGTAATATCCCTAAACCATTGCGGCGTGCGTATACAAAATCTTCAACCATTATTATGACCGCCAACTTGTTTTATGTGTTACATAAGGCGACTGTCAATTATTTTCTTCAATAGACGGCCGCCACTCAATTTAATACATTTTCAAATGTTCCATAATTACGGGTGAGTAGCGCGGAGGTAATTATTAAAAAAAAAAAAATAAAAAAAAGCCAATCCAACTTCGCCAATTTAAAAAAATTGCGAGTTACGTAAAGAGCAGCAGACCGCGACTAGGTTTATTATTTCCTAATTATTTTAACTCCTTACGATGGAAGAACGATCGGGCCAGTCATGCGATGCACAATCTACATCCTTCAAGGCGTACTTGAATTATTGTAATATGTGCAATTTCCTTAAATGCACTCACGAGATCCACCGCAATTCTGGCAGTTCAAACTATTAATTAGGAAGGATTTAGAAAACCAGTATTTATTTGTATCACGTTGACGGTCAAGCGTATGTATCGAAGGGCTCTCAGTTATCACTTAAAGACGGATGCAAAAGTTCACACATAAATAAAAATAATTACAAACAATGCTGAGGATGCGCCGGATATGCCTCACATTATTTTTGATTTTGTAAACGCTTCTGTCTTTGTGACGGATGTCTTGGACCGTTTAAAACCCAGCCGGAATTTTTCAATTATTGCTCGACATTATTCAATTAGGTGCGTCAGACGCACGTCTCGAGTGCAATTGCTGTTTCCGAAATTAAATTTCACGATATAAATTATGCGGCATTTTAACTTTCTTCTAATATAATAGAGAAAATACCATCATTGTTGTTTGGTTTATATGATATCCTGTTGCACTCCACAGTCCCATTATTCCATTAGAACTTTAGCTATCTCTTCCGATGTCGCAAATGAAGAATACGGAGAAGAAAGAATAAGAAGATTAAGGAGAATATGAAGAATATGGAGAATAAAGAGAAGAAAAAATAAGAATATTAAGGGGAATAAGAAAATTACGGAGAATATAGAGAATAAGAAGATTAAGGAGAATATGTAAAATATGACGAATAGGGAGAGGAAAAACAATGAGAAGATTAAGGAGAATATGGAGAATTGAAGAATATGAAGATTATGAAGAATAAAGAGAACATAAAGAATAAGGAGAAGAAAAAGATTAAGGAGAATAAAAAGGATAAGGTGAGGAAAAAGATTAAGGATAATAAGAAGGATAAAGAGAATAAGGAATATTAAGAATACGGAGAGGAAAAAGAATAAGAAGGTTAAGGAGAATAAGGAGAATCAGGAGTATATGAAGAATAAAAAGAACTTTAGGTATTTCTTCCGGTGTCGCAAATGAAGAATAAGGAGAAGGAAGAATAAGAAGATTAAGGAGAATATGAAGAATAAAGCCAATATGAAGAATAAGGAGAAGAAAAAGAATTAGAAGATTAAGGAAATTAAGGAGAATATGGAGAATTGAGGAATATGGAGAATAAAGAGAATAAAAAGAATAAGGAGCAGGAAGAGAATAAGAAACTCAAGGAGAATAAGGAAGATAAGAAGAAAAATAATAAAAAGATTGAGAATAAGGAGGGTAAGGAGACTGAAGAAATTATGGAGAATGTAAATAATAAGGCGATTAAAGAGAATATGTAGAATATTAAGAATAAGGAAAGAAACAAGAATAAGAAGGTTAAGAAGAATCAGGAGAATATGGAGGATAAGCGAGAATAAGAATGAGAAAAAGAATAGAAAGATTAAGGAGGATAAGGAGAATACTAAGAATCAGAAGAATATGGAGAATATGAGATTGACATATAAAGAGAATAAGGATATTATGGAAAATTAGGAGAACGTGAAGAGTAAGGAGAAGAAAAAGAATAGGAAGATTAAAGAGTATGAAGAAATTAAGGAGGAGGAATAAAAAATAAGGAGCAGAAAAGGAATAAGATTAAGGAGAATAAGGAAAATAAGAAAAAAAGATTAAGGAGAATAAGGAAATTATATGGAGAATATAGATAATAAGGAGATTAAGGAGAATATGTAGAATATGAAGAATAAGGAGAGGAAAAAGAATAAGAAGATTAAGAAGAATAAGGAGAATCATGGGAATATGGAGAATATGAGAATATGACATATAAGGACAATAAGGAAATTACGGAGAATTTTAAGAATAAATATATGGATAATAAGGAGATAATGGAGAATAAGGAGATTGTGCAGATTAAGGAGAACATGTAGAATAAGAATAAGAAGATTAAGGAAAATAAGGAGAATATGGAGTGTCGCAAATGAAGAATAAGGAGAAGAAAAATAATTAGAAGGTTAAAGAGAATAAGGAAATTAACGGGAATATGGAGAATTGAAGAACATGAAGATTAAGAATAATAAAGAGAAATAATAAGGAGCAGAAAGTGAATAAGAAGAATAAGGAGAATAAGGAAGATAAGGAGAAGACAAATAATAAAAAGATTGAGAATGAGGAAACTATGGAGAATATAGATACCTAATAAAGATTTAGGAGATTTAGGAGAATATGAAGGATAAGGAGAGAAAAAAGAATAAGAAGGTTAAGACAAATCAGGAGAATATGGAGGATAAGGAGTTTAAAGAGAATGAGGAAAATAATAAGAACCTAGAAAAATACGGAGAATATGAGAATGACATATAAGGAAAATAGGGAGATTATGGAGAATTAGGAGAATGTGAAGAATAAGGAGAAGAAAAAGAATAGGAAGATTAAAGAGTATAAAAAAATAAGGAACATATGAAATACCGAGGAATAATATGAAGAATATAAAGAATAAGGAGAATATAAAGAATAAGGAGCAGAAAAAGAATAAGAAGATTAAGGAGAGTAAGGATAATAAGAAAAAAAGATTAAGGAGAATAAAGCAATTATGGAGAATATAGATAATAAGGAGATTAAGGAGAATATGTGGAATATGATGAATAAGGAGATTAAGGACAATAATAAAAACATTAAGGAAAATTTTAGCTATCTCTTTCGGTGTCGCAAATGAAGAATGAGGAGAAGAAAAAGAATTAGAAGATTAAAGAGAATAAGGAAATTAAGGAGAATATGGAGAATTGAGGGATATGAAGAATATGAATAATAAAGAGAAATAATAAAGAGCAGAAAGAGAATAAGAAGATTAAGGAGAATAAGGAAGATAAGAAGAAAAATAATAGAAAGATTGAGAATGAGGAAATTATGTAGAATATAGATACCCAATAAAGATTTAGGAGAATATGTAGAATATGAAGAATAAGGAAATAAAAAAGAATAAGGTTAAGAACGATCAGGAGCATATGGAGGATAAGAAGAATAAGAATGAGAAAATGAATAGAAAGATTAAGGAGGATAAGGAGAATAATAAGAATCAGAAGAATAAGGAGAATATGAGAATGACATATAAGGAGAATAAGGAGGTTACGGAGTATTAGGAGAATGTAAGGAGTAAGGAGAAGAGAATAGGAAGATTAAAGAGTATATGGAAATTAAGGAAAATATGGAATACCGAGGCATATGAAGAATAGAATATAAAAAATAAAGAGCAGAAAAATAATAAGAAGATTAAGGAGAACATGTGGAATATGAAGAATAAGGAGAGGAAAATGAAAAAGAAGGTAAAGGAGAATTAGGAGATAAAGGAGAATATGACATATAAAGAGAATAAGGAATTAAGAAAAATTAGGAGAATATGAAAAATAAGGAAAAAAAGAATAAGAAGATTAAGGAGAATGAGGAAAATGTGAATAAAGATAATATGAAGAAAACGAATCAGAAGATTAATGAGAATATGGAACATTAAGGAATATGAAGAATATGAAGGATAAGGAGAATAAGTAAATTTTGGAAAATATAGAGGAGAATAAGGAGATTAAGGATAATATGTACAATATGAAAAAGGAGAGGAAGAAGAATAAGAAAGTTAAGGAGAATCAGGAGAATATGGAAAATATGAAGAATAAAGAGAATATAAAGAATAAGAAGAAGAAAACGAAAAAACAGATTAAGGAGGATAATGAGAATTGAACATTGAATCCAAATTTTGTGCGGGCAACCAAAATTTAACTAGTTAAAAACACTTAACGTTCCTTAAGGATTTTATTCAAGCGAAAAGGTTCGGAAAAGATTTGCACAAGTGTAGGAACACCAAATACCAATGTATCCGTCAAGATCGTCATTATGGGCTAGTCAGTTATGTATCCCAAAGCCTTTGGCGCTTCCGCCACCACCCCCAATCTACTTGTGCTTGGGTCTTCCTCTGCTTCACCAGCCTTATGGCTTGATGATGGTGAATTTTGGATTTCTTGGTGTTGAAATTTTTGCATATGTTTCGCTACCTCTATCTGGTTACTCATAGATCTGAGACTCATTGGTGACTCAGGTATAATTTGATGTGAAGCTTTATATTATTTTTACATTAAAATACTTCAGTTCAGCAACACCTTATCAAATATTCTGATGTGATTCGACCCATTAAACGGTTTAAATGACGCTTCCGCTAATTTCTACATTCGTGAATCATGGAAACCTTGAGAGTTGCGTAAAATTAAGGAAATGGCGTAAAAAGAGAGAAACATTTAAGAAATTTGCATTTCGGAATTAAGTGTTAAATCGTTGCCAGTTTCTTTATTATCATCATTGGTATGTAAATCGTTTTTTTGAAGACTCAAGCAACTTTTAGAGATATTCTTTGTCTAGATTTAGGGAGGTACAACCTCCACTGCATCACTTCGGGTTATGAATGACTTCCAGTAGCTTCATCCAGCCATAGATAAAGGACAAGTTACGCTTGATCCTTATCGACTATTCTTGAATCTTTGAGGTAAACGGAGTTGGATCAATCTCTTCAGTTTAGTTTCGTTCGATGAAAAATTTAAACTATCTTCTATTACATTGTAAATCTAGACTAAACAATGAACACTATTGGCAACCATCCACTTTTAATAATCAGGCAGTTAAAAATATGCCAGCATAGGAGAAATGCTATCCCACGGCGCTGCCGCCATTTTTGACACACCTGTTGTGTTATCCAAACGATCTGCTTTATACGAAGGCACTGAAAGATAAATTTAGATCGCGGCCTGGCAGCGACAAATGTTTGTTTATTCTTTAATTAAACAAACGTACAAATTGACGTTCAATGAGCAGTTAAATGGGAAACCCACCTTGCCAGAGGAGCAATTTGGCAGGTATATTAATTGAAGGAACACCTACACCTTGACCAGGCAGTTTTTTACCTGATTCACTCCCATCAACAATATGGACAAGCAATATCTTTTATTTGTACATTTTTTTTATATAACTTCGGTCGTCCCGTTAGGAAATAGCTTCACAAATGTTGTCGTATTTTTAACGTGCCCGCATCGCAACAGTTTTTGGCAAATGAGATTCGTTTCAACAAAATTTATATACTCGTATATATGGTCATATTTTTTCTAATAATTATGATGAATTATAGTTATAAATCATCTAAATACAATATACAGCCAACGATATCTAAATAACACAATTCACTTAATGATGGGATGGGTAACGTTTGTCGGCGCAAATTAAATTATGTCATGGCAATAATTGTGCATGCGCCTCGTAACGATAATAATTATTCTAATTATTATTGCCCACGCGATAAGAATTCGTGTGTTTTAAGTGCAAGCATTAAAATTGTAAATTGCTGCAAGATGTAGCGACAAAAAACTGAGTAACATTTAATTGCCGTTCGTAGCTGACAAATTCCATGTTCTTGGAAATTTTTTGTTCCTCTGGACAAACAAATATGCTAATGTTGCATTACATGTTATCTTGTTTAACTTGAACAATTAATCCGAGGCTGGTCTATAACTTTATTTATCTATGCTTATCGTCGCTTAAAAATATTTATTATTATTATTATTATTTTATAATATTCATTTTTCAATTTTCAGATACGCTTCTTTATTATCACATATTTGTAAGGAGAAGAAAGGGATTAAGGAGAATATGGAGAATAAGAATAAGGAGAATGCAATTAAGGAGAATATGTAGAATAAGAAATAAAGAGATTAAAGAAAATAAGGAGAAAAAAGAGAATAAAAGGAATAAGAAGAATAAGGAGGATAAGAAGGATAAGGAGGATATGGAGAATAAGGAGAATAAGAAGAATATGGAGAATACAGAGAATAAGGAGAATGTGAAACATAAAGGGAATATGGAGACTAAGGAGGAGAAGAGCGAGGAAAACAAGAAGAATAAGGAGGACAATAATAAGGAGATTAGGAGAATAATGAAAATATAGAGAATAAGAATAAGCAGAATATGAAGAATGCGGAGAATAGGGAAGATAAGGAAAATAAGATTATGAATAATAAGAGAAATATAGAGGACACGGAGAACAAGGAGATTGAAGAGATTAACTAGAATATGAATAATGAGAATAAGAATATTAAGGGAAAGAAGAAGAATATGAAGAATAAGGAAAATAAGGGAAATAGTGAGAATCAAACGAATAAGGAAAATAAGAAGGATAATGAAAATAAGGAGAATAAAGAGAGGAGAGAAAATAAGGAGCAAAAAGACAATGGAGAAAAAAGAGATTAAGGAAAATATGGAGAATACGGAGAATGAGATCAAGGAGATTAACGAGAATATAGAAAATAAAGAGATTGATGATATTAGGTAGAATATGGAAAATAAGGAAAATAAAGAGAAAGAGAATACGCAAATTAAGGCGATTATGAAGAAATGGATAATAACGAGAATTTGGAGAATACGGTGAATCAAGAGAATATGAAGGATAAAAATATGGAGAATAAGAAGGAAGAGAATATGGAGAATAAGGAGTATATGGAAAACGGAAAATAAGGAAATTGGAGGGGAATTAAGGAGAACATATAGATAGGAATAAGAAGATTAAGGAAAATAAGGAGAATGAGGAGAAAGAGAGAAAAAAGAATAAGAAATATATGAAGATTTAGAAGAACCAGGAGAATAAGGAGAATAAGAATGCGGGGAATATAGAGAATAAAGAGAAGAATAAGAAGAATATGAAGAATAAGAAAAATAAAGAGAAGGGGAATAACCAGATGAAGGTGAATATGGAGAATTCGGATAACATGGAGAACACGGAGAATCAGGAAAATATGAAGAATAAATATATGGAGAATAAGGACAATAAGGAGATTGTGGAGATTAAGGAGAATATGTAGAATACGAAGATTAAGGAAAATAAAGAGAATATGGAGAATGAGGAGAAGGAGAGAAAGAAGAATACAAAAATTAGAATTAGAAGAATCAGGAGAATACGGAGAATAAGGTGAATAAGGATAATAAAGAGATAAAGGAGAATGTTGAGATTACAGCAAATAAGGAGTGTAAGATGATTAGGAAAATATGGAGATTAAAAATAAGGAGAATAATGAAAATAAGGAGAATAATGAAAATAAGGAGAACACGGAGGAAAGGCAGATTGAGGAAATTAAAGAAATTATGTATAATAAGAATAAAGAAAGAAGGATATGGTGATTAAGGCTAAAATGGAGAATAAGGATAATATGGAGAAAAAGGAGATATAGGAAAATATAGAGAATGAGAGAAAGGAGAATAAGGAAAATATGAAGAAATAGAGGAATCAAGAGATCATGGAAAATAAAGAGAAGAAGGAGGAGAAGAAGAAGAAGAAGAAGAAGGGGGAGGAGGAGAAGAAGAAGAAGAAGAAGAATAAGGAGAAGAAGAAGAAGAATAAGGAGAAGAAGAAGAAGAATAAGGAGAAGAAGAATAAGGAGAAGAAGAAGAAGAAGGAGAAGAAGAAGAATAAGGAGAAGAAGAAGAAGAAGAAGAAGAAGAAGAAGAAGAAGAAGGAAATGCATTTCTGTTAATCATGACATGCTCGAAAACTTTAAATACATTTTACAGTGACACAAGGGTGTTGTATAGTTACAAATCCGACTCTGGTTTGTCTTACTCCTATTTCTGATTTATGGAGTTTATAATTCTTGAGCGTCAAACACGCGGCAAACACACGAATTTTGAAATTTTCGTCATAATCGTTATGCTCGTTTGTATCGGCGACGACGTTAAATTGAATGCGAGGCAAAAAGGATCTGCATGCGAGGCTGCTTATTAAGCACACGAAGACCGCATTTTATTTAGCGAGAGATTTAAAAAACAAACTGCAAGTGTACCCAGCAGGTAGAATCTCCAACTGATGCAAATTTAGGTGCAGTTCGCGGTTTCTCGCGTAATTTCCTTGTACGGGGTGGAGCAGGCATTGAGATAGCACGCCAAAATATTCCGAATCCGTTGCATAAACTTTTTCCCTTATTTTTTCATTGTTCCTAGGGCTGGGAAAACAAAACAAAACTCGAGTCCTGTTAATAAATATTTGCAAACAAAAAACAAAGAACAAAATGAAGCTACAGTCATTTAAAGGACTTGATCTGCTAACACCATTAACAACGAGTACATCGGCAGAGAAAGCCTTCAAATGAAGAGAAAATTTAATTCTTTGGGTACACACACCGCAGTGGTTTAGGCACATTTAGGAGATTTTCAAGTGCAGTAAATTTAAGCTTTAGGGTACACTTTAAACAGTTTGAGAGAATAAGAACAGGGAGAACAAGGAGAAAGGGGACTAAGGCATATTGCGATTAAGGATATTATGGAGAATAAAGAGAATACGAAGAATAAGGAGAATTAATAGAATAAAGAGATTAGAGTGAATAAGGCGAATATGAAGAATAAGGATACTATGACGAATAAAGAAAATAAGTTGAATAAGGAGATTAAGGAGAATAGGGAGATTAATGCGAATAAGGAGATTACGGATAATATGTAGAATAAGGAGAATGAGGAGAGTATAAAGAATAAGGAGAAGGAAGAGAATAATTAGAATATGGAAAATAAGGAGAATAAGGAAAATAAGGAGAATTGGGAGATTAGAGAGAATATTGAGTATATGACGATTAAGGAGAAGACGAATAATTACAATATGGAAAATAAGGAGAATGAAGAAAACAAGGAGAATAAAGAAAATAACAAAAAATTAGAGAAAAAAGAAAAATTTGGAGATTGGGGAGAATGATAAAATGGAAAATACGGGGAATAAGGAGACTATGAAGAATAAGAAGCAGGAGGATAATGAAAATATGGAAAATAAGGAGAATACAGAAAATAAGGTGAATAAGGAAAATAAAAAGATTAAGGAGAGTAAGGACAAGAAGGAGATTAATTAGAATCAGAAGAATATGGAGAATAAGGAGGAGAATGAGAAAAAGTAGGATATGGAGAATAAGGAGAACATGAAGAATAAGGAGAAGTAGGAGAATAATGAAAATATGTAGAATAAGGAGAATATAGAAAATAAGAAGATTAAGGAGAACAAGGAGAGTAATTAGAATAAAATAGGAAGAGATATTTAGGAGATTTTCAAGTTCAGTAAATTTAAGCATTTAACAGTGTTTTTGAGAGAATAAGAACAGGGAGAATAAGGAGAAAGGAGAATAAGAAAATAAGGAGTATATAGAATACTGAGATTAAGGATATTATGGAGAATAAAGAGAATAAAAAGAATACGAAGAATAAGGAAAATAAGTGAATAAAGTGAATATGAAGAATAGGGATACTAAGAAGAATAAAGAAAGTGAACTGAATAAGGAGATTAATGGGAATAGGGAAACTAATGAGAACTGAGGAGAAGGAAGAGAATAATTAGAATACGGAAAATAAAGAGAATAAGGAAAATAAGGAGAATTGGGATATTAGAGAGAATAATGAGAATGTGAATAATAAGGAGAAGAATAATTAGAATATGGAAAATGAGGAGAATAAAGAAAACAAGGAGAATAAGGAAAATAAAAAAATAAGGACAAAAGATTTGGAGATTAAAAGGAATAAGGAGAAGGAGAAGAATGTGAAAGTGGAAAATATGGAGAATAAGGTGACTATGAAGAACAAGAGGCATAGAAAATATGGCAAATGAAGAGAACGCAGAAAATAAGACGAATAACGAAAATAAGAAGATTAAGGAGACTAAGGAGAACAAGGAGATTAATTAGAATCAGAAAAATATGGAGAATAAGGAGAAGGAGAAGGATAAGAAAAAGGAGGATATAGAGAATAAAGAGAACATGAAGAATAAGGAGAAGTAGGAGAATAATGGAAATATGTAGAAAAAGGAGAATATGGAAAATAAGAAGATGAAGGAGAACAAGGAGATTAATTAGAACAGAATTGGGATAGAATTGGGGATATTTAGGAGATTTTCAAGTTCAGTAAACTTAAGCAACATTTTAAATAGTTCTTGAGAGAATAAGAACAAGGAGAATAAGGAGAAAAGAATAAGACAATAAGGAGTATATATATTTATTGAGATTAAGGATATTATGAAGAATAAAGAGAATACGAAGAATAAGGAGAATAAGGAAAATAAGTAGAATAAGGCGAATATGAAGAATAAGGATACTAAGAAGAATAAAGAAAATAAGCTGAATAAGGAGATTAATGGAAATAGGGAAATTGATGAGAAAAGGAGAAGGAAGAGGATAATTAGAATATGGAAAATAATGAGAATAAGGAAAATACGGAGAATAGGGGTATTAGAGAGAACAATGAGAATGTGAAGAATAAGGAGAAGAATAATTAGAATATGGAAAATAAGGAGAATAAGGAAAACAAGGAGAATAAAAAAATAACAAAATAAGGAAAAAAGATTTGGAGATTACAGAAAATAAGGTGGAGAAGAATGAGAAAATGGAAAATATGGAGAATAAGGAGACTATGAAGAACAAGAAGCATGGAAAATATGTAAAATAAGGAGAACGCAGAAAATAAGACGAATAACGAAAATAAGAAGATTAAGGAGAGTAAGGAGAACAAGGAGATTATTTAGAATCAGAAAAATATGGAGAATAAGGAGAAGGATGAGAAAAAGGAGGATATGAAGAATAAGGAGAACATGAAGAATACAGAGAAGTAGGAGAATAATTAAAATATGTAGAATAAGGAGAATATAGAAAATAGGAGAAGATTAATTAGAATAGAATAGGGATAGAATTAAGGATATTTAGGAGATTAAGTTCGGAAAATTTAAGCAACTCTTTAAACAGTTTTTAATTTTGTAATATCATTAATTTCGATTAGATGCTGGCTTTCTATTCTTCTTCTAAGTTAAGGGCCGAGGGCATGTTGAAAACCAAGACGGTTCGATTAAATGTTACGCACAATTTTCGTTTAATTATTGATCGCCAAATCACTGCGACATGTGTACTGTTAAATATTTACAGCACTTACAACAATATTTAATTTGAACTCAATATTTGACACGAGATCGACATGTATCTTGAAGTTTTTTCATATCTTGCACGTATATCACGTTCAGATTTAGATCTGCTTTGGAAACGCAATTTTAACGAAACTAGGCCGCTCCTCCCTGCCTGATAATTTTAATAATAAATCAGCACAAGGAGGATTGTTAAAAGTTACACATTTTCACAATTTAAAAGTGGTGAGAATTTATTAGATATATAACAAATAACCAGCTGCTTTCGAAAGCTAGGAAATTTCAAAATATAAACATGATATGAACAAAGGACTCGGTCCAAATGGTTCACTCTATTAGTAGGTTAATAGTTTTGGTATAAATAGCCTGCTTTTGTTGTTCGGGTGTTGTAGAGCGAATATCATAGCAAATTATATTATATTATATTATCAAACTCTTCCTAGTAGTAAGTTACAATTTTTCGTTTTGAACATCTTGAAGTGGAGACACTTTACGTGGGTCTCTCTGTATGTATACGCGATCATCCGATGTAACAACAATTTCCACACTTACATAACCAAATTACATCCATCTTACGTAAAACTAATTAAAATAAATCATCATTAGAAATAACAATTGATAATTCTGTTGTTTTCGGTTACGTCCAGATTAGGACGACTGGCGAGCCCCAGAATCAGATAAACGTAAAGTATTTACCGGCCGTGATTTACTTACACTTGTTTGCACAGGGATTATCGGAATTCAAATGCCATTGTGTTGCGTTATCGCGTAAGATATCTTATATCTGTGTACTCTTGAGAGTAATGAATGCAGAATTTGTTTACCCAATTTTTTTATCGCCGCAGTGTAAATCGAAAGATAAATATTGACAGCGGTAAATAAGGTAATATCTGGGTGATGTTAATTGTAATGCCAAATGTTGACTTATGGAGAGAGGTCAAGCAGCACGAGTCAATATACCTACTAGGATTAATCGGCATTGTAGAACCAACCGCTGTGTGGTGGAATTTTTTTGTTGTCATTTCTATATTTGAATCTCTACCAACTCTGGTGTTCCCTAAGAACATGTTTTAACGCCCAATAACGTTACAAATTGGACTACAAAGATTCCTGATGGCTTTCATCCATCGAAACGAAAACCTAACAATCAGAACCACGTCAGGAAAGGCATCGCATCTAAATTGCAACTGAATTCTTGAATTTCATATCGCCAACCTCTTCAGATACCTGCCAACTCGAGAACGTGCAACAGTTTGAGGTCGATCTGAAGTAAAGCTAATTATTTTGGATCATCCGGGCACGGCTTGCCTATTACAATCGGGGTGACCTAATTCATTTTTAAAAGCGTTTCTGTTACTTTAGACCACTGGGATCATGTGTGTAAAATATATTAACATGGGACACGCTTTCATTAATATTATATAGTTTACATAAATTTACGTGCACAAAAATGCAGGGCGTTGCCCATCGCGTGCGTACTTCCAACAAAACAAATATTTTATTGTCACCAGTCGTGGGCGTCAAAAAGCACAAGCTTGAACACTTCACAAGGAAATTGATCAACAATTGACAAGTACACAGTTAAAGCTTCCATTTTTGACAAGATGCGCACCGGCAGTCAGAAACGTGCCCTACCAACTTTGGTGTTCCACAAGGATCCGTCCTGCGCCCACTCTATCTTCCCCTAGCGTTAATGACTTGCTATCTGCAATAATTACAGTGTTGCTGATGACAGTACGCTCTACGCATGCCTGAGTTTTCGGTAACGAATTAAGGCGGATGATTCACATACCAATTCGGCTTCGGACCTAATTAAATATCGAAAGTATCTCTAAAACGAAGGCATCCAGAGATATTTAGCAAGAGTACCTTTATTGTAGCATTTTGTTTATGGAATCTGAGAGATGCTCTCCTTAACTGTCTCTAGAGGTATTTGTTTTCGAGATATTTTCGATTTTACACAGCAATACTCTTGTGAGCTAGTATTGCCACAAGAAATCGCGAATATCTCTTAAACGAAGGCCTCTAAAGATATTTAAAAAAAATATCTTTATTGCAATATTGTGATTGTGAAATTTAAAAGGCACTCTCTAGAGGCCTTCGTTTTCGAGATATTCGCAATTTCTTGCGGCAATACTCAAGTTCACATGAGAACTACCACATAAAATCGAGAATATTTCGAAAATAAAGGCCTCTAGAGATATATAATACAATTATCTTTATTGCAGCGTTTTGATTGGGAGATTTAAAAGGCACTCTTTTTACATTTCTCTAGAGGCCTTCGTTTTCAAGATATTCGAGATATTTTGTGGCAATACACAAGTTCACATGATAATTGCCACATAAAACTGAAATATTTCGAAAATAAGGACCTCCAGAGTTATTTAGCAATAGTACCTTTCTTGTAGCATTTTGTTTGTGGAGTCTGAAAGATACTCTTCTTAACTATATCTAGAGGCCTTAGTTTTCGAGGTTTCTTCGATTTTGCACGGCAATACTATTGTGAACTTGGATATTGCCACTTAAAATCAAAAATATCTCTTAAACGAAGGCTGCTAGAGATATTTAATAAAGTTAGCTTTATTGCAGCATTTTGATTGGGAAATTTAAAAGGCACTTTCGTTAAATGCCTCAAGAGGCCTTCGTTTTCTAGATATTCGCGATTTCTTGTGGCAATACCCAAATTCACGAGAACTGCCGCATAAAATCGAGAATATCTCAAAAATAAAGGCCTCTAGAGATATTTAATACAATTATCTTTATTGCAGCATTTTGATTGGGAGATTTAAAAGGCACTCTTTTTACATGTCTCTAGAGGCCTTCGTTTTCAAGATATTCGCGATATTTTGTGGCAATACACAAGTTCACATAAGAATTGCCACATAGAAACCGAAATATCTCGAAAATAAAGGCCTCTAGAGTTATTTAGCAAGAGTACCTTTATTGTAGCATTTTGTTTGTGGAGTCTGAAAGATACTCTTCTTAACTATATCTAGAGGCCTTAGTTTTCGAGGTTTCTTCGATTTTGCACGGCAATACTATTGTGAACTTGGATATTGCCACTTAAAATCAAAAATATCTCTTAAACGAAGGCTGCTAGAGATATTTAATAAAGTTAGCTTTATTGCAGCATTTTGATTGGGAAATTTAAAAGGCACTTTCGTTAAATGCCTCAAGAGGCCTTCGTTTTCTAGATATTCGCGATTTCTTGTGGCAATACCCAAATTCACGAGAACTGCCGCATAAAATCGAGAATATCTCAAAAATAAAGGCCTCTAGAGATATTTAATACAATTATCTTTATTGCAGCATTTTGATTGGGAGATTTAAAAGGCACTCTTTTTACATGTCTCTAGAGGCCTTCGTTTTCAAGATATTCGCGATATTTTGTGGCAATACACAAGTTCACATAAGAATTGCCACATAGAAACCGAAATATCTCGAAAATAAAGGCCTCTAGAGTTATTTAGCAAGAGTACCTTTATTGTAGCATTTTGTTTGTGGAGTCTGAAAGATACTCTTCTTAACTATATCTAGAGGCCTTAGTTTTCGAGGTTTCTTCGATTTTGCACGGCAATACTATTGTGAACTTGGATATTGCCACTTAAAATCAAAAATATCTCTTAAACGAAGGCTGCTAGAGATATTTAATAAAGTTAGCTTTATTGCAGCATTTTGATTGGGAAATTTAAAAGGCACTTTCGTTAAATGCCTCAAGAGGCCTTCGTTTTCTAGATATTCGCGATTTCTTGTGGCAATACCCAAATTCACGAGAACTGCCGCATAAAATCGAGAATATCTCAAAAATAAAGGCCTCTAGAGATATTTAATACAATTATCTTTATTGCAGCATTTTGATTGGGAGATTTAAAAGGCACTCTTTTTACATGTCTCTAGAGGCCTTCGTTTTCAAGATATTCGCGATATTTTGTGGCAATACACAAGTTCACATAAGAATTGCCACATAGAAACCGAAATATCTCGAAAATAAAGGCCTCTAGAGTTATTTAGCAAGAGTACCTTTATTGTAGCATTTTGTTTGTGGAGTCTGAAAGATACTCTTCTTAACTATATCTAGAGGCCTTAGTTTTCGAGGTTTCTTCGATTTTGCACGGCAATACTATTGTGAACTTGGATATTGCCACTTAAAATCAAAAATATCTCTTAAACGAAGGCTGCTAGAGATATTTAATAAAGTTAGCTTTATTGCAGCATTTTGATTGGGAAATTTAAAAGGCACTTTCGTTAAATGCCTCAAAAGGCCTTCGTTTTCGAGATATTCGCGATCTCTTGTGGCAATACCCAAATTCACATGAGAACTGCCGCATAAAATCGAGAATATCTCAAAAATAAAGGCCTCTAGAGATATTTAATACAATTATCTTTATTGCAGCATTTTGATTGGGAGATTTAAAAGGCACTCTTTTCACATCTCTCTAGAGGCCTTCGTTTTCAAGATATTCGAGATATTTTGTGGCAATACACAAGTTCACATGATAATTGTCACATAAAACTGAAATATTTCAAAAATAAAGACCTCTAGAGTTATTTAGCAAGAGTGCCTTTATTGTAGCATTTTGTTTGTGGAGTCTGAAAGATACGCTTCTTAACTATCTCTAGAGGCCTTCGTCTTCGAGATGTTTTCGATTTTACACGGCAATACTCTTGTGAACTTGAATATTGCCACTTAAAATCAAAAATATCTCTTAAACGAAGGCTGCTAGAGATATTTAATAAAGTTGGCTTTATTGCAGCATTTCTATTGGGAAATTTAAAAGGCCCTTTCGTTAAATGCCTCAAGAGGCCTTCGTTTTCGAGATATTCGCAATTTCGTGTGGCAATACCCAAATTCACATGAGAACTGCTGCATAAAATCGAGAATATTTCGAAAATAAAGGCCTCTAGAGATATTTAATACAATTATCTTTATTGCAGCATTTTGATTGGGAGATTTAAAAGGCACTCTTTTTATATGCCTCTAGAGGCCTTCGTTTTCAAGATATTCGCGATATTTTGTGGCAATACACAAGTTCACATAAGAATTGCCACATAAAACCGAAATATCTCGAAAATAAAGGCCTCCAGAGTTATTTAGCAAGAGTACCTTTATTGTAGCATTTTGTTTGAAGAGTCTGAAAGATATTCTTCTTCACTACCTCTAGAGGCCTTCGTTTTCGAGGTTTCTTCGATTTCGCACGGCAATACTTTTGTGAACTTGGATATTGCCACTTAAAATCAAAAATATCTCTTAAACGAAGGCTTCTAGAGATATTTAATAGAATTATCTTTATTGCAGAAAATTTATTGAGAAATTTAAAAGGCTCTGGTGTTAAATGTCTCTAGAGGCCTTCGTTTTGGAGATATTCGCGATTTCTTGTGGCAAAATTGAGAATATCTCGAAAATGAAGGCCTTCTACCTATAACTCGATCCAGATTTAACATAAATGGGAAGAACATAATCACGTGGAGCAAGGTCATGTCTAGGAACTCCTCAATATCTATGCTTGGGTTAATCATCCGTTGAATGGGAAGGAGGACGATTCAATTTACTGTCTTACCACGTGTGGATACGTGAACGGTATTACACGTTTCGTTTTCCATTTACCATGTCCTAAGGTCCTCACTGTTTTACAGCATTTCTTAAGGTCGAACGACGCGTTATAATTTAAGCACGAATCTAACTGAAATATTAAAATATCAGCGGTAATGTCACAGTTTAGCCTCAACATTAAAGAACAACCTCGCGTGCCCTTGCTAAGAACTTCGATTATTACATAACGATTAAAATATGACATCCTTGCCGAGCATAATTCTTTCTGCCAGTCGCATTTTTATCGCCTTGCGTTCTGCATAAATGAATACGACACACGTTTAATGTAAAATTAACAATTATTATACATAATTAAACTGATGCGGCATAATTTATTGGTTTTATTGGCTGATAATGTTCAGAATAAAATTATAATCTTTCGAATTTATCTCGTTTTATTGAGTTCGACGACGTTTACGGTTTGATATTTCAATCTCCGAGAGGCGACCATAAATCAACATCGAAGGTGAAACGTCGTCGCGCTTTTCTGCAAAAATTATTCTAAAGCGTACATTACACCATTCCAAATTTTTCGACGCGTCTCCTCATTCGATAATAAATAAGCGGCAAAGCTGCGAAACAAGACACGCGTCATCGCAACGATAGCAAGTAAAATTTTTCGACCCTATAGTATTTTCGTGGCGCGCTCCAGTTCTTGCCCTTAGACTATTTTTCAGAACATACAAGCCAATACAAAGCATAAGGACAATTTTTTTGTTCCAATCAAACCAGTGAGAAATCTGATTCGACTTAAACGAATTATTGTTATTTCCAATAAATCGGATCGAGTTTTGACGTGTCATAAAACAAATCACTGATTAAACTATTACGCGCTATAAAATTTATGAGAGGATTTGTTTTCGATTTTTTATCGCACTATAATATCGTGAAAGCAAGTGATTTCAGTACTAAAGTTCGCCGAGCTCTTATAGCAGTGATACCCTCTCTAGTAATATTCATAATGAGTAAAGTAGACGGAATACGCAAAGCTAGAGGCTGCAGGAAATTTTGCATACACGCAATGTGACGCATATATGCAGTTGTAATACATAAATTAACAGTGGTCGGATCTCCAGTGATGCGTCTTTTCAGTTACAAAATTTTTGTCCATTAGCGATTATTAATATTTCTCGTAGTGACACACAACTAATCGGTTCCAGAAAAAGGCAAGTTAGCTTGCATAGCGATGGATTTGTGGGGGAAAATTTTCTGAATGTAAAGAACGTTAATAAAATTGCCTATAAATTGCAGTAATAGAAATAAATTAATCACGATAAAAGTAATGTTAACGTGTGGTGATTAAAATCGCATACTTTAACACCAGAACGTTAGAACTTGTAAGGTCAAGTTTAAGGTTTCTGGTAACTTGGTACGTTGTTACGTAACGCGATCTTACACAACAGCATAACAAATCCCATACGGATTATCTTCCACGTTTAATTTAATCGTTCTGGTTAATTTACGACTTTGAATAAATCAATCACGTACAGATTATTTCACGGTTAATATTCCCAGGCATAATTTTTATTATTATCTTTGGTTATATTTATAAACATAATTCCTTACGCTCGACTATTGCCTGTTGCGTTCGTGCTATCCTTAATATCGTCTCGTGATCTTGGTCGTTTTGTTTGCGAACACGCCGCGTGCCGCATATAAGCGTCAGTTAATTAGCGCCTGAATCTTCAGTGCCATTTAACAGATCTACCGATATAAACCTAACAAAAATTTGGGTGGCAAAAGACATAGGGAGGTATACTGGCTTTTTGTCACAATCTAGAAGTGAGGTTTCCTATGCTGTTGCTCGCTGGCAGGCGTCGGTGTTTATAGTAGGTGAGGAGGCGTAAATGTCGGACCAGGAAGAGTGGTTAAAAGTTTTCTTCTACGACTGGCCTGCTCACGCGCCAGAGATGAATCTTATAGAAAATTTCCAATGTTTATCAGCAACAGATAATTTTTGGGGAAAACATCCAGCGTAAAGGTGTCATAATAAATTCATCAACCGCTGCAAGCCATAAATTAAAACTGTTCACTAACAACCATGCAAATATTTAAAGAAAATCTTGCCTGATAAAGTGAATTTATGGGACAATAAATTGTTTATGTTACGTACAAGGCACACTTCACAGTTAGCTGTGATAAACTACTAAGCTAAAGTAAATGAGCGCCATCGTTCTATTTATTGAAGCACTTACTAGTTTCCAGGTGGGCCATACTGAATCATCAAATAAATGAATTCGACACGAAACGCTACTACAAAACAGTGAACGACCGAGGTGATTTTATTAACCAAAACTAAGATTAAAAACTAGAAATAACCAGTCATCTTTTCTGTCAATCCTAAGCATGATAAATTAGTTCGCGATTTTTTAATTATATGTTCTCCCAAGGCTTTCCAGAATGTGCTGATATTCTTATAATCAAAACGGATCCGAACTTACTGCGTTTAAGCGATCATTAATTTAATTTGTTGTGTTTGAACACACATTAAGAATGATTCTTTTAAGCAAAATATTTATTTCGAGTTGTAAGTGTGAAGTAACGAAACGAATTCAGATTCTATTAAAAAATGCGCCAGTGACGGCTCGTGACTAATTTTGCAACGGGGGCAACTACAAATTGTCCTCATCGGAGTTTTCGTAAAGGTTGGAGTTTTACATCGCTGTCGATAGACCATTAATCAGCCCGTAAGCTTGGCAATTGAATGTCTGAATGTGGGATTAAAATATTACAACAAAGATTTTCTTAATTACGTCGAAAATCATGAGTGATGAGTTGTAAAAAAGATTTACCGCTTGCGATAAGATTATCTCTGTCAGATGGAGTTTAATTCATTGTAATGGCAGTAATAAACTAATGCTGGAATTAATGTTGTTGTGGAAAAACACTTCGTGGGAAGTCCTAGCTACACCTTTAGATTGCAGGAGAAAGACGCATGTTAAGTATAGTGTGCTTAGTAGAACAAAACCCCTTTACTGGTTACGACAAAATTTCAACAATAATCTACATTGTCTGTTCTGCTGAAGCGAATTAATTGCCCAACAAGGAACTTATGTCAGATCGTATTCAATTATGCAAATTAAACACACTTAATAAGTGGTCATTTTAGAAACTCAGTGGAACGGCACGCCTTAAATTGCTGCTCTTATAATAAGTGCCTCCAAAAGAAATTCAACAGAAGAAACTTATGTCAGATCGTATTTAATTCTGTAAATTAAAGAAACTTAATAAGCGGTAAATTTTATAAACTCACTGGAACAAAGCCTCAAATTGCTGCTCTTGCAATAATAAGTTCCTCCAAAAAATCCAACAAAAGGTTGCACTATCACATTTGTTGGCGCGATTTATAATTAAGTTCCCAATAAAGAACTTATGTCAGATCGTATTCAATTTTGTAAATTAAACACACTTAATAAGTTGTAAATTTTAGAAACTCAGTGGACAACACGCCGTAAATTGCTGCTCTTGTAATAAGTGCCTCCAAAGAAATTCAACAGAGGGAACTTATGTCAGATAGTATTCAATTCTGCAAATCAAACACACTTAATAAGTGGTAAATTTTAGAAACTCAGTGGAACAACATGCCATAAATTGCTGCTCTTGTAATAAGTGCCTCCAAAAAAATTCAACAAAAGGAACTTATGTCAGATCGTATTTAATTCTGTAAATTAAGGGCCAGTATTTTCACCTCCAGTTAACTTTATTCGGCAGTTATTTACCTAGGATACAATTGTTACAACAATGAAAATCAACAACTTTAACTGGCGGATAAAGTTAACGGGAAGATGAAAATATCGGGCCTAAAGAAACTAAATAAGTGGTAAATTTTACAAACTCACTGGAACAAAGCCTCAAATTGCTGCTCTTGCAATAATAAGTTCCTCCAAAAAATCCAACAAAAGGTTGCACTATCACATTTGTTGGCGCGATTTATAATTAAGTTCCCAATAAAGAACTTATGTCAGATCGTATTCAATTTTGTAAATTAAACACACTTAATAAGTGGTAAATTTTAGAAACTCAGTGGACAACACGCCTTAAATTGCTGCTCTTGTAATAAGGGCCTCCAAAGAAATTCAACAGAAGGAACTTATGTCAGATCGTATTTAATTCTGTAAATTAAAGAAACTAAATAAGTGGTAAATTTTACAAACTCACTGGAACAAAGCCTCAAATTACTGCTCTTGCAATAATAAGTCCATCCAAAAAATTCAACAAAAGGTTGCACTATCACATTTGTTGGCGCGATTTATAATTAAGTTCCCAATAAAGAACTTATGTCAGATCGTATTCAATTTTGTAAATTAAACACACTTAATAAGTGGTAAATTTTAGAAACTCAGTGGACAACACGCCTTAAATTGCTGCTCTTGTAATAAGTGCCTCCAAAGAAATTCAACAGAGGAACTTATGTCAGATCGTATTCAATTCTGTAAATTAAAGAAACTAAATAAGCGGTAAATTTTACAAACTCACTGGAACAAAGCCTCAAATTGCTGCTCTTGCAATAATAAGTTCCTCCAAAAAATTCAACAAAAGGTTGCACTATCACATTTGTTGGCGCGATTTATAATTAAGTTCCCAATAGGGAACTTATGTCAAATAGTATTCAATTCTGCAAATTAAACACACTTAATAAGCGTTAAATTTTAGAAACTCAGTGGAACAACATGCCATAAATTGCCGCTCTTGTAATAAGTACCTCCAAAAAATTCAAGAAAAGGAACTTATGTCAGATCGTATTCAATTCTGTAAATTAAAGAAACTAAATAAGCGGTAAATTTTAGAAACTCAGTGGAACGACACACCTTAAATTGCTGCTCTTATAATAAGGGCCTCCAAAGAAATTCAACAGAAGGAACTTATGTCAGATCGTATTTAATTATGTAAATTAAAGAATCTAAATAAGTGGTAAATTTTACAAACTCACTGGAACAAAGCCTCAAATTGCTGCTCTTGCAATAATAAGTTCCTCCAAAAAATTTAACAAAAGGTTGCACTATCACATTTGTTGGAGCGATTTATAATTAAGTTCTCAATAAGGAACTTATGTCAGATCGTATTCAATTCTGCAAATTAAACACATTTAATAACTGGTAAATTTTAGAAACTCAGTGGAACGACACACCTTAAATTGCTGCTCTTGTAATAAGTGCCTCCAAAGAAATTCAACAGAAGGAACTTATGTCAGATCGTATTTAATTCTGTAAATTAAAGAAACTAAATAAGTGGTAAATTTTACAAACTCACTGGAACAAAGCCTCAAATTGCTGCTCTTGCAATAATAAGTTCCTCCAAAAAATCCAACAAAAGGTTGCACTATCACATTTGTTGGCGCGATTTATAATTAAGTTCTCAATAAGGAACTTATGTCAGATCGTATTCAATTCTGCGCGGTAAATTTTAGAAACTCAGTGGAACGACACTCCTTAAATTGCTGCTCTTATAAGTGCCTCCAAAAAAATTCAACAAAAGGAACTTATGTCAGATCGTATTCAATTTGCATTAGCGGTTCCATCAGAGGTCTGATAAACGGTATTAATACTATTGAAAGTATTTATTGCAACGATTAACGACTTCAGCCAACCGCAGTGGCATCCGTCAGTCTATCTCGTAACCGATACACAATCTCCTTTGCGGTTGCTGCACGTACGGGTCGCGCGAAAATTTGTTAGAAGACAATGTGGGAAAATTATGAGTTTATAATGCAATAGTTATGTCTGAATATGCCTGTTAGCGAATAAAATTTGATAACATATTTTTTTATTGCTATAATTTGCTACTACTTGGGTTCTTGGTATAGGGACCCCAGAGATTCGACGTACGGGCCTCCCTCTGCGCACCGCCTCCGCCACTGCCGCTATCTTTGATAAAGGAAATTTTATTTCCGACAAATTTGTGAGTAATTACCTCGGTAATTACCGATATCTTTACTACCCTAATCCCATTTAAAGCCGATGCATTGCCAAAAATTTTATCTGCTACAATTATGTACTTATATCAGTAAGTACCTTACAGACACTGTCTACTATTTACGAGCAGTCCGATAAGGAGACGTATCCAATGTTGGTAAATAATTCAACTAAATACAATTGGCCACATAAAAAAAATGTAGGCTAAAGTTTCCCATTAATGCAGAACCGGTTGCTAGAATAATACGTAATATGTATATTCGGCAACGCACCAGCGGCGGTTGTAGGCGATAGCGATAGCCGCATTTAATACGCTGCTGCTTTCTATTTTTCAAATAATTTACTTACCAAAGTATTCTGGTATCCCAGTCCATATTTCTGATTGGCCCGCTCGTCCACTGTGTCAATTTTGTCCATTTTGAGGAAGCTCGCACAACCAACTTGAAATACGCGCGCACAGCACCGACTAAGATCTACACTGCCACACACTGGACGAGGACTTCATAACGGCTTGTCTCTGGAAACGAAGAAAAGACGTTAATGTTATCGTAGGTAACCAAATCACGGCGTGCTTTGCTCAGAGCTGATATTATACTAAGAAAATTTCGTATTATAATTTCAAATTTATTACCTGTCGGAATCCAAGGTTATTTTTTTTAATATATCTACGTCGATGCGTGCGATTTAATAATACTTATATAAAAAACAATTTTAGCCTGAATTAAATAATAATTATGTTTTGGTATTTGTTTACGTAAGAAAAAGATCACTTTCTCAACCTTACGATACTTTGACCCATCCATATCCGTTTCCAAAAATATTATTGCGTTTTTAAATATAATAAAGCAATTGATTGTAATTATACAGGGTGGGGTAATATTGTGCGTTTGACTTTGATATCCCCGGCCCCGGTATAAACACTATAGAGTTGTGTCGTAAATGGCATTAATATATTTTCTTACGAGCGTGCGGAAAATACCACTTTTCCGCACGCATTTTAGTTTCGAAAGTTGCACTTTTCCGCACTAGTGCGGACAAGTACATTTTTTCGCACTAGTGCGGAAAAGTACATTTTACCCGCACTAGTGCGGAAAAGTGCAACTTTCGAAACTAAAATGCGTGCGGAAAAGTAATTATATTTTTATTTGCATTTTTGGGTAAGTTTTAATTACATTTTGAAAATGTGATCACGCTCCTAGGAAAAATATTGTTCCTAACACATGCGGAAACTGTCTTTTCCGCACTCGACTGCTTGACCGAACTCCGCTTCGCGTCGTTCGGTCAACGGCAGTCGCGTGCGGAAAAGTACCACTTTCCGCACTTGTTAGAAAAATTACTATTTTCCTAGGAGCGTGCGGAAAATACCACTTTTCCGCACTCATGTTAGTTTCGAACGTCGCACTTTTCCGCACTAGTGCGGAAAAGTGCAACTGCTCGCCTGGGAATGTTCTATTGATGTATTGACTTACTACAAGCAAATAGCATAGTAATCTAAACGAAACGAGATAATTTACGACAATTTTTGAATAATTAAATGTCAAGGTTAACGTTCATCACAGTTAGAAAACGCAATTCTTTAGCTTTACTGGTTATTTGGCGCATTTAAATACCTCTTGGTTCTTAAATGACCCCCCCCATCACAAGAAAGTCTATAGGCATTAAATCTGGACATCTTGCTGGCCATTTTCTTGGTGCTCGCTGAATCCAGGTCCATGGCCATTTGTGCTTATTGCGATTAATGCCCTTGATGTTCACGAGAAAAAAAATGGCGCCATTGATAAGGATTAGAACACGTGCGAACGTGACGCAATAAGAATTAAATTATGCATTAACGCCCATAAATTTTCAAGTAGACTGTTTGCTCGTGGCTTACGAGTGTAATCAAATCTCAATACAATTATCATTAAAGTCCAGCCAAAGTGGGTACGAATTCTTAATCTAAGGAAAAGAACATAATATCTTGAGATTAGATATTTAATTTTTTTTATAACTATTGATTGACAAGCGATGTGTATCGCATACTTGTATTTTGTATATTTAATTAAAAAAAAACAATTTTTCTCACTGTAACAAAATTTTAAGGTTCAACAAAAATTTTGAAACTTGAATGTCGCGTTTGTTAGTAAACTTAGTGAAAAAAACAAAAAAAAAAATTGTCCCGTTACACCTCCCTCTGAAGTTTTCAACGATAAGGACAATAAGCCATTTACCTGCAGTATTATCCAAGCAAGAATTCAAAATTGACACGCTGTAGATGAAGCTCCAAAGCGGGTACCTATACTGCCAAACACCCACTAACTCACTATTTTTTTTCCCGTCGAAAGCGCGTCGTGCGTCGGCTTCAAATTGTTAAATACTGCATTTAACTGTCACAAATTATAGCATTATAAAATGGTATGTTATCGGATATCTTGTCGTAGGTACAAGGACAAACGTACGCGGTTATGATAAGGAAAGGCGAATCATATGGAATAAATTTTGGGGGATTTCAACGTCTGACGAGTTAATCGTGTAAATTCAAATCTGATCGTTGGATTATTGGAAATTACGAGCATAATTTCAAAAGGAAAGGCTAGGCGCCGCGAATGAATTGAGCCTAAGCATGGCATTCGTAGTTTTTGGATTGATATTTTATTTGAAAAAAATAAATGAAAATTTAAAACTTTTGCTCTCAAAAGAGGCATTTATTTTAACGATTGATTTTACTTTGAGCATAAGTTTGACGCTAATCGAAAACTGTCGGCACCCAATGGGCTGAAATATAGTGTTTATTACTACATTAAATATTTAAAACTGTTTGTTTCCTCATTTGTCCAATAAAATTCATTAACAGCGATTGCGTTTTTCTGGAAAGCAGTGTATTTGTTTTACATAAATGGTAGTATTTAATTATACTTCTTACGTCAGTGATGATTATCACCTAATTAACTACGTGCCGGGACAGATTACGCATTAGATAACAATCCGGCTTAGCCCAGAAAGTTACGCCGATCACTTTCGCCAGCATTCCCAAGAACTAGAGCAAGTTTTTTCATTTTTTTCATTCATTTTTACGAAACTTTGTGGGGGGCATTTTCAATATAATTTATTAATTTAAGAAGACACGCATTTTTGTTTGGTTTAAGGTCTGGTTTATTTGATTTTTCGAAAAAATTTGCTTTGACGTAAAAATGTGCTGGTCTCTTTTCGTCGTAAAATTTTTTTTCAAAACGTAATTAAATCCACAAAAATGGATGGATTTTTTTAAATTTGTTTAAAAATGAAAACCATTTAATGATATTGTATAGTTTTAAACCATAATATTTATTCATTATTTTTCACTTGAATTTTATTTAAATTCTAGTCTATCTAGTTGATATTTTTAATTGATATTTCTAATTGCAACAAAAATATCTACTACATAATTTCAATTAAATTAAAAATATCTAATAAATAAAATTAATTAATATAAAAATATTCACTAGATATGTTTAATTCAACTAGAGATATTTAAAAATAGTTAGAGATGTCTCTGATGAGTTTCAGATATCTCTAGTTGAATTAAAAATATGTAGTAAATATATTTTAATTAAAAACGTCAATTGAAAATATCTACTAGATATTTTTATTTCAATTAAGAATACCAAGTAGATATTTCTAAAGACTTAAAAATAACTACTAAATATTTTTAATTGAAATGAAAAAAATTAAATAGATATTTTTAATTCACTTGAGATAACAGAACATGGCCCGGCTCCTACTCTGTATGTAGAAGAAAACTAATGAATTTTAGATATCAGAAATCGGTTTCAGATATGTGGAAATAATTAGAGATATCTCTAATGAGTTTCAGATACCTCTATTTGAATTAAAAATATCTAGTAAATATTCTTATTTCAATTAACAAAAATAACTAGTAGATATTTTAAAATGATATCTCTAAGTAATTCAAATAAAAATATTTACCAGATATTTATAATTAATTAGTAAATATCTAGTAAATAATTTCACTACATTTTTTTAATTCAGCTAGAGATATCCAAAATTCACAGTATTCACAGTCCAAAGAAATTCATTAGAAATATCTCTAATTGAATTAAAAGTATCTAACAGATATTTCTAATTGAAATAAGAATATTTACTAGATACTTTCAATTAAATAAAATATCTAGTAAATAATTTTACAAAATTTTTTAAATTTTAATAGATATAAAAGTCACCTGATATGTCTATATTTTCTTTAATGAACATCAAATACATGAAGATAAGATATATCTCTTATAAATTTCAGGTACATCTAAATGAATTAAAAATGTTAGTAAATATTTTTATTACAATTTGGATATCAATTAAAAGTATCTACTACAATGATTTCAATTAAATTATGAATATTTAATAAATAAATTTAATTTATAAAAATATTCACTAGATATTATTAGTTTAACTAGAGATATTTAAAAGTCATTAGAGACATCTCTAATGAATTATAGATATCAGAAATCGATTTCAGATGTATGGAAATAATTAGAGTTATCTCTAATGAGTTTCAGTTGAATTAAAAATATCTAGTCAATATTTTTATTTTAATTAAAAACGTCAATTGAAAATATCTACTAGATATTTTTATTTCAATTAAGAATACCAAGTAAATATTTTTAAAGACTTAAAAATAACTACTAGATATTTTTAATTGAAATAAAAAAAATAGATAAACATTTTTAATTCATTTGAGATAACAGAACATGGCCTAGCTCCTACTCTGTCAGAAATCGATTTCAGATATGTGGAAATGATTAGAGAAATCTATAATGAGTTTCAGATACCTCTGGTTGAATTAAAAATATCTTAGTAAATATTTTTATTTTAATTAGGAACATCAATTAAAAATAACTAAGATAATTTAAAATGATATCTCTAAGTAATTGAAATAAAAATATTTACCAGATATTTATAATTAAACAGTAAATATCTAGTAAATAATTTCACTACATTTTTTTAATTCAACTAGAGATACCTAAAATTCACAGTATTCACGTCCAAAGAAATTCATTAGAAATATCTCTAATTGAATTAAAAGTATCTAACATATATTTCTAATTGAAATAAAAATATTTACTAGATACTTTCAATTAAATAAAATATCTAGTAAATAATTTTACTAAATTTTTTAAATTTTAATAGATATAAAAGTCACCTGATATGTCTATATTTTCTTTAATGAACATCAAATACATGAAGATAAGATATATCTCTTATAAATTTCAGGTACCTCTAATTGAATTAAAAATGTTAGTAAATATTTTTATTACAATTTGGATATCAATTAAAAGTATCTACTACAATGATTTCAATTAAATTAAGAATATTTAATAAATAAATTTAATTTATTAAAATATTCACTAGATATTATTAGTTCAACTAGAGATATTTAAAAGTCATTAGAGACATCTCTAATGAATTATAGATATCAGAAATCGATTTCAGATGTATGGAAATAATTAGAGGTATCTCTAATGAGTTTCAGTTGAATTAAAAATATCTAGTCAATATTTTTATTTTAATTAAAAACGTCAATTGAAAATATCTACTAGATATTTTTATTTCAATTAAGAATACCAAGTAAATATTTTTAAAGACTTAAAAATAACTACTAGATTTTTTAATTGAAATAAAAAAAATTAAATAGATATTTTTAATTCATTTGAGATAACAGAACATGGCCTAGCTCCTACTCTGTCAGAAATCGATTTCAGATATGTGGAAATAATTAGAGAAATCTATAATGAGTTTCAGATACCTCTGGTTGAATTAAAAATATCTTAGTAAATATTTTTATTTTAATTAGGAACATCAATTAAAAATAACTAAGATAATTTAAAATGATATCTCTAAGTAATTGAAATAAAAATATTTACCAGATATTTATAATTAGATAATAATTAGAGATATCTCTAATGAGTTTCAGGTACCTCTAGTTGAATTAAAAAATCTAGTAAATATTTTTATTTTATTTAAAAACATCAATTAAAAATAACTAGCAGACATTTTTAAGTGATATCTCTAAGCAATTGAAATAAAAATATTCACCAGATATTTATAATTAAATAGTAAATATCTAGTAAATAATTTCACCACACTTTTTTAATTCAACTAGAGATATCTCAAATTCACAGTTAGAATGGTCAAAGAAATTCATTAGAAATATCTCTAAGTGAATTAAGACATTTCTAATTGAAATAAAAATATTTACTAGATATCACGTAGATATTTCTGAAAACTAAAAAATAACTATTAGATATTTTTAATTCATTAACACTTGAAAGGACGCCGGCTAACAAGTGTCTAGAAATTATATCACATCGCTAACCTTTTGATTAGTCGATTGCTAATCATCGTAAAAAATATGATGTCAGATATAATAGCAGTCGGTTATGGGGGATACCCGTGCTGACACTATAATTAATTACTAATTATATTTCTGCAGGCATTGCAATCATGAATTCTTGGTGGTATTGGTAATCGGAAATCACACTTTGCTCTGATATATCCGAGTGGGCATGTGTGTGTGACTGAGCGCGAGGAATTTTGTAAAAACCATTAAAATCATGCTAATATATGCACGTTTCGCAATATGCGGGAATACACTCACCGCCGTGGTCTAGGAATATTTATTGATGAGTTGACAATATTAAAATTAGTTTCGGCTAAATTCTTGCTTCCTATTATTGGTTTTTAAGCCATGGTGAAATGTTAAGGGCCGGGGGCAAGATGTGGAGCCAAACTACTAGGTGCAAACAACCGCTGGAACTGGCACTAAAACAAATTGTCGCTCGTGTACCATGTACGAGCCCGCCAAACCGTTCCGCCACTCTTAGGTTAGCCCTATTATTAAAACAACATTCTGAGCAACGTCTGCGTCTAAAAATAAAGTCTACTTACATAATGTCAGGCAAATCCGTTACCAATCGCTATTTGTGCAAGTCGATTAATAGAAACGGGCACACACATCCCCAGCACTTCCTCCTCCGGCGTAACCCAACAAAACCGCGAATTTGTCTGATCCGACGTCGCGGGGGGACAACCGAAATAGAAGAGGCGATTGTTTTCCTTTGGAGACCGTCCAAATCTGATGCACCACTGAGTTGTAGAGGAAAAAAACGAGGCTGGCGTGTTACCACTCGAAATTAAGATAATCGCGAGGATTCTGCCATGGCGCTGTGAAATTTAATGACGCCTCTGTCGCACCACATAACGGTATGGTGGTTGGATACGAGGTCGACTTGATACGGCGCTCTTCAGCGGTACGGGGTGGACCGTGCAGCATCAGATCCCATATTCCTATTAGAAAATTCGTCTTCTTCTACACAGGAAATTGGAGGTGACTAAATTTGACCGTTTAAATTCCTATTCCTAGTCAGGTATATATTAAATATATATTACTGACGAGGCATAAAAAAATCGAAAGATAACCATGGCAGTACTTTAATAATAATAATAATAATAAAAATGTTATTATTATTATTATTATTATTAATAATATTAAAATGCTTTTTGGTAGGTACTATAAATTTCTACCTGTGCTTACTTGGGTTCTAATTTTTCAAATTATATGTCAGGTCTTCCACATGGGTCAGTATTAGGGGCCCTTGTTATTGTATTATATTCATTTAAATAGAATGGTGAATTTTTGTTTAATAATAAACAAGAACAGAATACAAAGAAAAAAAATTATTCGGTACTTTCCATACATTATTTTCTCACTGGTGTTATTCGCCCCAAAAACAAAAAAAATTTTGACAATATTTAAGAATCACTTATGATGTTATAAACAATTAAGTAAATAATACCTAGTAAATTTAGACTGACAGTTGCGTCTAGACGAAGCGCTCCTTAATATTTAACAAGTATTAGTTAAACTATAAAAAGTTCATCCATGACCCCATGACAAGCAGAACTAAAGTATTTACATTCAAGTATCTACAAACAAAATATAAACAATCGATATGATACAGAAATATAAATAAAAAACATGTCACAATAAAAACTGGTCAAACTACATCAGCAATTAATTTTTAAAATTTTATTAAGTAGCAACAGTTTATTATTATTCTTGCAAGATTATAACAATAAGTACTTGCGACAGTGGTCAAGCAATCGCGTAAAAAGTTAACTCATTTTCATTGACTGTTTTAATATATATTATAAAATCACGTAGGAATGCGTTTGTCGTTTGTTCCTGACGACTTTTTCATTCACGAATCTCTGATTCAGCCAAAGCAATCGAATCAAACTTTTTATCACGTAAGTGCCAAATGCTCGGCCAGACAAGTGGGTTTACAAAATAAAATTATGAGTAAAAACGTACCAAACAGAAGAGCATCCAGCAGGGCACATTCCAGTACTAGAGTGTCACAAAATTATAGAATATCTAGGCGATAAACATTGATTTATAAAAAAAAATAAACAAGGAGCCCAACTTAAGATAACAATTATCTTCGAGCACTTCACAATAAATGTGTAGATTTCATGCCGGGGCAAAGATAATGTCCAGTTTGTTAAACCACTTATCACATGAAATTAACGAATCGTCATTTGAAACACAGACGAATGTGTTAATTAAATCCTAGCCTAGCAGGTACTTCGTTTACGTGCTCATCTTGGAACACGGCAAAACACTGTTTTGCCCAAGCATTTCAAATTGACAAATTGAACAGCTTCAAAATAAAGTTCAAGGTGCCGCGCTGACTTCTCGGCGGAATTCCCGCAAATCGCACGCCGCTGCGCGTATTCTTGGTTGCCTAACCACCGCAAGCTTAAACGCTGCTCTGTTATAGTCCAGGGAATGTGCTCGATAAGTCGTCAAATCTAGGAGGGAGGGCCTAGAGAACTGAATTTTCGCATGCAGTTTTATTTAGTGATTAACAATAAAATGTGTAAAGTCTTCACCGTTGAAACGAAAGCTTTAATTTTTTTCCAATTATAAACTAAAAATATGTTATTTTTCAAATATCTCCGGTATCAAAACAATACTTAGAGAATCGAGTTTCTCAAAATAAAGTTCAAGATTGCCGTACTGACATGTTGGTGGAATTCCTGCAATTCTCACGTCGCTACGTGTATCTTTGGTTGCCTAACTATTACAAATTTAAACGTCTGTGTGTTTAATAAGCCGCCAAATCCACGACAACGCCCCAGCAAGCTAAATTTTTTTATGTAGTTTTATATGGTCCTTAACAGAATTCTACGAAGCTCTGGAAGGGACTCCTAAAATAAAATTTTAAAATTCCGAGTTATAATTCGAAATTTTATTACAAAATGCCGAGTTATAAGTCGAAATTTCAAAATTCCGAGTTATAACTCGTAATTTATTTCAAAATTCCCAGTTATAAGCCGAAATTTTGAAATTCTGAGTTATAACTCAAAAAACTCGGAATTTTGAAATATAATTTTGAGTTATAACTCAGAATTTCAAAATTTCGACTTATAACTCGGAATTTTTTAAACAAAATTTTGAGTTATAACTCGGAATTTTTTAAATAAAATTTAGAGTTATAACTCGGAATTTTTAATATAAAATTTAGAGTTATAACCCAGAAATTCAAAATTTCGGCTTATAACTGGGAATTTTGATATAAAATTTTGAGTTATCTCTGAATTTCAAAATTTCGGCTTATAACTCGGGATTTTGAAATAAAATTTCGTTATAACTCAATTTTTTTTTATTCCGAGTTATAGCTCAAAATTTTATTTAAAAAATTCCGAGTTATAAGTCGCAATTTCAAAATTCCGAGTTAAACTCGAACTTTTATTTCTAAATTCCCAGTTATTAGCCGAAATTATGAAATTCTGAGTTATAACTCAAAAACTCGGAATTTTGAAATATAATTTTGAGTTATAACTCGGATTTTTTAAATAAAAATTTGAGTTATAACTCTGAATTTCAAAATTTCGGCTTATAACTGGGAATTTTGAATTAAAATTTCGAGTTATAACTAAAAATTTTATTTAAAAAATTCCGAGTTATAGCTCAAAATTTTATTTAAAAAATTCCGAGTTATAAGTCGAAATTTTATTTCAATATTCCGAGTTATAACTCGTAATTTCAAAATTTCGACTTATAACTCGGAATTTTTTAAATAAAATTTAGAGCTATAACTTGGAATTTTTTAAATAAAATTTCGATTTATAACTCGGAATTTTTTAAATAACAGCTATAACTCGGAATTTTTCTAATAAAATTTTGAGTTATAACTCTGAATTTTTTAATAAAATTTTGAGTTATAACTCTGAATTTCAAAATTTCGGCTTATAACTGGGAATTTTGAAATAAAATTTTGAGTCGGAATTTTGAAATAACCCAAAATTTTGATTTTACTTGCGAACACGATTTCTGCCACCCAAAAATATTCGAAAATAGTACCGATTTTTTAAAAACATTGTTTTGGACCATCCAAGGAAGTAAAAATCCCATTTCGCCTATTATATTACCTTTCCTGGACATTTGCGACCAATCGACTTTAACACCTCCTTACCTGGCCGAGCCCTACATGGGCAACTCGACAATTAAATTTTGATTTCGACCACGTGACCGTTATTATTACCAATTACAACGTTAACGACACAAGCTCATCGAATGTCACGTATACAAATTGCCAATCATCGCTATTTTTGCGATTTATATTATGCAATGAGGCCTTATTCGCTCCAGATCCACCTCATCGAAGATACACACAATAAGTTAAATACTTCAACGGACGCAGAATATCGCGTGAGATGCGAGTGTCCTGGTGCGACTTAAGGACTATGTGAAGAGAAGGTGTCGGGTGGTGGTTCGATGGCTGCAAGTGATTTCCTTAAGGATATTCCCAAACCATCGATATGTTCCGCCTACATGGTAAGAATGCGCAATGAAAAATAATTAACTGCCGGCCGGGAAGATGTAGTCGGTGCGTGTCCGTTGTCTTTAAATGGGTATTTTTGGGATTGCAAGGGGTTGTACTATACGTGGTGTTATTATTATGAAAAATATTTTACGCCTAATTATAATATGTTTGTTGGTGGTACACGCGATAGAAATATATGCAAATTACATAGGTAAGACAAATAGCAGCCGGGACGCTAATCAACGATTGATTAATGCCAATTAGACATCGTTATCATTAATTATAACAATTTGACGAAATACAAATAAAAAGTTATTTTTGGCAAATTAATTGAAACGCAAATAAAAAATTAATTGCATGTTGACCTGAAAAGTATATTTACCTATGTCTAATTTATTCTTAAGCGAGTATAATAAAATGGCGCAGCTAATAGAAACCTCTATGCAGCCGTGGTTGTGATATATTCTAAAGAAATTTTAATCTTGAGAAAAAAATAACTCTTTTTGGTTGATCGTTGGGCGCCAAAAAACATTCTAGCAGTTTCTATACATCTATTCTATTTTCGTAAATCCAGCTAATAATGCCATACGTATTTATATTGGCGGCATTGTAGACTGTAACGTGTCCTCCGGTACGTAAAGTAAAGAATCAAACAAAATAAATCACAACAGCAAATAGACGTTAATCGAGCAGAAGTCAAATATTGTTATAAACAATAAGATAAGGCTGGAAGCATATAGCATTGTTAGCGTGACGTAACGATTGTGTGCTGTGCTGTTATAACAATAACAATAAAAAGGTCACTGAGATCTTGATCGGGACTATAAATTTTATTGGATTGTTCTTTATTAGGAAGTGAATTATTACTTTTCGGGACATTATAGCAGCTTTTTTAAAGAAAAGTTACTTCTAATATAAGAATCTAAAAAAAAACAAAAATAAATCTTTACGGATATTCTCAAAAAATGTTTGAAGATAAGGGCGAGATGAATTGCTGCTGTAAAGTACAGTTCGATATCTTCTCCGTAGTGAAGACAGAGACGCATGATTTTCCATCCTTGGTAAAAAAAAAATTAAAAAAATTATCTCTAAAAATTCTCAAAAATTTCGTGAATAAAGTCTCGTAGACGTCTGATATCGGAGATATGAGACTATGAACCATTTTTAAAGAAACAATACATCTAATACAGGTAAAATTAAAAAAAAAAGAAGAAATTAAAGAGTAAAAAATTCTCTAAAAAAATAATACAAAAATCTAAAAATCCTTCAAAATTTCATAAATAAAGGTCCGCAGACGAATTCTCTCAAATAATTCATGGATAACGGCCCGCAGACGTCTGATAGCGGAGATATGAGATTGTGAACCTTTTTTTTAAAGACAAAACACTTCTAATATAAGTAAAATTTAATGAAACACAAAAAATTTAAGAGTAAGAAAAATTCTCAAAATATTCATGAATAAAAACCCGCAGAGATTGTTAAACCTTTTTAAAGAAAAAATACTCCTAATATATTAAGTAAAATTAAAAAAATAACAAAGAAAATTAGAGAGTAAAGAACATTCTCTCTAAAAAATCTCAAAAATTCATGACTTATTAAAGAAAACATATTTCTAATATTAGTAAAATTTAAAAAAACTAAAAAAATTCAAGAGTAAAAAAGATTCTTTAAGAATTCTCAAAAATTCCAAGAATAAAGGCCCTTTGGCGTCTGATAGCGGAGATATGAGATTGTGAACCTCTTTTTAAAATTTAATAAAACAAAAAATTAAAGAGTGAGGAAAATTCTCTCTAAAAATTCTCAAAAAATTCGTGAATAAAGGCCCAAAACTTCTGATAGAGGAGATATGAGATTGTGAAACCTTTTTAAAGCAAAAATACTTCCAATATAAGTAAAATTAAAAAAATAACAAAGAAAATGAGAGAGTATAGAACATTCTCTCTAAAAATTCTCAAAAATTCACAACTTCTTAAAGAAAAAATATTTTTAATATTATTCAAATTTAAAATAATTAAGAAAATTAAAGAGTAGAAAAGATTCTCTAAGAATTCTCAAAAATTCCAAGAATAAATGCCCGCAGGCGTCTCATAGCCGACACGTGAGATTGTGAAACTTTTTTAAAGAGAATATACCTCTTATATAAGTAAAATTAAAAAAAGAACAAAGGAAATTAAAGAATAAAGAAAATTATCTCTAAAAATTCACAAACATTTCATGAATAAAGGTCCGTAGACGTCTGATAGCGGACATATGAGATTGTGAACCTTCTTTAAAGATAAAATACTTCTAATACAAATAAAATTAAAAAAAGCAAAAAATTAAAGAGTAATGAAAATTTTCTCTAAGAATCCTCAAACAAATCATGAAAAAAGGCCCGCAAACGTCTGATAGCAGAGTTATGAGATTGTAAACCTAAAAAAAATACTTCTAATATAAGTGATATTTAGAAAAAACAAAAAAATTCTCTAAAATTTTCAAAAAAATCATGAATAAAGGCCCGCCGACGTCTGATAGCGGGCACGTGAGATTGTGAAACTATTTTAAAGAGAAAATACCTCTAATATAAGTAAAATTAAAAAAGAGAACAAAAGAAATTAAAGAGTAATGAAAATTATCTCTAAAAATTCGCAAAAATTTCTTGAATAAAGCTCCGTAGACATCTGATAGCGGACATATGAAATTGTGAACCTTCTTTAAAGATAAAATACTTCTAATACAAATAAAATTTAAAAAAATGCAGAAAAAAAGAGTAAAGAAAATTTTCTCTAAAAATCCCCAAATAATTCATGAGCCTGCAAACGTCTGATAGCAGAGTTATGAGATTGTTAACATAAGAAAAAAAATACTTCTAATATAAGTAAAATTTAGAAAAAACAAATTCTCAAAAAATTCAGCAATAAAGGCCCAAGACGTCTGATACCGGAGATATGAGATTGTGAAACCTTTTTAAAGAAAAAATACTGCCACTATAAGTAAAATTAAAAAAATAAAAGAGTAAAAAAGATTTTCTAAGAATTCTCAAAAATTTCAAGAATAAAGGCCCGCAGGCGTCTGATAGCGGAGGTACGGTATTGTGAAACTTAATTAAAGAAAAAATACTTCTAATATAAGTAAAACATAAAAAAACAAAAAAAATTGAAAAGCAAAAAAATTCTCTAAAGATTTTCAAAAAAATCAGAAATTAAGGCTCGCCGACTTCTGATAGCGGACACGTGAGATCGTGAAACTTTTTTACAGAGAAAATACCTGTAATATAGGTAAAATTAAAAAAAGGACAAAAGAAATTAAAGAGTAAAGAAAATTATCTGTAAAAATTTTCAAAAATTTCATGAATAAAGGTCCGTAGACGTCTGATAGCGGACATGTGAGATTGTGAGACTTTTTTAACGAGAAAATACTTCCAATATAAGTAAAATTAAAAAAATAACAAAAAAATTAGAGAATAAAAAACATTTTCTCTAAAAATTCTCTAAAATTCATGACTTATTAAAGAAAAAATATTTCTAATATTAGTAAAATTTAAAAGAGCTAAAATAATTAAAGAGTAAGAAAGATTCTCTAAGAATTCTCAAAAAATCCGTAGTAGTCTGATAGCGGACATATAAGATTCTGAACCTTCTTTAAAGATAAAATACTTCTAATACAAATAAAATTAAAAAAAGCAAAAAATTAAAGAGTAATGAAAATTTTCTCTAAGAATCCTCAAACAAATCATGAAAAAAGGCCCGCAAACGTCTGATAGCAGAGTTATGAGATTGTAAACCTAAAAAAAATACTTCTAATATAAGTGATATTTAGAAAAAACAAAAAAATTCTCTAAAATTTTCAAAAAAATCATGAATAAAGGCCCGCCGACGTCTGATAGCGGGCACGTGAGATTGTGAAACTATTTTAAAGAGAAAATACCTCTAATATAAGTAAAATTAAAAAAGAGAACAAAAGAAATTAAAGAGTAATGAAAATTATCTCTAAAAATTCGCAAAAATTTCTTGAATAAAGGTCCGTAGACATCTGATAGCGGACATATGAAATTGTGAACCTTCTTTAAAGATAAAATACTTCTAATACAAATAAAATTTTAAAAAATGCAAAAAAAAGAGTAAAGAAAATTTTTTCTAAAAATCCTCAAATAATTCATGAGCCTGCAAACGTCTGATAGCAGAGTTATGAGATTGTTAACATAAGAAAAAAAATACTTCTAATATAAGTAACATTTAGAAAAAACAAAAAAAATTCTCAAAAAATTCAGCAATAAAGGCCCAAGATGTCTGATACCGGAGATATGAGATTATGATACTTTTTTAAAGAAAAAATACTGCCACTATAAGTAAAATTAAAAAAATAAAAGAGTAAAAAAGATTCTCTAAGAATTCTCAAAAATTCCAAGAATAAAGGCCCGCAAGCGTCTGATAGCGAAGGTACGGTATTGTGAAACTTAATTAAAGAAAAAAATTCTTTTAATATAAGTAAAACATAAAAAAACAAAAAATATTGAAAAGCAAAAAAATTCTCTAAAGATTCTCAAAAAAATCAGAAATTAAGGCTCGCCGACGTCTGATAGCGGACACGTGAGATTGTGAAACTTTTTTACAGAGAAAATATTTCTAATATAAGTATAAGTAAAATTAAAAAAAGAACAAAGGAAATTAAAGAGTAAAGAAAATTATCTTTAAAAATACGCAAAAATTTCATGAATAAAGGTCCGCAGACGTCTGATAGCGGACATATGAGATTGTGAACCTATTTTAAAAAGGAAACACTTCTCACATAAGGAAAATTTAAAAAATAACAAAGAAATTGAAGAGTAAAGAAAATTATCTCTAAAATTGTCAAGAAAATTCATGAATAAAGGCCAGCAGAAGTCTTAAAATGTTTTCTTAAAATGTTTTCTTAACCGCCTGAGGCAATCCAATTCCTACTGAAAAAATCCCAGCTCCTTCGCCATTGTCAAAAATTGCATCGCTGATGTTAACGCGTATCCTTCACACCTGCCACATTAAAACCCGTTGCACTAATCTTATCAGCTGTACAGTACGCTTTTATTACTTTAAACAAATTAATATATTCCTAAAATAATATATGCGAGACCAAAAATAGGTTTATATGACATTTTTTTGCGTCGATGAATCATTGCCTGGTACCAAGAGGACTTTAGTCATCTCTTAATGATGCACCGTAAAGTTATACAATCGTATCGTAAAGAAGATTTGGTAAAGCAGGTGTTTTTTTTAATTGCATTGTATTATCACTATAACTGGAAGCCGCAACTTATGCCAAGTGGGAACGAGGTGCAACGGAACGGAAGACTCACGTAATCTGGCATTACGCAAGGTTCCCACCTCAGGCCGCTTTTACTTGCACCGTTTATGAACGACACGGGTTCTGGTTTTTGCGTTGAAATCTTTCCCTATATATCGTAAACCAATTAGCCTAAACCTAGGAGATGTGGTCAACTTCAGAATGGGGACTTTTTTGTGAAAAATACAGAACTTACGATAATTAAACAAGAGGAATATTATAATTAAATAAGACATGCTTAGTTGGAATCTTACTATTTCCACACTGTATTTATTTTTCGCTTTCGGTTACCGAGATGAAAGAGCTGCCTATATTTTTATAGCCCCGCAACTGTTTATTAAAATTTCATGGCAATAAAATGGTAACAGAATTTGCAAATACATCGTATTGTAATACAACAAGAGTTTTATTGTCTTTTATTATTAGCAAATATTAGTTTAACATTCAGTATACATCTATATTGCGTATGCTAATTATTGCTACCCATTAATTCTTACGACGAAAAAAATCCGTGCATTCAGTCTGTTAGAATGGCTGGTCGGTGAAAAAAGGCGTTTTTCCGCTTTGGCCGCAATGAGTTTCAAACAGCTGAATGTTGGGCAGTATTACGAGTCGCGGTACTCGCCTGTGCAGGTATTTATGTTAATTTTTTAATTACTCGTTCCTCTGATATGTATGTGGGCAGAGCTCGGGCAAATTTTTTGCCATATTTTTATGAAATAAAAAAAATTGGAATAATTTTATTTGATAGCTGTCGACAATAAATGGATGGAAATAAGGAAATCGTGTCATCATGTCCAGTTCTGTTCAATTTGTATACAGTAGTATGAGGCGCCGTTTAAGACATTATTAGTATTACAAATATATATATAATAATTATTGAAATATATGTATTTTTTCATTAAATATATTTATTTTGTTAAAATATTTATAAGTTTTAATATCTTTGTAAAAATATATATATATATATATATTTTTACGAATATATAAATATATTTTCACAAATATATATTATTTCTGCTAACATATATTTATATAGAAATGAGCTTTTATCGTCGTACGCTAGGTGGCGCCATGCTGATTAAATTTAGGTAAAATGCCCGTGTTAAATTTGGCAACGTGTCTGTGTGAACTCTATCTATATTGTTCTGTGATCTATTCGCCCTTCTAGTTAATATAGATCACATAACAATATAGATAGAGTTCACACAGACACGTTGCCAAATTTAACACGGGCATTTTACCTAAATTTAATCAGCATGGCGCCACCTAGCGTACGACGATAAAAGCTCATTTCTATATAAATATATGTTAGCAGAAATAATATATATTTGTGAAAATATATTTATATATTCGTAAAAATATATATATATATTTTTATAAAGATATATAGTACAAGGTGTTTCTAAATTGACTACCATAAATTTAAGAGCTTGTAGAGAACGTTAAAATAAAACTAAAACCTCTATACAGTTTCGTCGAAAAACGCTTCGTTTTCAAAATACAGGGTGTTATAGCGTCGACTGGCAGATCAGTTATTTAGCTATATCTCTAAACAGAGTAGGCAGAGGAGTCTAAGTTTTTGTGAGCGAGTGTTACTTAAGACTACCGATGACTGTATAATATTTTAAATCTGATACCACCATTCAGTGGCGTAGAAAAAGGGGTAGCCTAACACTTTTTTGTTAATAAAAAATTTGCTGTCAGATATTTTGAAAATATCGTCCCATTTTCAAATTCTTCAATCAAAATGCTATAATAAAGATGCTCTTATTAAATATCTCCAGAGGCGTTCGTTTTCGAGATATTCTCGGTTTTATGTGGCAAAATTTTTTTAATGTACTTAGTCAATAAAATAGCAAATTAGGCAGAGGTAGAATATTTTAATAATGTACAAGATAAATAAAAACTTCCGCACATGTGTAATTTACCATTTTAGTACTTTTTATAAAATATTGCTACTGAACGATTAATCAAAAAACGGAAATATTCAATATGAATTTGTTAAGAAGTGCACCTTTGAGATTAAAAAGTAATTTTTTGACAGTTAAGCAGGTGTGAGTTGCATTTGTTTTTATCTACCTTGTGATGATTGCCCCTTTTTAATGTTTTTCGCAAATTAAGTAGGTACCACATAAAACCGTGAATATCTCGAAAACGAACGCCTCTGGAGATATTTAATAAGAGCATCTTTATTATAGCATTTTGATTGGGAAATTTGAAAATGAGACGATATTTTCAAAACATCTGCCAGCAAATGTTTTATTAACAGAAAAGTGTTAGGCTACCCCTTTTTCTACGCCACTGAATGGTGGTATCAGATTTAAAATATTATACAGTCATCGGTAGTCTTAAGTAACACTCGCTCACAAAAATTTAGATTCCTCTGCCTACTCTGTTTAGAGTTATAGCTAAATAACGGATTTGCCACTCAACACTATAACACCCTGTATTTTGAAAACGAAGCGTTTTTCGACGAAACTATATAGAGATTTTAGTTTTATTTTAACGTTCTCTACAAGCTCTTAAATTTATGGTAGTTAATTTAGAAACACCTTGTATATTTATAAAACTTTTAAATATTTTAACAAAATAAATATATTTAATGAAAAAATATATATATTTCAATAATTATTATACAGGGTGTTTCATTTTTAAATGTCGTCCTTTAAGGAGGTGATAGAGCATCGAAAAATAAGTCGACCTGCCCAAAAAAAAATATCCAGTAGCGTGGGAAATAGGGTGAGAAATAGAGGGCGTCACCCCAGTATGTACGCCACTGGTGATTTTTGACATGAGTTATTCTTATAGGATTGTAGGTATGTAGTTCAGTACTGCCTGTGCAAAATTTGGTTAAAATCGATCGTATGGTCTAGAAGATTTTTAATTTCAACTTTGAAGGCCTGTAACTTCGTTATTATGCATTTTTGATATAGGTTTTTTGGGCAGGTCGACTTATTTTTCGATGCTCTATCACCTCCTTAAAGGACGACATTTAAAAATGAAACACCCTGTATATTGTTTCTGCTAACATATATTTATATAAAAATCAGCTTTTATCGTCGTACGCTAGGTAGCGCCTTGCCGATTAAATTTAGGTAAAATGCCCGTATTAAATTTTCAGCATGGCGCCACCTAGCGTACGACGATAAAAGCTCATTTCTATAAATATAAGCAGAAATAATATATATTTGTGAAAATATATATATATATATATATATAATCGTAAATATATATATATATATATTTTTACAAAGATATATATTTTTATAAAACAAATATTTTAACAAAATAAATATATTTAATGAAAAAATATATATATTTCAATAATTATTATATATATTTGTAATACTAATAATGTCTAAAAGCATTATTTCGAGATTTTGCAAACCCAACTTTGATGCTCTCTATCTGAATAAAACCAATTTATATTTATGACACGAACTTCCTGAGTTTTCTTGGCATGACCGTTTCTTCACTGTAACTACCCAATCCTCTATTATCCCGCTAATGGAGAAAAATGGTGTTTCTACATTTTTTTCAAGATACTATTTATCTTGTTTGGAAATTGCACTCCGAAAGAGGTTATACAGTTTCCAATGAAATACGCCGCACCTTTTCTTGAAAATATATTACAAAAATTAATTTCGCCTGGTGGGTAGATCGAGCGGAAGGACGCGTCTTGCCTATTTTCAGGGCACCTCGTCGGAATATTAATAGATAAACAAACATCGTAAGCACGTATTAACAGATAATACAAATTATTTAAAAACAATTATGTTCAATATTTGTGTATGCAGATTAGATCGTCACCTTTTCTTTTACGCTTAGTACGGAGGCGATAAATGCTCGGTACACAATCCTTACAATACCACTGAGTGACAGAAAAAATTAATAAGTTCCTGTTAACTGTCAACATCGCGACTCGTTTTGTTGGGTCACTGTTCCGCACCTTTCTTAGCCTTATGGGAATATTTTGCTCTTGGACATGGGGGCAATTTCCGATAAACAAGTTTTTCCCAGTCTGTAACTCTTTGAGATTTTTTTAGACGCGGTACAATTACACGCAGTCCATTCAGAAAATCCACTCGGAACTAAAGAAACAGAGGGAAGCCGAATACAAGAAGGAGAAGGAGGAGGAAAAGCGCAGACAAAAGGAGTTAGAAGTATATCAAGGTAAGCCGGTGATTCCTAGTGGGACGCCCATTTCTCAAGGACCTTGGGGGTTAATATTTGGATTTTTTCAGGAAAATATACCAGATTGTTTTGGAGAATATGGAGCAAGACATTCGCCAAGCTAGGGGACGACTGGGTGTTTCTGGCATTCCTGGGCATTTTCATAGCCATCATCAGCTATACGATAGACAAAGGCATTCAGATGTGCACGCAAGGTAAGGTTCGGTTTAGAGTAGTGACCTTGAAACAATTAGCTATATGCCCCAACGAGCGCTGGATTACAAATCATTTGTAATCCAGCGCTCGTTGGGGCATATAGCCCAGAGAATAGCTGTTGGTCTCGGAACCCAAACGTTTGGTAGTTCGATTGCCTCTTGTGAGGCTGGCATCTCAGGAGGCGTTAGCTTGCTGAACCAGATTCAAGTTGTCATGTATGTTTCTCATATAGTACCTAGTATCGATGACAAAAGCTTCTCGGGTCAATTTAGTATCTATAGAAGTGTCCATAGAGTAGCGTCTATGAATCAGTCCTATTCCGAAATTGCTCTCTTATTGTCCATACACTCCAATACTATTCGTAGTCTGGATCTTCTACACACTCTTGCCCTTTTGAATCAGGATATAGCCCAAACCATGATTCATATGTGAACAATGCTGGATTAACCCAATTTTAGTGTTCTTCTGTTCAGAGGGTGGCCTAGTTTAACATCTTTGAAACAGTAACAAGCTGGTGGCGTCGAACAATCTAAGTCAAGAATCTTGAAATTGTCCTTATCTTCAAGTTTTCACCATCTATTTTAGTTTTGGGGCCTTCTGTCGCTCCTTACTCCCAGGTCCAAAGTATCACCGCCAACACAGTGAAATTTCCATATATACCCACTTTATATTCGTCGCGTCTCGTCCACTTAGATTACGCAGCCAGCTCACGACCCATAATACAATTAATTGATCATTTATTTGACATATCGGTCGCGGGCCGCGTCCATGCAAACTTTCGTAATTCGCATTTCAAAGGCATGCTAATAAACTGTTTAAAGCGAGCGATTCACAAGATTTTGCGAAAAATTTGCCAACGTAAGCGCTGACCTTGAATTAAAGCGCCAACATAACCTCAATGCATAAAACGTCAGATTAATTACTGGGACACTTACAAATATATAATTTTACTATTTCAATCTCTTTCCAGGTCGAATGTGGCTGTATGGCGAACTGGCGGACCAGATGTTCTCAAAATGGGTAGCTTGGGTTTGCCTGCCGGTGTGCTTGATATTATGGGACGTAGGACTCACTCATTTAGTCGCTCCTCAGGCAGCTGGTAAGCCTTGAACGATTTTACAGGACGTTCCTAGTTCACGCTGGGATACAAAATCAGTACGGTCCTGTGACTGGTTGATAATTTCTCAGCGTTTCTGACCTCTTGCTCTTGTTAATTCCTTCTGAATTTCTATTTCTTCTAGGATCCGGCATACCCCAGATCAAAACCAGCCTCCGGGGCGTGTTCATGAAGGAGTTCCTGACCTACAAGATCCTAATAGTGAAGTGGCTCGGGATCACCGCCACTATAGGCAGCGGGATGCCCTTGGGGAAGGAAGGCCCTCTGATCCACATGTCCAGCATCATCGTCACGAAGATGGGCAAGGCGCTGTCCACGTTCAACAGCATTTTCATAAACGAAAGCAAGAAAATCGAGATGTTGGGCGCGGCTTGGGCGGTGGGCGTGGCCTGTACGTTCAACGCACCCATTGGAGGTAAATATAACCTCGACGCAGCCTCAGTAAGTAGTGCTAGTGGGAAATAATAGCGGCCCTAAAATAGACCCTTGGGGAATACAATGTGTTCACATTTCATAGTGGCATTGTTCTAGGTGTACTGTTTAGTGTTGAAATTACAACGGCTTACTACGCGGTGAGGAACTACTGGAGAGGCTTCTTCGCCGCCGTTTGGGGCGCGACGACGTACCGGCTGCTGTTGGTTTGGATCGACGGCGTAGATACCATCACTGTCGTCTTCCCGACCAGCTTCTTCGTGAATTTTCCCTACGATCCGTTCGAGCTGATTTCATTTGCCATATTAGGGTAAGTCTGTACGAAAGTGTTGCCCCCCTTATTTTACACGATCTACGCAAGGAACGCTTGAGTTTTCGCGTCATTTCAATAGCTGGAGATGCTTTTCATAGGCAATAATAACGCAAACAAGCATGAACAACAAATTTGGAGGTTATGTTAGAGGTTATTTTTGAAGATGAAAAAAACATGAAAGAACGACTTCAGGCAGATCTGACAACTGCGCCGGGTCTCCTAGTCATTGCACACTATAACCAATAAGATCATTATAATCCCAATGACGTAATCAAGGCGGGATATTCAAATTTTATAAAAAATTTCCAAGATTTTTTTTAATTTTGCTTTTTCACAGTCTTATTTGCGGCTTCGGAGGATCGTTTTATGTCTGGTGTAAAACACACTTCGACCGTTGGGCCAACGACACCAAGTGGCTGAAAAAAGTGAAGCAGTTTAAGTAAGTACCCCTTGAATTAGGTACCATATTTGAGTAGAAGCAATTTTATCAATAACTTCTTTTGCAACTTCTCTAAGTTTCTTTAATCTGTTAGTCGCTTCATCTACCCGGGCTTCATAGTGCTGCTGATATCGACAGTCACCTGGCCACCAGGCATCGGCCAGTTCATGGCGGCCCAAGTCGCCCCCGGCATCCAAGTGCAGGAACTGTTCAGCAACTTCACCTGGACCAAGGAGAACCTCACGGTGGCCCAGAACGAGGTCGTGTCCCACTGGTCGACGGAATGGTCTGGAATATACACCAGCCTGGTGGTGTTCATATGTTATCAGGTAAGACCGTCTTCGGATAAGGTGGTTTGAAGATATAATGACATACTTTCATTCCGTCATAGCCTGCTAACTCTTTAACGATAAACTTGTTGTTTTCTATTTTAAATCCTTGAACATCGATAACAAGTTTCATATTTTTAAGCTTTCTAGTTTTCTTAATACCCTCAGCAGTAGAAATCAACAACTCTTCTCACTCACTCTTCTGCTGGACGAACTGGTATAAGTAATTAATGTTGCGATTGGTTTTCAGTTTATATTCTCCATACTAGCCTCTTCCATGCCGATTCCGAATGGTAGTTTCATACCAGTGTTCAGAGCGGGGGCGGCTCTCGGTAGGATTGGTGGAGAGTTGATGCATCTCTGGTTCCCTCTAGGTAAGAACAAATGTTTCTCCAATCTTTCCCTTTCCAATTAATATAATGGGAACATTTAGGTGTGCGATACCGGGGAAAAATTACCCAAATAATGCCGGGGGCGTATGCCACGGTCGGAGCGGCGGCGTTCTCTGGGGCCGTCACCCACACCATGTCCGTCTGCGTGATACTGTTCGAAATGACGTCGCAAATCACGCACGTCATACCAGTCCTGATAGCGGTGCTAATATCCAACGGGATAGCGAGGCTACTAACACCCAGCATATACGATCTGGTGATTCGGACGAAGAAGTTGCCGTACCTGCCGGATCTGTTGCCAAGCACAAGCGGTAAGTGTAACAACGCGTTTATCCATTGCGAGCTAAAGCACCTGTTGCTTTCCAGCCATATATGAGGTCTACGTCGAAGACTTCATGGTGAAGGACATCAAGTTCGTGTACTTGGGCATGAGTTACGCTCGACTCAAGGAGCTCCTCATAGCCAACAAGAAATTAAACGTGATCCCGCTGGTGGATCACCCGCAAAACATGACGCTGCTGGGGTCCATCCCTAGGGAGGAGCTGGTGTGGCTCATAGATAGGAAGATTGGAGCGGTCAGGCGTCGACAAGTTTTGCCCAGTCCTGTTCTTGATAGGAGTAAGGAGTCGATTATTACGGAGAAGGAAGAACCTGCGGCCAAGAAGGACGACATACCTGCGATCGATGACTCCAGTGATTCTGAGAAAGAAGAGAAGAAGGAGGAGAAACCGGAGGTACGGCTGAATATTTTTTTTCTAACTAGAGTTGTCAAAAAATGACGTGTTTTGGTTATATAACTGTTCGTTCCTTTTTAGGATAAACGAAGCGAGGTATTCGCAAGGTGGGGGATAGGGAAGAAGGCGGGAGAATCGTCCAAGGCGCCAAAATCACCAATACCCGAGAGAAGAGCGATAAGCCAGCAACAACTCGGAGTGGTAAGTACGTCAGACAAATTAAACTTAAATAAATCCATTAATATTTGAGTAAATAGTAAAAACAGTCTGCAGTATGAATCAATAATTAATAAAAATCCTACCTTATTGATTGACCTTAAGCCTCGTTCGAGATCTACCTGAAACAATAAAAAGCAACTGTTACAAACACTCCAATCTTCAAGATGTGGCAGAGAAATTGAAGCATTGCCGTTTTCTATACTACTTCTAGAAATACTATCAAAAAAATAATATTGGCCCACCCCTAGAAGACTCCACTGGGGTCGACTGCTTAATTTAGAAGGTATAATTTCTGCAATTCTTGACAAGACCAGTTGCAGCAAATTTTAGTTTATGTGCGTACCATGTAAAAAGCCTTACCTTTTGGACTCCATCCCCCTCGTTGCAGTATCTTGTAGACGAAAACAACACAAAAAACACACATTACGATTATAAAACGCCACTTCACTTCGGATATCCGCAATCAAATGATTTAAAAAGTATAACTAAAACTTACTCCTGCAATTATTAGCAAAAATTCTACACGAAACCGAGGTTATGTTGCAACGTTTAAACACGTCATTCCATGCACAGCCTGCTTCGGTTGGCACAACCACAGAACATCTAAAAATAGTAAGCGCTTCAGACCCACAGCATAGCATATCACCCACAATATTTAAAGCGTTCATCTCTTTCGCCTAATGTGAAATTTTGACATATTTGCGACACAAGTAAATAAAATGGCGCTCACGTCAGAGCTTTTAAACAAAAAAGTCTCTTTCGCGTAGGTTACCCGGTAACAGTTAACAGTAACCAGTTACGTCTTTAACTTATTGCCTGTACTGATATTACCTTATTTTCAGTCCGTCATTCGCGTCTGTGACATGACCCTGGAGCAGCAAATGGCCTGGGAAGAAGAGCAAATGAAGCACGAAGTCGACTTCACAACGGTGCGCATTGACCCGGCTCCTTTCCAGCTGGTCGAGAGAACTTCCTTGCTGAAAGTCCATTCTATATTTTCAATGTTGGCGATTAACTTTGCTTACGTCACCTCCATCGGAAGACTGATAGGTGTGGTCAGTATTAGTGAGCTGCGGAAAGCTATCGAGGATGCTAACAGCGGCAATCCGCCGAAGAAACCTCTTAGACCGCCGCCGTCGCCTCTACCGATACTCGCGCACACGCCGATCCTTAAGCGCACTCATTCAATGGACCCTGGTCACAATGCCTAAAGGGAGAGTTGTTAGCTTTTCTATTTCTTACACTGTTACAGGTTCCCTGATTTGGACATAATTTTCAAAATACGCCCTCTAAAAACAGCTAAAGCTAGACTTAAAGAAATCTTGTCCTTATAGTGTTGTATCAAATTAATAGTGTTTTAACTTTGTCGAATAAGAGAAAATCGAATGCAGGATAGTGATACTGGGGTTAACCTAGGTTCAAACTAACAAAAACGAAACGAAACGAAATTAATAACCTATAATTACTTTTTACTTATATTGTGTTTGACATTTCAAATATCTTATATTTTATTTAATAGTTCCTACTTGTGCCTATAAATGAGGTTATTCTCTATTCTTTGTTTGTCTTTGCTTCAAGATGGCGGACGAGCATACTTCCCTTTATACAACATAAGTCAAGTAGAGTTAAGTTAAGCCTTCAATCTACAAGGTGCTTTCTTATTTTAATTTCCACTCTCATTTGTATTCCATAAATATATCATTTATTTTTCTCGTCCATAATATAATGTGATCGTTTCCGTTAGTTCTTAGATTTTAAGCTATAAATGTCAATAGCTTAATTATGACTTAAAGTACTCCTGTTTATGAGCTATATACTTTTAGGATGGTTAAGTATACTTACTTCTTACTTTAATAAAATATGTATATATTTTTAATATACGTAGGAATTTCTGTACTTTAAATAAATAAATTTTGAAAATGTGCTTTTATTAGCCTCCCTTTAACTGCGCCTAAACCAATTTCCAATCCTGGACACAAGAGTTCTGGCAATAGGTGCAGAAATGTCTGCGAACGTGCGTTTGAGCGTTCTCACGTTTCCACAACAATGCAGCTAACTTCACTCGGCCCTGCATGGCGTCTTTACCGGTTAAATTTGAATACACCTAACCTACAAAAGTTGCATTTTTGTTTTTGTGATGTGGTTTGTGGAAAAATTAGCTAAATTAAAGTGAATGTGATCTTAACAAGTTGTTATATTCAGACAGAAAATTTTCCTGCAACTGGTAAGTTTTATAAGAGAATTTAAAGTTGCAATATCTCAACTTTTATAGCGATTTTAATATCAATGAAGTTACAGACGACTGCATGCACCTCTGTTAAGTTTTGTCTGCATGAATGCCACGAATTCGTTCTTGAGCTATCGTAAATAATATTAACGTGGAGATTCAAAGTCTTTTATTTATAAATACTACATTATATTTTGATATAGGTTCCCGATATTAAAAACTATAGAACACAAAATAGCAATATACAAATATATATATTTTAATACTATCACTAAAATATTCTATAATGTTCACTATGTTTTTAATCTCATAGGAATAGGCATACCGTATAGTATACTGATTGGATTTCTAATAACTCCTCTTTAAAAAATCGCCAATGCAAAACACCTGCTCACAAATGTTATGCAACATTAGGGTGGAGCGCACATATTTTTTGGTCATCCTAAATAATAACCACACAAAGTATTTTAAAACTAATATAAACCGAAAATAATAACATAATCATGCGTAGGGTTCTTGAAATTTTAAAACATAAACAATTTCTCATCACAGATAATTTAAGCATATCAGTTGAAAAAGGCAAATCCCATTGATAAAAATTCCGTTGAGATTCACGATAATATTTTGCCTAAGACTCAGACATATTTGTAAATATTTGGTATGGTGGGTTGACTTATTCCGCGGATGCGTATTTTTTGTAAAATTTTACACATTCCATGAATCAAAAATAAATTTATAATAGTAACGTATATAAAATCTTAAAACATAACGTAATTCTTGTAAAAATAAAAATAATTTTCTAACCTATTTTAAAATAAATATCACATCATTTTGCTCAATCCAAAAAACGTCTGGATCGCTCTCCGAGATTTGTTTTCCGAGAACTGGTACTCCACATTCAGATCGACACCCCCTTCCCACGCTATAGTACTAATAGCAAGCCTCATCCGGTCCTTTGATCCAAACTCCTTTAAATCATTTTCCGTATTTATTTAAAGTAGCTTGGTAACGGTAAAGTATGCACAAATTGTTCTTATGCTTGATCAAGGCGTACCAACTTATTTTTGGTAATATTTTAATTTCTAATATTTAATAAAAAATTTTGCTGATCGTTTTTATTCTTCTTGTAACACTGGGTGGCCTTCGCAATGCCTACCCCACTGCCCTGCTAACCGGAAGCAACATTAAATGGCGATTCCACCTGGTGTGTTTCATCAACACTTTAGCCTCCATTTCTTAGGAATTTCAAATAGATTGAATTCACGATTTTCTAGTAAGAGTTATTAGAATGGTAGTGCTCTTTTAAAAATACTTAGATTCTTTAGCTTCAAAAAAAAAAAAAATTTTAAAAGAACAAAAAAACAAAAAATAAATATTCCAACAATTTTGAAAAACAATAATATAGAGTGAACAGCAACCAACACTTAATCCTTATCAATCGATTTTTGACTATCAACAATTAGTTGCGTTTCGTTCATTCTCCTAATATTTGATATAGAAACTTGTAAATCAACGAGTATACGTGTTCAAGTCGATCACCCTTCTTAGTCTTTTGAGAAAGTCCTTAATACTACTACTAATCTCTAGAATAAAGCTGTAAACGAAAAAGGAAAATATATATCACAGAAATAAAAAAACCAACTATTCGGCTTGGTGCCCTATATAAGTTTGCGTCTCGTTTATGGCGGCCGTAATGTCCTCCACTACCTCGGATATGCTAACCTCACTCCTGCAGTCGATGTCCTCCATCCCAACGCCGTGGTGATACTTTTTCAGATGCACCTTCATCTGGTAAGGGGACACGCATTTGTAGTCACAAAACTCACAGTCCTGCGCTTTTGGATTGTGTATAAAAATGTGTTTCCTAAAGTTACTCCTGTCCTTCGTCGAGTACGAGCAAAACTGGCACTGCAAAACCGTGTTTTCCTCGTGCTTCAGCAAGTGCTTCTTGAGGTGGTACTCCGTCATGCACCTGTAAGCGCACAGGTGACAGCAGAGCTCGGTCCCGGTCATTTCCGGGTGCACGTTACGTTTGTGCCGGCGTAAACAGGACGAGTCGGTGCTCCTGTAGTTGCAAAGGTCGCAGGAGTACCAAATGGCTTTGGTGTGCATCGTGTTTATGTGCTTGTTTAAGGCGTACTGGCGGTTCGTTACGTGCGGACAGTGCGGGCATTTCTTTAAGTCGATTTTCTCGTTCTCGCCGATGCACACCGTGTTGTGCGCCAAGAGGTAGTTGAGGTGGGTCGTTACAAACGTGCAGTTTGCGCACTCGTACAGCTCCTGCTTGTTGTGTTGCGGGGGCGGGTGCATTATCGAACCGTTTTCGGGTATTGGCCTGAAACGTTCATAGTTTGTACAAATTTATTGGTTTTTTTTACTGCATTAAACTGCTACGTACAAATATTTGAGTACGTTTACTTATTTCGAATCCGGTTTTAATATCCCGGGGAGCAAAATTTTCTTATTTCAAGTAGTCTTTAAATTTCTAGCGATTTGTAAAAACTTATCCCTCACTCAGTTTCAATACTTGCAAACGATACGTCATTTGTCACACGACGCACCAAAAAAATATTAATACATAAGTTTTAATTACCAACTTTTCCCTTGAACCCCCCGATAAGTTTATCAGAGTCTTAACGAGAGCGTTAACGATACACATGAATGAAATAGTAAAGATTCTACTAGGAATTGTACGTAACCAAATACTTGGTTGGTAAATTGACAAGGCATAAATATAGACATAAAAAATTACTTACACTTCTTTTTCCTTCATTTCCACGTCTTGCTGCTCGTTTTCTTTCTCGTTCGAATCCTCATTTCGGACATACGGAAGCGACACTCTGCCCTTATCTATTTTAATCACTAACCTCATTCTACTTTCTAAACGTTTCTCTGGCTTCTCGTTAGTTACAGAGACGTTGTGCTCCGCAGGTTGCGCCTCGTAATTCGCTACTTCGGTACTATCTTTGTTGGCTGTGCTGGCCGGTGCGGCGTTTATTTCTTCTCTCGTCAGAGGAAGGTACTCGCTTCTCTCCATCGCCTGGTCCTCGGGCATGCCACGTTCCTCGCGTGGGCTTCCCGGAGTTTCGCTTTGGTTACTTGATACTGAACTCAGGATTCCTAGCGTACCAATTTGACTTGCTGGCGTGCTATAACGGTTCTCTGGAAAATTACTGGGGTTTGCTGGTGCGCCCGGTTGAGTTCCTGGTGGTTCACTCTGGCTTACTGGCACATTGCACGGATTACCTGGCGCTCCGCTTGGCATTCGGTTTGGATTTCCTGGTGCACCGCTTTGACTTATCGGACTTGCTAGTACGTTTCTGTGAAAGCCCGGCATGCCTTCTGGGTTGCCCGGCATCCCGTATGGATGTCCTGGCATGCCGTATGGATTTTTTGGCACGTTACACTGGTTCCCCACAGGTGCAGCGTTCGGTTGTTCGGTTTCGTGTCTGTTTCTATTGTGCATTTCACGGAAGTAGCTGTTGAGCCTTATCAGCTCCTGCACCACGCAACTCAGGTTGACGTGGTTGTAGTCTATGAGATTGTTTCTCTGTATGTAAGAACGGATTATTGTTTCGGTGTTTAGACATCTCGTTTTGAAGTTGTAGACGGTTATCAGCAGCTGTATGCACGGGAAGCACATTATCGGTTGAGACGACACGTAAATGTCCTAAAAAAAAAGACAACGTTACACAGGAGAATAACTAATTAGTTGAAATCAATTTATCGCAAATTTATCATTTTATTTTTTTTATCTCTGGACTGATCTGACCCATTTTTTTCGACGATCAGCAATTCTTTAGGTGTCAATCAAAGGAACAATACATTCAGTTTATACAAACAGCTCCCTTGACACACATGGCGCTGGATTGTCATAGGGGAGCATTATATTATACGTTACATAACACTGTTCTAAACCGCATAAATGATATTGATTTGAACAACCCTCGTTTCAGTATTTTAAAAGGAATTGTTGAATCTCGGTTTGAATGGCACAGATAAAATCTACAGTATTGGAAAGCTGTAGATCTGCTGGAATTATAATAAGGCTTTCAGCGTGAGAATATGTGAAAGAGTAAGTTTTGATAAGTTTATCAGATGTAAAGTCGAGCGTTTTCAGCTTTAAATGCTGATTTTGCTTTTGGATGTAACAAAAGTTGAGATATAACACAAATTTAATATAAAGATAATTATTCCGTGATATATTCAGTGTATGGTTGGACAGAGTACTAGCCTTAGGGATTTTTTTTGTGTATGTAGTGTAAAATTCTCCAAATGATGTTATATCAACTACACAACTCTCGCCTAAAGTTGCATATACAGGGTGGCTATTTTAAGTGAGCCACCTCAAGTATCTGTGTTGTTACGATATGTAGGGAAAAATTTTGTATATAAAAAATATTGGCAATTTAATTGGCCGTCTTATGACTCTTATGACTAAACCAAAAAAACACTCAAAACATATTTCGATTAATGATTAAAAACTTATTAGGTGCCTATGTATCATTCAAATAACATTAGGCTTTTAAAAAACTAATAAATTTAAAATTCTTTTAATTTTCAAGTAAGCTATGTAAAAAATTGTATTTGATATCTGTTTAAGTTTTGTTTTTGTTGTAATAATTTATCTTTGCGGTTAGCTCTGTACATTTGACAGATATTACATGAGTATTTTTTGTTTTATTCCATAAAAACTAGGGAGGGAACTAAAAAATCAAATTATGGCGATACCTCCGTTATTTTTTAAAATGAACCATTGTTGCAATATATCATTTTAAAGAGAATAAAAATTGGGTTTAAACCTATCCATAGCCAACTGTGGCTTGTATTTGAAAAAAATATTGCCATGAGCATGACAGATAAAATTTCTTTGACAGTTCATAGTTATACTGTTTAATAAAGTGCTTATTTTTCTTTATTATGACTAGTCGTAGAAAAAATAGTGAATGAAACTCGCATTTAATGGCTATTACGACACTCGAGTGAATACTCGTGTCTTAATAGCTATCATTAAATGCTCGTTGCATAATATACTATTTCATCACTCAAACTATTATTATTTCTACTAGTATGTGTGTGTATTTTAATTATTCTGGCATTTATTCGATCAGTTCCTGACGCACTTTAATTTTTTAAACTGTGTGTAAGCTTAACTCTTTCATTTTTAGTGATCAGACATTGTTTTTTACAAATTTTCTAGTTTATTATTAAAAATGAAGAAATACATTTACATAATATTAGGCATGAGAGAAATTTATTAACAACTTCCTTTAAAACAAAATTTGGAAAAATTCTATTTATTATAAAGGAATAAATTTATAATCAATTGCCAGAAAGAATTAAAAACATAAAAGATTTAAACAAATTTAAAACGAATCTAAAACTGACCCTCCTTATCTCGAATACAGCGTATTATATTGTTTTTTTCTGTATTAAGGACGTTCGATCAAGATTACTTACAACTTTTCATACACCAGTAGCCTCTACGGTTTTTCTTATCTTTTAAGATTTAGCCATTACGATAGATTTTTTATTATTCACCAATTTGTATTTAATTCACGCTTCAGGTACTTACTCATTCTTTTCTATTAAACTTGTGCGTACCCACGATGGGCTGCTCTTTGACATTACTGTTACAGTTTCGAGAATCGAGTTCAAGTAATTTTTCTGTATTAAAATTAAAATAATCCAATTTCATAATGGCAAAACGAATTAAAAACATGCAAATTCAACCAACTGATTTAATATATTAAAAAATTCTTTTAAAATATGTCTTTTCACCCGGTTCTCACGCAATGTTTTGTCCTACGTCTTGCCAGTTCAGACAAGTCTTAGTAAACATAGACTGACGTTTTACTGAAACTGAGGAGAGAGACGATCACCTACAAACTGGATGCGTAGGAGCACCACGAGCCTTTTTTTAATTTTACCGAACACAAAGATAACGGTTAAAAGCAGTGCCTCCTTCCTCCATGGTTTAAAACTGACCCAAAAGATTTTTTTTTACCTGACCATCCTAACCGAGCAGGCCAAACGTTGCGTGCAAACTGGGCCTTACAAACAAATATCGGATATGAAACTGATTGTCAGTGCCAGCGTTGGACTCTTATTTGACTGATATGACATAACCAAAAAGTATTTTAATTTAAATTGTTGACGCTTTTCCTAAATGTAGCAGATAGGTTAAAAAGTCTGAAAACTGCATGCTCACGTTTTCCAAAATTACTAATCCTATTTATTTACCATCTCTGGCACGCAACACATAATCATATCTTTTAAATTTCCATTGACATCCTCTATATAACCAAAACTCTGCGTTTTGTTCTCCACTATCCGAAGGCATGCTCTACAGATCAACTGATGTTCGAGGAATCCATCCATTTTTTTTGTGCCTTCGCTACGAAAATGTAGCAAGGGGAGGTCAAGGGTGTAGTCCTATCAAACTTTTATTTTATTCCCTTTAACCTAACTTATACGGCGACATAAACAAACGCCATATTTTGAAAACAAATCATTTATCGGATAACGACTGTCACGTGTCGTTTAATTTAAATTATCAAACGTAAGCGATGATTGTGCAGCCTCGATATACTACGGATTCGTAAATATTTCTTATTTACGATTACAAAAAATTCACTTTTTAATGACACGGACGACTGAGGCCATCTGTAGGCCACGTGCCGAACTTAGGTTCGCAAGATTCAACCTTGAAATGCAGATGTCAGACCCGTCTTTCAGAATTCGTTGCCTAAAGCCAGGGCCGGATTCACAAAATTGAAATATTTGCAATTTATTATTGTTAGGCCTGTCGTCGCGTGATTTTGCTTCTTAAACGTGAACGGATTAGGATTAGAGATTATCAATAGATCTTAATAATAGGAATTTTACAGAAGTGTATTAAAAAAAATAATGAAATTCGTTTTCTATAACTCCATGCGAAGGCCTGTAACCTAAGAAAACACTGCACTGAATGTTTTCTTTTAATTTCAAATCTTTTAAGCAAAACCCACGCTAGACACATGCAGAAGTTTAATTTACAAAACACAAAACAACCAAATACATCTATTTATTGCTACTCCTCGGGCAAGACATCCTTGCCAATGTCCTCCTCGCTGGACGTCTCGTCTATGACGTTCATAGCTTCGGTCTGCATCTCGTTGTCGTTCATGTTGGTTTCCCTGAGAACGGTCATCATTTGCGGGGAGTACTGCTCGACCTTCTCCAGCAGCGTCTCGGGGTAGCCGGGGGAGTAGTATCGCACTATCTCTTCCGGGAAGCAGGAGTTTATGACGGTTATGTACTCGAACAACGTGGTGCCGGGCTCGGCGTCCAGCTCCTGGACCTTCCTCAGGCCGCCGGTGCTGACGAACAGTCGACGGGCTTGCGGGTCTTGCGGCAGTACCTTGAAAACAAATGCATTTATAATATTACTTGGCCAGAGTTGGTGGAAAAAAATCCCTGTGTGTTTAGTACATTCAGAAACAGCAAAATGTATACCTGGTTGCCTACTTTTAGCTGTATTTACAAATTATTATTTACGGAGGCTGTGAACTGTATCGATGCTGGCTGAGATACAGGAAGTTGAGGTTATGTTTTTCTTTTTTTTTTTTGATGTCAAAGAAGAAGAAGACATAAATCTGGACCGTACTCCATATTTTTTGTTATCTAAGTCGGTGGGGTAAAAAATAGTAATTTTTATTTTTATAGTTTTATTGCGCCAGAATTGACATTTCAGCATAAATAATGACCCACTGAATGAACGGTGATACCCTGTATGTAGCGTTTTTGCCAAAAGGGCGACAAAATACTCATTTGTTTAGATCTGAAATTAATATTGATAAAATTATTTTCAATCAATTTTTGACATCGCGTGATAAATTAATTATTATTAATAATGTTGATGTATCAGTCTAATGCAAATATAGACACACACCTCTCATTTCGCTGCTCTGTTCATAAGAGAAATGTAAAATTATCTGGAGTGGGGTTCGGCTAGACCGTTTGCGATAAGGGGTATTTGTGAATATAAAACAGGTCGTAAAAACGGTATCTTTATTACTTTTATTTATAAAATTTACATAAATTTCAGTGTTATAATAATGTTATTAAATACAAGTCATCTCTTTTGGCAGTAGAAAACCATAATCAGTGTTACATTTTGTTTATAAAAACACATTTATTTCTTTTTACCACAAACTAATCCTTAACAAAAAGCCTAAACTAAGGCTACCTAAGATAAATGAAATGGGGGTCCTATACAAAACGAAACGAAAAATGTATATGATTGCGATCGTCACCTAACAGTTTCAAGCCAAATTCAAAATTGGCGTAAAAATACTAAAAACATAAATATACAGAGCGACTAGTTATCACAAGAATTAGACTCACTGTGTATATTTACTCCAACCTATGCTTATATAGATAATTATGTTACAACAATTCTAATAATTATAATGAATTATAACAACAAATAAATACGTAGCGCAATAATAGCTAAATTGCAGATCATGCCGGCTGGTGTTTTATTGAAAATGTAGCTGTTCACGACATAATTAACATACAATACACTGGCATGGCTATACTTCGAATTTTCGAAAAAAATTCGCGTGCCTACGTATCTTACAATTTTTAATCTAGGGTTAACTATGTAGAAAAATACACAAAACAAATCAACGGTTGAACGTCTTAAGGATTATTAACAGACTTTTCATCTCTCATCTTTTCAAAAATTAGTTTTCGCCAGTGGCGGCCGGTGAGGTTTTTTCGCAAATTTCAATCGCATGCCTTAAATACAGCCTAAATCTCAGCTCCAATAGCAAGATATGTCTACCTTAAACTTCACCGACCACCCACTGGGAAATGTAGTTATACTGTACAAGTCCAAGAAGGAGCATCAATTCCTAAAATGCAAATAAACAAAATGTTGTGGGGTCAAGCCCAAACCGCAAAAAGGCCAAAATAAAAAAAAATCAATTTTTCCCCTTGGCAACTTTTGACTCGATGTTTTATACCATATAATTTCTGTAAATGTTTCGTCGATATGAACTCGAGTACTGGTACGAAGCGGTCCGACCTAATTAACAACTTTCAGCCCTTAGCGTTGGGTTTTGCTTTCGCTCCGAAAAATTTTTTGATATAGGCAACCTTTTGATAACCCGACAATAAATTAAAACGCCGGCAGTTTGTACTAGTCTCGAGCATATCCGATAAGAGACGCGCAGAATTTGTCTCTCGGATTCGGGGGTGGCAGAGGTTAAAATCTTTATCAAACCGGCTCGGGTTATGGCTCGTAAATTTGACGATCTTTCTATCCGATGAGTCGAAACGACGATTTCCTATGCGCGACGGGTAAACCCCTCGGAAGTGTACAGCGCTGTTACTAATTTTGCTGTTTAAAACGTGAATTAATAATTGTGGGAACTCTCTCTATATTATATACAGGGTGGTCCAGTTTTCAAGGCGGAAACTTCAGGGAGCGATAACGACATAACATCGAGAAAAAATATGAGTTTATAAACATTGCCTCTAAAAATTTTATAAGAGTAAGAAAAGTTGGAGAAATAAGTATTTAATCCAAAAATAACTATTTAGAGACCATAGACGTACGCATGAAGAAGTTAGGGAGGTTGATTTGTACCACAACCCTCCTTTTCCACGTTTGTGCTTCGACTTTTTTTTACCAAAATTGCACAAAAAGTGCATCTGCGTAAGATAAAAGTCTGTGCAAAATTTCAGGTAAAAATCTTAAAAAATAACTGAGTTATTAATAAAAATAATTTTCAAAATTTAAACTTTAACTTTTTCTTAACACCCTGTATATATTTTTTTTGTAGGTTAACTCTTCTGGGATATATAGCCGTGCCAATTTTAAGTAAAAATAATTTTTTCTTTATATACGGGTGTCTCAGAAAGCCTAGGTCATAATTTGCAGGTGTATTCTACATAAAAAATAAGGTTACTTTGTTTAATAAATAATATGTGTCCTAAAATGCTTCGTGTTAGAGTTACAGGGCGTTTAATTTCATGGGAAAAAAATATGGTTGGCAGCAATGCAGCAAACGATTATATATGGCAATCACATTTTATTTACATAAGGGGAGACTATGATATGTTTTTCTTAGGTTATCTCAGGGTTGTCTACCATTGACAAAAAATTGAAGTGTCAGATTTAATTAATTGTCACTGTCATTTATTTTTGGCTGAATTGCCAAATTTTTGATTGATATCATTGTTGTGCTTTCTTTAGGGCCTCACTCTGGCAACTATGTAGAACCAATTTGAAATTGTGGTTATGTTTTTGACTTTTCAACATAACCTTAGTAATTAAAACGGTCATTCATACCAACAGAATTCTGATTTTACAAAGCCTACTCTAATGTAAATAAAATGTGAATCATGTGAATGACATATAACTGGTTTTATGACAGCGTTTACTGACGTTTGGTTTTCAGCCTATTACAATAATTTCATTGATTTGCTTACCAACAGCTAAATATGTTAAATTCTTGAAGCTAAATAACTTTAGAACGGCGCATTTTATCAAAAATGTACAAGATAGCTTTTTTATGTGTTATTTAAAGAAGAACAGAAATCCGCTGTCATATTCTCAAAAACGAATCAGTGACGTACTTTTTTATATAAAACGGGGCTGCAAACCTCCTTTGTAAGCCAGTGACTCAAGGGATTGAACTGAAATTCTGGCAGATAGTAGATCTTGAAAGTAGCACCTTTCACATAATATTTGAAAAAAATCGGCTGATTATTTTGAGAGATATGGCCAATCATATTTCTGTTTCATGAAAGTTAAACGCCCTGTAACTCCGAAACAAAGCATTTTAGGACATATGTTTATTACACAAAATAACCTTATTTTTTTTATGTAGAATTCATCTGCAAATTTTGACTTAGGCTTTCTGATACACCCTGTATATAGGGCGTAACAATAAAGCTGTTTTTTTTTTTAAATTCAAAGCACCGTGTGGAAACACCAGCAGTAAAATTAAACTCTTTAACATTTACATTTTTAGTACACTTTTTTATCTTTGCTATTAAAGGAGATATTCTGATTGGAAAAAAAATCAAAAATTTTTGTTTTTTGGTGTTCTGAAAATCGGAACGGCTATACATTAAAGAACAATTAACCTACAAAAATAAAAACATCTATTAAAATCAGACAAACGGTTAAGACAAAAATCAAATTCAAAATGATGGTAAATTTTGGACGGTGCGTTAATTTTGGTAGTCAGTGTATTTTACATCACCAAATATTTTTTTTATAGTTGCTCGTTTGAGAGATATTTACAAAAATCGTTTAAAGAATACAAATTTCAACACCCTGTATGTTAAAAACGGTGCATTTAAGAGGCAATGTTTATGCCGTTACCACCCTGTATAAAAAGAAATTTCTCCTCGAAATTATCATAAGAGTAACACTCCCCTTTTTTTGCTGTGCAGCAAATATTTGAAAACAGAAAGAAATCCATGTTACATTATTATCGTAGTTTCAAATATGTAAAAACGATTTAAAAATAATTAGCAGCAGTCATTAGGAGAGCCTAACTACCTTGGAAATCGATTTTTTATTGGAATTTCAAATAGCGATTAGTTCCTCGACTCTGAAAAATATACAGGGTGATTCAGTTTGTTTGTTGGTGATTTCATCTCGTTAAAAATGATTTTGCCATTTTATTCCAGAAGAAAATCGTAACGGCTAATCGATAGCTTTAGGATTAAAACTAATAAAATCTAAGCTGGAAGCGAATCCGACGAAATCTTGTCTTGTATATTACGAAATAATTGAAAAGTAGCCAAAGTGAATCAAAATATGCTAATTCTAGATACATTT